>OX465289.1:200913389-201513389 GCA_949987695.1 Merzomyia westermanni | reverse complement strand
GTGATCACATTTCTGTTGATTTTTTGCTTGTAGCTTGCCCCGTTCAACGAAGTCACACTGTTGCTTAGCGCAGCAAAGTTCCGAGATTGTTTTCCGCATGCATACCTATATACATACATACATAACATATATATAAGAGTGCAATGCTAAGTGGCATGGTATACGTAAATGGCAGCATGCCTAGGCAACATAAAAGGCGTCAACGACGTCAAAAGCCGGATGGGATGGTAAAGGAATTTGTGAAAATTTACGTGCAACACTGCACTACAAGGCAAACGGAAACGGAACTGGCATTGCCACTCGCAGGCACGAAGGCAAAGAGTAAAAACGCCGAATGCAACCTAGTGGCAGGCTCATGCTACATGCTACGAACCCAACAGCATAATCAACTAGGTGTAAATCAACTCACAACTGCTGTGAAGCCCACTCACAAATAACTAGTCCACTTTCAGATTTTCTATGTATGCTATTGACATTATTACATGGTATGTGCGATATTAATAGTTCCATTTCAGTCAGACAGGAACAATTATTAGTTTGAAATAAGCTTCAAATAGTAGTAAAATTATGTTAAGTGAAGAAATTTTCTTAGTTCGATGCTCATACCCGGAAAAGGCCTATCACACCGGCAGCACTTACCAAAATCTTTAGGAAGTAGTTTGCTGCTGCATACAACTAGGCAGTCTATCGTTAAACAGTACCGCGGCATTGCACCGACTTCACCCCTTGAAACTAAACCTCCAGACATCTCAGGAATAACTACCGCAGCTCGTAAAGCTACTAATCTTATGAAGGTATTCTCTAGACATTTCGCATTCCAACATTATACTATGTTCTGGGTTTCGGGTTGGTAGAAGTCTGCAATTTTTCGGACTAGTTCGGTTGCAGATACAAAACTATAGTTCCAAACTTGTATTTGTTCTGGCTACTTTAGTATTTTCTCCTGGGAATGTAAGCACATACATTCCTAAAGAAAACATGAAAGGTAGGCCTTTTGTGCATGATATGCAATTAATGTGCAATTTTATGTTAAGCTCTGCAGGAGCCAGTTTAGCGAAATGGTGTATTCAACAGTGTACAAAAACAACAACAGCGGCATGCCCCTTACGTTGTCTAGTAGAAATACCTTTACCGTTGTTTCTCCTTCCAAGGTAACAGAGTGGACACAACGTCAGTCATTGCCTGTCAGCAGTTGCCTTAACTGATACCTTATGAAGTAAATTAGTGCTTGCTGCTGGGGTGTATGTGCATCACTTTGTAAATCGTTTCTTATTATGCATACTTTAAGGAGTTTACACAAGTTAAGCCAAATAAAATACCAATTTCAGAAGTATTACGTAAACAATTGGGTTGGGCGGCCTTCCAGCAGCGTGCTGCCAGGTTTATTGTTGTCTTCACATTGTGCATTATTATCACTTTGTTTGTCCTTGCAGCACTCCATGCTCTTGGACGCTTTTTGCACATTTCTATGCAACAAAAAAGAGCAAAGAAAGGGCGTAGGAAGAAATAAACTCAGCATGGTTTGCATGATTCCTTGGCAGCGTTGCAGGCACTACACTTTCATGCTCGTATTTTTAGTACTCAGCCCTAGAGCTGTAGCCAATGACCAAATGCAAGCGTTCGTACGATGCAAACCAAGTTGTTGCCGGAAACGGAAACCAAAAATTGCTACTTGTTATATGCGAAGTACAGGCGATGAAGCAGGCAAGCCACTTTCAAGCCTTAATACAATCGTGCTGTTCATGGTTTCCGTAGACTGCGTTGTTGTGCCTCCATTCTATTACTTTTGTTGATATGTTAGTTACCATACTCATCTGCCTGTCCTATTTGTCTTTATTGGTGTCGAAGATAATATTCATTGTTGTTTAAAATAAAAGTACTACTTAGACGGAGGAAAAATGAAAATATTTAGAGGATAACTTAATTTAAAATTCCAGCGTAGAAAATGGTTTCAATATATTAAGAGATTTTGGGTTGTATTAATGTCCATTACTTACATTGTAGGCGTGGAGGGATTGTCGGTTATGACGGGTTATCCTCGTTCTAAACTTGACTTAACACAAAATGTTTCGTAAATCCCCACATAAATATCACAACACAGAGTGATTCATTACCCCTATTATAACGCATCCCACGAGAATGGCTCATAAAGATTCATTCGCTACACACCTGGCAGCTCTGTTAAATATTGTTCACAAGAAGGGTGTGTCTGTGGCTCGCTTACTCCTTCACGTTGTTCCATACTTGGTGCATTTTTATTCTTTCTTTCTTTATGGCGCGATATACAACAGGTATATCATCATAAACCTCCTAAGAGATTTTTGCGCCAAGCTTCTCTTCCGATTTGTGGTGTGCCGATTTGAATTTTCCCTACAAATTGGTGGGACCTACAGTTTTTTGACGACTCCGAACGGCATCTACAAGGGAGACGAATTTTTGCTGAGAAGCCTGTCATGGCAGAAATACACTCGGAGAGTTTGCCAAACCACTGCCGAGGGGCGACCCCGTTTTTGAAAAACTTTTTTCAAATCACTTTTGATGTTACCTGTACCAGGGCTCGAACCATGTACCTTCGGTGTGGTAGGCCGGCAACACTACCTCCACACCACGGCGGCCGCAATTTTATTACATTCAATAAATTTAAAAAAATAATAATCATGTGGCCACAGCGTAATTTCATACGCTGCTCCACAATTCCACTATTATTTCGCCCACTTTTTGCATTTTTAATGCACATTTGTTTTTTTTTTTATTTATAAGCTCCATTCTTTATAATTTTAAGTGAGGTTGTAAATTTTTAATGTGTTTTTATTTTAGTAGTAAGTTTCGCTGTTACCGGTAAGGCGTATCACCCATGAAGTAGGTTGTGTAGAGGAAAGAGAGCATCAATCTAAATTCTAAATCTGAAAGCAAGGAAAAATCTTTCTACTGAATTTAGTATACCTCTTTATTACGAAATTATCAATATAATGCCCTTGTTTGAGTCTATAAACATTTTTATGAATATATTCTTCTGTAAGGTGAGCAATAAATCCCAATAAGCAAAATACGTTTACTATAGGCTTACGATAAACTTACTTTAGCAAGCTTTTCGTTTGGAAAATGTTTACCAAAATCATTGTTAAACGTTTGGAAAAAATTGTCGAATCAACGAAAGTCATCCCTTTTTAAACAATTGTGATTGAGGTTTGGAAAACAATTTTTAATTAACGTTTTATTCAGCGTACAGTAAGGGTTTGTTGTAAACTGATTGATAAAACTCCAATTAAGGCAACGAATTTGAAAACGGGCCAGTAGCCTAATGAATATGTACCAGACGTTTGCTCCGAAGGTTGCTGGTTAAATTTTTAAATTAAATAAACTATTATTGTTATTTTAAAATATGTTTGATATTTATTTCAGTTCCATTTATTACTTTTTTTTTAATTCAAGTATAATAATAAAAAAAAAAATATTCAGCGCAACCTTTTTTACCAATATGTGGCGTGCTGCTTCCAATTTGTTATACAAATTATCGGGAGCTACTGTTTCCGCCGATTCTGAACGGCATCTGCGAAGCAAAGCAGATGAATTTTTGCTAAGAAGCTTTCCATGTCAAAAATACCCTCGAGAAACCTTTAAAGTGCTGGCCGAGTAAAAATTAAAGACATTTTTCTCAGCGTGTATATAATTTCATAGTTTTTCTTCAATCTTTAATATATTATTGCTGATATTTCTCTCCGTGTATAATATTTTCTTCATCTGATGAATCAGAAGAGCTCGAAAATTCCAATTTTAGGCAAGATATGATATTATTTGCAAACACATTACGCTGAAAGCATCGGATAGGCTAAAAATTAACGCTTTTAATATTCCTCCATTAAGAAAACTCTGCAGCAATATAATGCTCCAAGAAATCTTTCCCTTATGTAAAAGAAACAATCTTACGTGGTGAAGATAAGTCGTTTTATCGTACTGTATTATAATCGATCACGCCAGCACAGTTTATATCGTATTTTTCTCCTGTCTGTACTTACTTGAAATTATGCATTAGGGCCCAAGTAAGAAAATGAATTGAAACGAAAACGCCCTAAACCGAGAACTCGAATGAAAAACGACCCGTATCAAAATTGGTTTGAAGATTAATTTTCAAAAACCCCACTATTCAGAATTCGGATTTTGCCTCGTAAACGTCCTTTCTCAACGCCAATCCAACATTTTCCCCGTTAAGATAGAGGTTTTAGGAAGAAATTCTACATTGAAGCATTTTTCAACCGTATTCTGAGAAATGAAATTTCTGAAAGGAGCTCTGAGGTTGGGTTTTTGAAAAAGAAGTTTGTTTTAACCCTTAATTACATTCGTGGGGTCAATTTCTACCCCACGCCTCGGTTTTTTGCTTGTTACTCAGTTTTGGTTGTTGCTGCTGTGTTGAAATTCAGTGTATTCTCAGTTCTTGTTGTGCTCTCGCAGCGTGCGGTTGTTTATCTCGTTAAGTGGAATAATAGCTGTGGTAAGCGGACGGTGGGGTATAAAATGACCCCACGAATGTACTTACGTAAGTTTTTTTACTTTTGGTAATTTTTGTGTTTTTGAACTTTTTAGTAAATATGAAGCGGTTTTTGACTGTAGAAGAAATTGCAAAAATTTGTGAAGTAGAGGAGTTATCTGAAGATGACGAAATCAATAATTTTGTAGAAGATAGTGATATCAGCGACGGAGAATATGAAGACAGCAAACATGATAGTGAAAGTGAGACCAGCAGTGAAGACGAAGAAAATGAAAGTGAAGATGAAGAGAATGAAGACAATTGTATAAGAGAGTCTGGCTATTTTTATGGTAAAAATAGGTTCAAATGGGCAAAAGCTGCACCTGCAGCATCAAGAACAAGGGCACACAACATTATACATCTTTTTCCTGGCATCAAAGGTCCAGCTGCGGAGAAAGCAAACTTGACACCTCTTGAATCATGGTCTGTACTTATCACAGATGACATTATATCGTACATTACTATACAAACTAATGTAAAGATAACCGAAGTTATTAATAACAGAACTAGCGATAACTTACCGGCGTAAGTCATACTAATGAAATCGAGATTAAAGCGTTAGTAGGACTTTTGGTGCTGACTGGTATTTATAAATCTAATCACGAAGATGTACGGACGTTATGGGCTACCGATGGAACAGGTCGAAATGTTTTTAGAGCTGTGATGAGTATGAACAGGTTCCTTTTTCTGCTAACTGTTCTTAGATTTGATGACATACACACTCGCACAGAGAGAAGAGAAACTGATCGACTGGCTCTAATTTCTTATATTTTTGACAAATTTATGTTGAACTGTAAATCAAATTATATATGTTCAGAATATTTGACAGTAGATGAGATGCTAGTGCCCTTTAGAGGCCGTTGCCTTTTTCGAGTATACATGAAATCAAAACCAGCAAGATATGGCATTAAAATTATGTGTATGTGTGATGCAAGAACTCACTATTTATACTCTGCTTTTATATATTCAGGAAAAGAGCAGACAAGTCGTAACACTTATTCGATACCTTCCAAAACTGTCTTAAAGTTGGCAGAGCCTTTATTCGGCACAAATAGAAACGTAACTGGTGATAATTGGTTTTCGTCAATCGAACTAGTTGATGCTTTAAAAGCAAAAGGATTAACTTACGTTGGGACCATGCGTAGAAATAAGAGAGAGATTCCTAAAGAGTTTCTACCAGCTAGATCAAGACCAGTTCAGTCATCTTCGTTTGGATTCGTTCGAGATAAAACTTTGGTTTCATATGTGCCAAAGAGAAACAAATCTGTCATCTTAGTGTCAGCAATGCACCATTCAGCTGATATAGATCCGCACAGCTTGAAGCCTGAAATCATTGAATTTTATAACTTTACCAAAGGTGGAGTGGATGCACTTGACCAAAAATGTGCTGTGTATTCAGTTTTGCGAAGATCGCGGCGTTGGCCAACAACCATATTTGGTGCTATTTTGAATATAGCGTGCGCTAACAGCTTTGTTATTTGGAAAGCATCAAATATTGAAAGTAACTTGTCACGACGTGATTTTATAAAGGACCTGGGAATGTCTTTAATCAAGCCTCACATTAAAGAGCGTAGTAAAAATTCGGAAAATTTTTCCAGCGACCTGAAAAATATTATTGATCAAATACTTGGGGAAGACCATGAAGCCGAAGGTGGACCAAGTCAGCCAAAAAAAACAAAAAGAGTTCGTTGCTTTATATGTCCTCGGTCAAAAGACACAAAAAGCAGTAAACAATGTTCAAAATGTAAAAATTTTGTTTGTAAAACCCATTCAAAGGACTCCATAATATGTACAGAATGTGACAAATAAAATAAGTCCCTTTTTATCTTATATTTGTAGTATTTTATGTAGTATTTGTAGTATTATATGCAGTACTTTTAGTATTTTATGTAGTATTCACTGAAGAATGTATGCACGAAAAGATGCCATGTCAGAATTTGTATGTTATTTTATAAAAGATTTTTTGTTTTACTGTTGTCATTAACTATGTTTCTTTAATATAAATTACCACAAACATTTTCTTTAAAATCATTTTTTAAAAGTTTTTTTTACAAAAGTAATGAACTATATTTTTAAGAGTGTAATTTTGAGGGTGTATGAAGAAACGCCATTTTTTGTTTTTGTTGTAACTTGTTTAAATAAAAATAAATGTGTTTTTAATAAAGAATTATTCAATGTTTTATTCTGTATTAAATTTTTTTTTTTAAATCAATGCCTTTGAAAATATTTAAAAAATGGTATTGGGGTCGAAAATTACCCCACGAATGTAGTTACGTAAGTTGAAATAGCGAATGTAGTTGAGGGTTAAGATCGGGCCTTTAGAACTTGCAGATGAGTTTAGAATGAAAGTCAGCTCTTCGTCTGATTAATCAGAAGAGCACGAGTCT
The DNA here is from genome assembly GCA_949987695.1 of Merzomyia westermanni. NCBI lineage: Eukaryota > Metazoa > Arthropoda > Insecta > Diptera > Tephritidae > Merzomyia > Merzomyia westermanni. The sequence continues at coordinate 201,506,477 of OX465289.1, read as the reverse complement.
GCGTAAAAAGTTTTTGTATTTATCATAGAGATGAGATCATCGGTAATTTCAAAATCAGTGCAACATTTGGACAAGCTTTTTAACGAACATCTAATATTAAGCAGCGAGTTAAGCATTTTAATTTTTAATCTGTTCCTTAACTTAGTTTTTAAAATGTTCATGGCACTAAAAATTCTTTCAACCTCCCCATTACTGAAAAGTAAAACCAAAAACCTAGATACGAATTCGACCAGTTCTAAAAAAGGGGGTGCGTTTAAGGAATTTTTATGTTCTCGGACTTCCGCCCAAAATTCTATGGTAGAGGTCATACTTGTCCCCTGTACGGTTATTAGCTTTCGTCACTGCAGCTCAGTCAATGCTACTTGACTTGGAGAATACCTAGACTTTTATTCTTGAAAGTGAGAAAATACATCCGGCTTTGTAACTTTCAAAGAATTATCAACTGAAAAAAATGTATCTTTTGTAAAGAGTTCATACAAGGTGGCGCAAAAGTAATCATCCTATCAGAAAATGCTATAACTTTTGCGATTGGCCCCTAAAGTCAGTTCTGTTTTGACAATTGTGTAGTAAACACATGCGAAATACACGTTAATAAACAATGTTACGCTACACTGCTCCAGAACGCGGAATATTGCTGACTATTTATTTGACCAATAATCGGTCGGGGCCAAACGGTTACTGTGAATGGTGAGCGCTACAGAGCAATGATCAACGAGTTCTTTTTGCCGCAACTTGATGAATTGGGATTGGAAAACATGTGGTTCCAACAAGACGGTGCAACAGCACACACTGCACGTGCCACAACCGATATGCTGAACATCGGAAGCTTACTTTTGCGCCACCTTGTATTATCAGGTAGGCGATGTCGCAGTTCACAATTTTTACGAACAATTTTCTGTATTTCTCGTCATCAATACTACCTTCATTTAACTTTAATTTTATATGAAAAATATGGTGTTGGGACCAGAAAAGGTTTGGAGTAAAAAAGGCTAAAAAAAAGCCACGAAGCTAGAACAAAAATTATGAGGCTAAAGGACAAAAAAAGGCCAAATCTAGCCTCGAAAAGGCTAACCTGGTCACATTGAAAATATGGCTAAATAATCCATCTACTTGATTTATATGAACTTTATTATATGGCCGACGTGGTGTAGCGGTAGTGTTGCGGGCGTACCACATCGAAAGGCCCAAGTTCGAGTCCTGGGACAGGTAACATCAAAAGTGGTTTGAAAAAGAGTTTTCGAAACGGGGTCCGAGGGTTTTTCTGACATGGAAAGCTTCTTAGCAAAAATTCATCTGCTTTGCTTCGCAGATGCAGTTCAGAGTCGGCAGAAACAGTAGCTCCCGACAATGTTTTCCAAACGTTTAACAATGAGTAAAGTAAGTTTATCGTAAACTTATAGCAAACGTATTTTGCTTATTGGGTAGATGCTATCTTAAAAAACAATTCATAAAAGTTTCCGAAATATACTTTTGAGCAGATCGAATATTTTAAGTTTCACAAAACTTGTGAACAAGTTTTCAAATTAGCAAAATATACATACATACAACAACATTAGGGTGTCTCAGTGGATTTCCACTACAAGTGTATAATTTTGATGTTCAAAGACGTCTGTGAAAATATGGAGGAAAATTCGTATCTCATCATTAAAATGATCTGAATAGTATTAGGGAACCATTTCACAGGTCGGGAAAATTATCATCGGCTAAAATTAATCGCTATTTTCCTTATTAGTTTTTTTTTATTGATAAATATCAACTAAGTAAAATTAATGAGACTGCTGAGGCTAAAATTTAAGGCATGCTTGGCGTATCAGGCTACTAAAACCTACAAAGGGCTTACTACTCGATGGTTGATCTACGGATATGATGCCTCTCACCTCTCAATACCAACATTCTTCTTCCTTACAAAACTTCCACTGGTCATACAAAATCGTGCCCGCGACAGTCGGCAATGTACCGTAAGGGAGTACCGGGTTCTTATCTAGCAAAAGACTGCCACGTTCGACAACACTCCCCAAAACCTTCGGGTAGTATTTTTGTCGCTAAAAACAACAACAACAACTTAGACGCTAAATTAGTTTATGACCGCTGATACATATGGACACACTCTCTCAGAAAAATGCGAATACAGCATGCCTTTGCTATCTTCTCTACTGGGTATCTTTTTTGGAAGGCTACACTCTACCAGGATAATTGGTACCGATCCGTTCGCAGAAGCTATAAGGAGTTACATTTTTCTGGCATATAGGGTTGTTCCCTGAACAAAATACTCTATTGAGACAAATTTCTTAAACGCAGGCCCACAGTCTGACACCCTACTTGGTCTATGCACAAATGAATTAGAATGCATAACATCAGCGTTTTACCTATTCTTTGTGTGGGTGTTGGGCCACTCTAATAAAGATTCTTCCTCTGCAAGAGCAAGCGATGTTGAAATTTCGACTACGATGAAAAATCAGAAAACTAAAAATATTCCTAGAACCTAATGGCTACAACTGTCTATTAAAACTTCCAAAAGCCAATAAAATTGTTCTTTCAAATTGCTTGATAAAGTGCTTGAGTGCTGAAGTGAGACACTAAAAAAATAAAAACAAAAATACAGAAATAAACGAATTGTTTCATAAAACTAATAGAAAAAGTTAAGTAACAAGTTTAGATGAGCGAAAGTGTGATGAAAGCATCTTCAGCAGAGCAAGCAAGAAATGCAGGAAGCAAAGAAGAAAGATGATGACAGAGTGGGGGCAATAGCTGTAAGAAATATCAAAATTGCACATTTATGCGCTAATGAAAAATTATTTTATTAAAAAGTTTTGCTAACTGCATAAGAATTCTCTGAAATATGAGTGTGAGGCAGAAGTAAAGGAATGCGAAAAAATATATGAGAAAAACGGCGAGGTCAACAAGAAATTGTGGTAAATACGAAAAGTCCCATAAAACAATTAAACTAACTGTGGTGGAATGTAAGAGCAGGGGCAGTGTTGCCAAAGTGTTGACAACGTACGCGAGTGAAGCAAATGGATGGGGTTGGCGTAGAAGCTCGTTGGCAGTGTTCGGACTTGAAAATTGCAATAAGTGGTATAATTGCAAAAAAATAGTGGAGGATTTGCTCTTCCCTCTCCCTTTTCAGAACAGACAAAAAGGCTAATGAATTGTATTACTTCTTTTCGTGAACTATATATTCCTGAAAAAGTTTTGGCCATAAGTCGTCATGACGTTTCCCTCGAAATCCCTATGAACATGTGTCCAGACTAGCTGTTATGTTAGATCACCTCCTGTAGCGAGCAGTCCAGAACAAGTTTATTTATGCTTCTGGGTTGAAAGCTGAACTCGTTGAAAAAAATAATCATAAGGGAGGGACCATTACTTTATAGAAAACTTACAGCTACAATAATGCTCTTCCTCCTAAATTAAAAAATGTAGATTTTATAACAAAAAAGGTGGTAGATATGTAGCATGAGTGATAGAATCTGAAATTTATGAAGAAAGGAGGTAGATCTGTACTTTAGTGGTAGAAGTCCGAACACTGCTCGTTGGTAAAAGTGCGTCTAGTTCAAATGACACCTAGAATTGCAGGCATTGCATGAACTGAAAGCAATTATAAATATAATTTTTTCAGATTTGTTTTGAATGTTTGCATTGTTGTTGAAAAATTTCGTAAGGTTATGCCAACTTCAGGGCCAATAAAACCAAAACCTTGTAAAAACACTACAAACAAGTAAGGAGAGTGATGTCTTCAGCTGGTCCGAAGGCTCTATACCTTTCACGAATATGCATCACGGGTTTAAGAGTCCGATCCTTACTTAAAGTAATTACAAACACTGCAAATTATTTTAAATATTCATATCCCAAACCCCGTTTTACGGAAAAACCTGTTGTACGGTGGCTATACGATATATTGGTCCGATCTTGATGATTTCCACGACACACATTACATATGTATGAAATAAGTACTGTAGCTGCCAAAATTTTGTGTTAAATTGCAAGAGCTATAGCCCAAACACCATTTACCGTAACAATCCATTGCATGGGAGCTATGCGATGTATTGGTCCGATCGGTCCCATACCAAATTTCAGTGAGATATCTCTAAAACTGAGAGACTAGTTTGCGTTCAAACAGACAGACGGTCAGACGGACATGGCTAAATCGACTCAGCTCATCGCACTGATCATTGGTGGGTCTATCACTTCATCTTCCCCCATACTTACTTACATCGAACCAAAGTTATAATACCGTTTCATGTTCATGAAAGGTATAAAAAGTAACTGAAGTGGAACGAAGTGAAGGCTCTCTGGAGAAGTGAAAAGTTCAAAATTAAGTTTTTAATTGCAAAAATTTGATGCTATTCGAAAATATATGACTTTTTTTAAAATAATTTTTGAGTTATTGTTACCCTAACCATTGTGCTGTTATAATTCGACTGACAAGCAAATAACAATTTTAAAAAGTAAAACGACCAAAAAAAATATGGCGCAAAAGTTGATGACAAAAAGATAAGCTCCCTACACAGTTCGGAATTATTGCAGAATGTGCGTAGATATTTCAAATTAATTGGCTGACTTGTCAAATGTCACACTGAATACCCATTTATAATATACTATGTACTGCGAATAAGCATACCAGGCTACTAACAAATGTTCGCTTAGTTCTTGACTCGTTTTCTTTTAGAAACGAAAAGTATCAAATTATTTGAAATTATTATTTCGTTTGAAATAAAGAAACTCAATCAGACTAGACCAGACCAGACCTTTACACTGCAAAAGTCTGAAATATAACTATTCCCTTGGAAATGGGCTTGACGCTAACTGCCAAATGGTAGAGAGAGGACTAATATTATTATTATTACTACAGATCGCCCAGTGGTTGAAATTCAACCACAAAACTTTATTTTATTTTAATTATTTGCTGTACCTTTCATCTGCTTTTTTCCCTTCCTTTCACTGTCGTTCCTTTGCTCTAACATATTTTCGTTTTCCTTGATTTCTTCTTTTACTCTCTGCAGTCTCTATTTTGAATTTATTTTATTTTTCCTCTTCTTACCCTTCCTTTCCTTCCCCTTCCCTTTCATTTCCTTTTCCTTTCCTTTCTTTTGCTTTCTTTCCCCTTCCTTTTCTTACCTTTCCTTTAATTCGATTTCCTTTCCTTTCATTTCCCTTCCTTTCATTTCCTTGCCTTTCCATTCCCTTCCTTTCCTTTTCTTTTCCTTCCTTTCCTTTCCTCTCCTTTCTTTTCCTTTCCCTTTCTTTTCCTTTCCTTTCCCTTTCTTTTCCTTTCTTTCCTTTCTTTTCCTCTCTTCTTCTTACCTTCCCATTCCGTTGCTTTCCTCTCCATTTAACTTCATTTCCTTTGCTTTCCCTTCCCTTCCTTTCCTTTTACTTTCCTTTTCCTTCTTTTCCTTTCCTTTTCTTACTTTGTCTTTACTTTCCTTTCCATTGCCTTCATTTCCTTTCCATTCCCTTCCTTTCCTCTTCTTTTCTTTCAATTCTTTATAAATTTCCTTACCTTTCCTGTCCTTTCCTTCAGTTTCTTTTAATAAACTTTGTTTTATTCTTTTCTATCTTATTTCATTTATTTTATTTCATTTTATTATATTATATTCCATTTTGTTTTATTTTATTTTACTTTATTTCAGTTCACACAAACCCAACCACAAATGCAAAACAAACTTCGGTGTTTAATACTCTCTGAGTAATCATTTATTTTGTTTTTGTAAACACTGTTTGAGGTATCAGCAATGAAGTTTACATATTTGCTCATATTTTACATTGCTTGTTTAATGTCTCGAACAAAGCAACTTTTCGTGCTCTTCGGAGAGCCGCTGACACTGGGCATCGTGGGCAGTGTGACCAGGTTAGCTTTTTCGAGGCTAGATTTAGCTTTTGTTTGTCATTTAGCCTCATAATTTTGGTTTTAGCTTCGTGGCTTTTTTCTAGCTTTTTTTTTTACTCCACAACCTTTTCTGGTCCCAACACCATATTTTTCATACAACTTCGGGAATAAAGTTAAAGTTGAATAAAGATAGTATTGACAACGAAATAACATTGATCGAGCTGCAGTGGCGAAAGCTAACAACCGTACAGTGGAAAAGATTGACCTCTACCATAGAATTTTGGGCGGAAGTCCGAGAACATAAAAACTCACTAAACGAACCCCCTTTCTAGAACTGGTAGAATTCGTATTTAACTTTTTGGTATTACCTTTTAGTAATGGGGAGGTTGAAAGAATTTTTAGTGCCATGAACATTTTAAAAACTAAGTTAAGGAACAGATTAAAAATTAAAATGCTTAACTCGCTGCTTAATATTAGATGTTCGTTAAAAAGCTTATCCAACTGCTGCACAAATTTTGAAATTACCGTGATCTCATCTCTATGATAAATACCCAAACTTTGTACGCAGACTCAAGCTCTTTTGATTCATCAGACGAAGAAAATATTATATAATTAATTATTTTGTATTGATTTTTCTATAGTATGTATTTCTTTGAAAAAATTCCTAGTCAAGAAAAATGTGCCTGATATGTGCTGAAACAAGAATAGTTCCTTTAAGTTATGTCTACAACTATACAAATAGTTTAAACTAAAATAAACAATTTTAAATGGATTTCGTAACAAAATTTCTGACTTTTTTGAGCTTCTTTTTTTCTTAATTCACTTAGGTGCTAACGGAGACTGCAGTTAATACAGGGTGTACTTAGCTCTTCTCGGCCTGAAACGACCACTTTTTAAAAAGCTTACCTTACTTATGCTTTACTTCAAGTGTGATTTATTGAGCCTGTAGAAGGGCTCTGGACCTTTAAATGTGAGCTTTTGTAATTTCCCTTTAAATGTGAACTTTTGTCATTTCCCGCATTACGCAGTATTAAGAGTTTGCGTGTCTGTTTCAATATAATTCGAAGTTTTGCAGTTACTGTAGTACGAAAATTAATTGGCAGATTTACTTGGAAGTTAAGGTTGGATTTACATTTCATAGTGATGGTTACCAAGGACGGATTTGTTGGTTTGCTATGATAAACGGCTTGTCAAATTCTTGTTATAATTTTAATAGCGTATACCAATCTAACCATCTAAGCTATCATCCGAAAGCGAGGTCGTCTTTGTCGCAACTAAAAACAAATTAAATATAAATTAGAGTATTGGGCGCACTGTGTCAAATTGATGTTCAACTTGAGTGCGAATCATTCCCGTTGACAGTTTGTGGATCATGGAATGACATGCTACCCGCTGTTGTTAAGTGATGTTGCAATATTCCAAATGATATGTTGAATTCCTTGAAATGTTTACTACAAGTTAAATAGCATTGAAATCTGTCTTAAATATAAAAATCCCAAAAATGGCATACTATTTACAGCATGGTTGAAATGAATGAAGTGAAATTCGTATTAAATGACGAAAGAAAGTAAATATAAAAATTAAAAATGTTCCGGAATTGAGTTAACCGAATCGAATAAACTTTCAATTAGTAAGCTTTAATAACAGCCTACATTACAAACTTGGTACTGTGGAAGGTTTCACGAATAAAATTTGTTTTCATTTTGAAAACGATACCAATGAAATAGATGTCTGAAACGGTAAGCAACAGTGGCAAAATAATAACAAAGAAATTAATTTTCTCAACACTTTTTACTAATTGCTACTGTGCAACGCATTCGCATACTCGCTAGCAAACAGATATCTCCATGAAATATTTATGAGTTTTATTGCAGTATTTTTCCTCTAATTGGCTTCTCTGCTCGAATTGCATAAAAAACAAAAGTGTTGCAATAGCAAATGCACTTGAGATATTCACACAATTAACTGAAGTGCCAATTAACTCTGGAATGCTGCCACTTATCATTTCACCCCATTTCGCATTCATATTTAGATGTTAACACCTCTTTTCACTCATTTCGTTATTGCCATTGCCACCTTGATTGCACCGTTTATAAGGTATTCGCATTCTAACTGTAACTGTAGATTTGCAGATTTCTTTTGTTATCACACCACTGACAATGTTTCACTTCAATGACTTCAATCATCCACCCCTGCATGCCGCAACCACTTCCGTCGCTTAAGACTGATTGCAAAAATTGTACTGCTAATTGCTATAATGGTTGCTAAATTCCCATTGGCATGCGATAAACGGTTAAACAGAAGAATAAGGAATGCGAATGTGGTGAGATACTTGACAGTGAAAAGTGTAAACAAATATAAAAGGGGTAAGGAAAAATAAAAGCCAATGGTTGTAAAGCTCATTAAAGATGTGGACGGGAAGGTAAAGGATTTGAAAGTAGAAAAAAGAAATATGGGCTATTTACATACATACATACATATGTAGGCATGTATGTATGTTGATATTAACGTGAAAGCAAGTGTATGCAATACAAAAAGCAGAAAATCAAAGGCGCTCTCCAATTTTGTAAAGTGCAAAAGCACAGGAAAAGGTAAACACTTGTTGTAGAGTGCTCCGTATAAAGATGTATGTATGTATGTATGTATATTTGTGTAACTACATACGTAACAGGTAATGTCGGAAGGAACTGGGCTGTGGGTTTGGTTTGTTTAGCGTAAATACCGAAAGTGGACTAACACAAACGTCAGTAACAAATGAGTAAATCGAATAAAACACGTAAACATGTGAAGACTTTGAGAAGCCAAATCGTGAAGGCTGAAAGCAAACAATAACAGAAAAAGGATGCTGTACAGCCCGCACATACAATTACACTGACCTTTTGCTACCGAGTTGCAAAATGTTTTTAATTAAACTTGCTGGTTAAACTTTTTTAAAATTAATAAATGAACTGCTGCAGTGTGAATGTAGAGTTTAGCCCTACTAACAAACTGCCTTCAAATAGTATAGACTATCCCTCAACAGCAAATTTTAGCATGTCGGACGAACTCTGTCGGTAATAATTCAGTCTGCTCAAATTTTCAAAACGAGCTTTTTTGTCCTTTTACAAATTGATTGGAGAAATGGTATAAAAATGTAAGTACGCGTTTGGCCTCGGACCGGCCACGTAAACCACTTCCAATGAAGGGCGGACGTTTACAGCCTTTTGAATGTGGAAGATGACTTATTTTTTCTTGGAGCTCCAACTGGCACCAGTAATCGGTAACCGATGATGGCTGGTGCTAGCATATCTATTTGCTTCAATTTATCTCTTGCAGTTCTTAATGTCTCCTCACAAGTGTTGAATCAACGGCATTATTTTCAAAATATGTTTAGCATTGCTAAAATATTGCATAATTTTAGGCGTCAAACATTACCATTGAAAACTCAATAGTATTTATTCACAACCTTAGTGCTGACACAAATAGGTGTTTTTATGCATCAGGGATGTTGCAAATATGAATTTGTATTCGAGCTAGTACCGCACACAAAGGAGACAAGATATAGTCTCACTTGTACGAATTTGCTCACTGCACACCCCATAGGAGAGTGTTTTAATCACAAGAATAATAACATGACCGCTGCAAAGAAGCTAAAAATGTAATAAAAAAAAATGTAATACTATGAACATTGTCACGCAACTGGTTTACATTTGCAAATTTACATACATAATCTAAAAACAAAGTGAAAGCTTTTGAGATTTGAAGTTGTGGAAATGTTACAAATGCGAATTCCTAGGAATTTTCAAAATTCAAAATATCAGAAACCCTATTAAAAGAATCGATGCCGTGAAAAGTTTTGGTGCTTTTTTAAATAGAAAATCAAAAAAGATGCTTTGGAATTATTTCGAAATCTCTTTGGCTTGACGCTTCTGTATTCACATCTTCAAACATCTTGTTAAAGTCTGAGAATCGCAACATTCCTAGTGTGTATCTTTATTTTGCTTCAGGGATTGCTTCAAATTTTGTCACACTAATGATGCGGCAAGCACACTTCGGTTTTGCCAATTTCCACAGCTCTCCAACTTTGCCGCTTCCTGCTTCCTCGCAGTAATTGCTGAGAATATCTTTTGCTTTTGTTTTTGTTTTACCTTGATTGATTTGGTACTCAAGCGTTGACTGTTTGTACAGTCACACCTTTTCAAATCAGTTGAAGGGTCGTAAAAGGCAAAAGCAACATTCTAACCTTTAAATATCTGCGCTCTACAGTGGATGCTAGTAGTTTTGTGATACATGAATGCAAAACGGAAATAAAAGTTAATGATATCGGATCGACAAATGTTGGTTTTGAGTGGATGAAAAGTTAACCAACTTAGGTACAAAATATTGAATATCTCTGGTCCACATGTTCATCGATAACTCCGAAACCAGACGAAATATAAAAATTAGGGATAACTTAGATGATTGCTTCGACAGTGCAATGCAGCGGTGCAAGTTCCATTTAATTCCATTCAGCAATTTTTTAGTCATACCAGCCCAAACATAAAGACAGACAGACAGAAGTTCTAAAACCTGTTTGCTTTGGATTCTATTGGCTGGATAATGATCCCTACCATCAGTTTTTCTTGAACATGTGAAATGTACATATATCGACCTGCTACAGATTTATTATATGTAGAGATTAGTATTTGTGTGCACGAGGAATTTCTTATTTTTATTTATTTATTTTACTTTCAACAGAACAGCTGATGTTTCTGTTTGATATTCTCAATATTTTTGCGTATGTTGTGTTTTCTTCACCACTGTTTTTCTGAAGCAAGTTGTTGCTTTTTATTTGATGACTTTTATCGCAAATACTGTTTAATTGGCTGTGGATAATATCATGTATGACAGGTTCTACATAGAGTTGGAGAAGGTATGAGCGGAGAGGAGGAGTCTTGAATGGAATTAAGTATGTGGGTGAAGAGCGGAGGCACAACCCATAGATGTCAAGGCAAAAATTCTTCAAAGCGCAATATGCAAAGTGATTTAAAAGCACGCTGTCAGGTGTTTTCCTTCATATTAGTCGTTGCATATATTTAGACGCACGGTAGACGAAAATATTTAGTTGATGTTTACGATAAACAAAAATGCATATGTTAAATTATTAAATGCATTGCAACACTGTATATTGTTGTAACGTTAGAAAATATGTGAATAAAGCAAACGCTCCTGTGCAAATACTTGGTGATGCTCTACGGCGAATTGTTTGTACGCAGGGCCGCAGAGAGCCGAGCCGGGCCCCTGGGACAGTTCGCGTTTACGGCCCCCCCTAAAAAATAAACTCAATCCAGTAAAAAAATTAACATAACATGTATTTTTTAATTCAAATTGTCAGTTTTATTTCATATAAATTAAGATTTACTGGTGCACTTAAATGAAATGTTGTTAGATTTCATTGTTTGATTTGCTTACATTAACTTTTTCTAATTACATTTTAAGAGCTTGAATCAGCCAGAAAACCTTCCGTATATCACTGAAAAAAAGACAGAGAAATTTGTACGATTATGTATTTCACATACGAAGCTTGGTATTGTGTTTTCACATGAAAAATGTTGTAAATTGCATAGAAACTATTAAAACCACATTTTCAATATTTAGAATGAAAAATGTATTCCTGGCATCGTTTCCCATCATATTGAGTTCCTTTTACGAATTGAAAACGTTTTTTCAAAACGTAGTATCCTTGGCAACATTTTTCCCCAACAAAACTTACACATCACAAATATCGCCCATTTACTTCAACAGTAACACTTTCCAAAACACAGAACTTTTCAAAAGAGCAATTTTAAGATTTCAACAGACACATTGTTTCGAGACATTAAAGTTTAAAGTTGAGTACTTATAATTTCTGGGTAGTAGGGTTATTGCCCGGCCATAAAAAAACTCTATGTCCATAAACAAAACTATACAAATATGACTATAACTTAAATTAAAAAAAAAATTTCGTTTTGAGCCTTTTGCTTCTAACCCCTTCATATATTGGGCGCGTAAAGCTAGAAATTAATTATTATCTCAAGCGCTCAATTTTCCAAGAGTCAAATTAACGCTCTAGCTTATTATCAGCCTTTATTTACAGATGGCGCTGGCTTTTACAAAAATGAAAAAGCAATACGACCAAACCGATAGTATTTGATTTGATGCTTATGATTTTAGTTTAGTGATTTGGTTAAGTTAAACGCTTAAATTTTAAAACAATTTTTGTAGCAACAAAATATATATGTATGTATCTTTTAAATCCTGGTTAGAGTACTGTCAATACTGATTTGCCTTGCCGGGCCCCCAAAAACCTTCCGGGCCCAGGGCAATTGCCTGCGGCCCTGTTTGTACGTATGTACACATGTTCAAATATTTATGTACATGTTTGCTTATATCAAATAATTTTAGGCACTCAAAACTTAGGTTTTTGCTTGCATATTTTGGCGTAAAATTGTGAGATATATTGTGCCAACACACGAGTATATGCACTCATACATATTATTATACAACTAATATTACATTTATTTATTAGTATACATTTATTCGCCATGCCAATTTTTCCGATTTTTACAATAGCGAAATTTTCGGGATTCGTTAGTTTCCGACGGGACGTGGAATACCATCGAACTTTAAAGTAGTTTTGACATAAACAGATTCTTGATACGATTTTCTGTTTAAACACTAAACAACACATTCATTTACATATGTTAAAGAAGGCAAGTCATAAACCGATTGAAACGAAATATGTTAAGAGTAATTCATATTTTTGGGTTTTTTTCACAAAAGTTTTGAATCTGTTTTTTTTATGAGAAACACAATTTTTGAGGAGAAAGTTTGTGTGCATCAGGCGGATAGATTTTGAAATTGACATTAGAAAGCGGCACTTTTGTAAAGTCTAAAATCCATGTGCAGTGTTCTAATAGAAGATGTTGCATTTGAATAAAAATATGGAATATTAAGTTTAAAAATGGAAACTATCGCCACTTTCTCGTTAGCTGCTAGGAAGGTTCATGTTAATTTAATTAAATCAATCAAAAAAGAAAGTAAAAAAAAAACCAAAATATTTTTCATAAATAAATCACTCATATTTAGTATTTTATTCAAGCTCCTGAAAACTCCGCGATTATTGGAAAGAAATCTTCTGGGTTTCGGGATGTAAAAAATTGGCACCCCTAATATGTACGTACATATATATATAAAAGCGTATGCGTTTAATGCTTTGTTGCCATTTTGATTGCATCAGGATTGGCAACAAATCTTTATGGATTTAAATCCAAATTTCAAACCAGAAATAATGATAATTGCACAAAGGAAGACTGCATTGCAATCAGCTTTTCGTAAATAAATTCTAACGATTGTTGGCGATTTGATTACAATTCAAAGTGATTATAATCTTAATTTATTGCATACTTTTAGGTTGAGTTGCAAGAACTCATAAATTTGCAGTAAGTTAATAAAATTTCCATTTACCATTTAATTTATTGTGGAAAATCAATTTTGCTAGCGTGCAGATACTTATTTGCAAACATACATATATACTTGTACACATAACACAAACAAATCATGTATCCTTCATGTATGGGACTCTATATCCGTTTGTATGTTCCCACAAATTACCTGCATATTTTATGTACTGTGGCGAACACTGCAGTTATCATCTATCATTTGGCTACTGCAATTGCTCTCTTCCACTCACCTCAACAACAAAAAAAAACAATGAAAAAAGGATATTTGCCGCTGAGACATGTTGTTGTGCGTTTGCTTGGCTTGGTTTCGACTGCTGCTCCTTTGCTGCTCAATTAAGATTAAGATGCCAAGTAGTACTTCTACCAAGAAATTCCTTTCATCACTTACGTAAAGGAACATCAATACAAAAACAACAATTGTGGATATATTGGTTGGTGGGTAAATGCAATCAGCAACGTGGCATATTCGCATGAATTGGCCGAAAAGTCACAAATTGTCATAGCGCACACACATCGAAATACATACTTATGGGTTATAAGCTCCCCCATATATGTTTTCAGAAAATCGGTAGTAGCTTACACATTTAATATATTTAAAAGGCAGTTACACTCAGGGTAGGATTCAGTAAATGCAGGGCTTGAGACAATGAATCAACTTCAGAGCCCACTTATTTTTAAATTCCTGAAATAACTTTTTTTGGTCACGAAACCGTAGTGGAATTTATTCACCGTAAGTGTTTTAATTTTGTCAATAAATTAAATTTATTTTTATCAAACCGCAGTGTTTTCTATCAAGAAAGATTGCAACACACATCCTATCGGGTCAAACGGTGAACATTGAAAACGAATCCTTCAAAAAAACGACGTTATTTGCGGTGCAACGAACTTTTGTACTGCCTGTGTGAGGCTATATGCGAGTAAGCGCAATAAAGCTCTCACGTCATCGTTGTTTTGAAATTCACTGATCGGCATTCAAAATAAGGTATGATGGCGTAGCAACAAAAGTGGGCTATTTTTCTGAAACAAAATGTTTAAAATGTTAATAACCCATTTTGAACCATCTTATATTTATACTCAAACAACGCGGCCTTTTTGACTTGAAGGATAAAGAAATAATGTTTTTTTTACTAATAAAGCATTTTGAAACTCTTGTCCACTTTGCGCGGACCTATAGAATATGGGCCATATGTAGTTGCCCACACCGGCTACACCTTCTTGCGTTCGTACTTACACTTCAGTATTAATATTTGTGTGCCATCTGGGTAAAGTGAAGTGTAGGTGCAATTGTAAATTTATTACATTTACCTCACCATTACAATTTCTTCGCCGATTATTCACTGGTGCACGCATTGCAGCTGTGGTTAAGCGTACACATTCACATATGGTCCATGGTCGCCGCATAATCAACTTACGTATCTTGGAATTGCATGTCTTTTAATGGTTCCTGTATACTTCTCTACTATGCTCACATTTGGCGTGGTACGCTCTTCGCAAAAGAAAATCCCTTCCAATGAATGAAAGCTTTTATTCGCCAAGGTGTATTATATTTCACTGCACCTGAGCGCGTTCTTTGGGTGTAGGTGTGACATAGCAAAGTGTTTTTGTGGGGATCTAAATGCAGTGCAGAAAAAAATAATTACATAGCGGGGGACGCAGTTTTTTTATTGTCTGACTTCCTACTGGCTATTTGATTTAAAATGCGTTCTTTTTTTTATTAAAAAGTTTATTTTAAAAGAAAACTGGCCAAACTCGGGATTCAATGTAACCATGTTAAGCGGTTAAATATAGAAATAGAAGTCTTAAAAATAGTTGTTTGTTATTGTTTTGAAGTACAACTAAGACTTATCTCTTCCGAGGGAATATTTAGCTGGCGTAAGGGTAAATTAACCCTCTAATAAGCTAATTTAATAAAAAAAAATCATACCTAGTAACTCTAGTGCGATAAATTCGAATTTTAAGTCATACATCCAAAAGGGTTAATAATTTTGCTTCCGGGGCTGAAACGCCCAAATCGCCTCTGGCCGGAACTGCCAACTCCGCCTTCAGGCGGGGTATGATTTTCGCCCTATAGCTTTATAAATTTAACTATAAATCCACATCCTCTTCATAATTTCTAATCCTTAACAATTATTTCACTTACCAACAATTTTGTTTTTATTACAGAAATCATTTTTATCACTTTTTCGTAGTTATCAAAAACACTGCTCACTAAATTTTTCAACGAGAATGTTTATAACGGAACTCTGCCACCACTTAAAACTATAAAATCAAGGTTACGACATAGATATAATATTTGGCGACGATTATGTGTCAATACTTATAGAAGAAAAGTAGAGGTATGCGGGTTATATCTGTTTAGCTTAACCCCGGTCCTGCCGGTTAGAGGGTTAAATCTTCGACTAAAATTCAATATATGTTAGACCCCAGGTAAATGTTTATTTTTACTACATTAAATTTCCTTTATGATGCAACATTATTATGGAAAATGCAATAATAAATTATGTTATTTTGTCACAAATATCGATATTTGCGTATATTTATCAAGAATTGTTGTTACAAAATTCGTCTAGATATGTACATATGTAATTATGTATTTACCTTAAAGATTATCTACCTTCCGCGATTTTACTGATTTCATTCCAAAGGTATTTATGTGTCTAATAATATCCTAATATAACAGTACATACAATTAACTAAAATATCTCCTTTCCTATGTCAAGTTACCAGTCAATTACTGCTGACCATACAAAATATACATTTGTAGATGCCATAGAATACCATAATGACTTCATCTCACCCTCTTGTTATGATTTACTGGTGATTGTGGCAAGTATTTTATATAATTTGTTTCCAATGATTGCGGTTTGTATGGATATTGTTTCCAAATATTACTAACCTATACGAAATGTTCCGTAAGGCAAACATAAAGATACGTTTGTATAAATATGCTCCCAACAAACATTTTGGTATTTTCTTCGTCGCGGTAGTTAGACGGTGGTAACGTCTGGAAAATTTCGTCTGAAAAAAAAAAAAAAAATTTCAAGGAAGAAAAAAGCTGAAAATGATTTCGTTAACGGAAATAATACTGTTGTTATTTTGCGATATCAAAAGTTATCAGAAAATTACGGCTCCTCAACTTGATCTCAAGAAAAAGTCTCCAATTTCCTTAATTGTTTCACTTTATTTCGTTGACACTCAAAGCTCTTTAGGAAAGCGCTATTCAGAACTATGTCGACCCTCGGCAGTGGTCTGTAACCCTCAGGGAGTATATGTGTCATAAAAAGCTTCTCTAGAAAAAAAATTTGCCTTGGCAGATGACGTTCAGAGTCGGCATGAAACAAGTGGGTCCTGCCACTTTGTAGTAGCCCAAAAGCTACCCCAGAATTTCTTCACAGCTTAAGGTCGCTAAATTATTATTGTTACTATCCTGCTGGCGTCAATACATTTTTTTAGGTGATTCTGATTATTCCTAGATGACATACATATTTTTCATCCCTGATGCCGATGTCAGATCAAACCTTTTGAAGTGAAGAAGTGTACAAGAGCTGTGGACAAGTTTTTCACAATTTCTCAAACACTTCTTCAATCCTCTACACAATATCAAAAATGCTTGTTTAAAGTAAGTTACGATGAGACTCAACTTGAGTAGTAATCAAGTTAGTAGATTTTTTTTTGTTCATTGGCTAGATACATTAAGCAAGTAAATACAAGCAGCGGCCGCCAATAGCAGAAAACTACATTTGTGTTATGTTGGCAACACCTCGTTGATGTATAATATTTGGCTTTCCTGGGCCTTAGCACTTTTACCAAGTATTATATTTTGAATCATAATTATGCACATTTCACAATGGTTTTGTGGTATGTCGAATTCCTTCGAATTATTTCTTTGTGGTGTGTATGTCATATATAAGCTTGTAATTGTTATTGTTGTTGATTATGGTTTTGTGGCTTTTACAAATGGAGAATAACACAAGGAAGTTCGATAACTGTGTTTCACATGAACTTGTATTTGGAAAACAAAATGGGCCTGCCCATCCAGTTTTCGTCCAAAGTACATATTAATTTGAAATTAATTTGGGAATTAAGGACAGACGATCACCAAGGCTTTAATGATTAGAGGATTCAAGTCTAGGAGATTACTTTTAAATATATTTAGCTTTCTTAATTAATTACTTGGTAAACTTTCATACTAAACAATTTTT
This sequence comes from Merzomyia westermanni, assembly GCA_949987695.1. NCBI lineage: Eukaryota > Metazoa > Arthropoda > Insecta > Diptera > Tephritidae > Merzomyia > Merzomyia westermanni. Next base: position 201,488,988 of record OX465289.1, on the reverse strand, counting down.
TATAGTTATTGAGTTTTTCATTGTTTATCTATGTTCGCCAGAATTGAGTATTAGCTGTCGGCGTTGATTTTGAATTGGATTACGTTATGTTTGGGTAATTGGAAAGTTTTTAGTTATATGATTCTGTGTATCTACTCTATGAGAATAAAAGCATAGGGCTGACTAGGTCTTACTACATCTGCTCACACTTGCTCATCAAGATAGTCCCATGGGCTTCTTAGGTTTCTCTTCGTATTTATTCACAACAAATTGGCGGAAATGAACTATTACTTACTTATTAGGTTGACAATCCAGATTAATCTGTGGGAGTTTTGAGTCATTACAGGAGCTTTCCATATAAGACTTAATATTATGTCAAAATTACCGTATAAGAACATTTCATTTCCGATTACTTAAGGATATATTATTTCCCCCACCATTCAAATTTTTTAGTGTATCTTTAGAAGTTTCCAATCTTTATTTAATTCACCATACTCGACTGATTTTAAGATCAACGTGTTTCTTGGAGATACCACTTGATTTCGTCCGAAAGTTTGTTTCCTTTGTTTAGTTGTCATGTATATTTACTGAAATTGCTAAAAATGTTATAACATATAATTATAAAAACATACATACATTTGAATATATTGAAGACCCAAGTTTCTCCTGGGCGCATATAAAACTTGTGATTATAGACGAGCAAAGACAGTTACCAGAAAACATTTTTGTTTGATAACAATTTTCTCGAACCGAAAACTTTAGGTATTAACGTATCTCAATGACGGGGTTTTAGTATTAAGGAGTTACTACACTAGAGCTCAAAGGAATAGCCCGAATAGCTTCTCAATTTATAAACAAGTTTAAAAAGAGTCATTTCAAACGCAGGGTTTGACATGTAAAATAGTGCAACTTGACTAGAGTATTAGTGATTCTCAGAACTTAAAGATTATTTTGCTTGGTGCTTGTTGGGCTCTTAGAACAATCACCCAGTGGGAAAGCTGGGAATACGTACATGGAAAACTTCACTTAAAGAGATTGCTGTGTCTTTTCATGCATATCATAAATAGCCAAATATTACCTTATATGCGAAAAGAAGCTTCAAATTCTCTTTAACAATGGCCTACTAAAGTAATGTGTGCGACGTAAGAGACATTACTGCCTGCATTACCGTTCATACGGACTACTAATAGAGTCTCGAGAGAGTTTTCTTATGAAAAAATGTAATGTATTTATCTTCCCATTGGGCATTGTGTGTGAGACCCAGGGGCTGTTAATTAAAAACAAGCAAAATAGCTCCGCCAGCTTCATATCTCAAGCAAACCCACATTTGCATGCACTTACTCAACACACACTCGCCGGTAACTCCTAATTTTGTTGTACGCTACATGTTTATAACTGTAATTTAGTTGCACATACGATATTATCCTTTGCAAATTTGCTCGCATTAAATTGCTTGCCTTTCACTATAATTGAGTTAACTTTATGGCAAGAAAATAAATTTCAAAGCAGCTTTCATGCATTAATTGCTATACGAGTATCTATATATGTATTTAGGCATTTGAGTACATATCTGAGGTAATTAAAATCGGAATTTTGTAACTCATTTACATACTTCAAAATTATTTAGTTGGCTGGAATTATTTAGCATTGAATTTAATGTTAAATTAATTGCCAAAGAATTAATAGGAAATTCCGATGTAAATTTATATAAGCATAATTGTTTGTTCAGTTTTAGTTCAACACTAAAATTGTACTATTTTTGGAATCCAGCAAGAAAAAATTAATTACTACGGACGCTGTGGTGTCGGGTGTGGAGCATGACCTTGCTTGAACCATTAGAATCTATTTCTAGAGGCAGCTCTTTCCTTTTAAAAGTTTAATACGATCATAAAATAATTAGGGTTTTTTTTTAATGCCAGCACTCTGTTCTTTTATTGCCACCACTGTACACATTGCGGTATTTTAAACGTTGTCCTTAACTTTCAGTTAGACATTAGTGAAAATTACAATCAATTTAGCAGAGCAGTTCTTGAGTGATGCGCGTACAAACAGACAAAAGTTATAAACCTCCAGAATTCGCTTCTGTTGCCGCTCTTGTGACATATTCTTTAGTATTTATAAAATGAAGACATCGGCTCGTTACACTCGCTCATGTTAAACAAGTCGAAAAATATATAAATATTCAGATAAAATTAAAAAGCGTAAGGACCTTGCTGTGTAATGGCCCAAGGTATTGGCCTTCTACATTTATTAATAGGTGCTTACGCACTGCGAAAAAAAGTAGATAAATGGAGGAAGTGTTAGTGTGTAAAATATTCAAATATTCATGTATGTAATTGTTGGCTTTAATATGCATTTCCTTCATTCAAGATATCGTACTTGAAGGTAGGGCATCTTAAGCAGCGAGGATGCCACCGAGTGAAAGTTCAAATCACACTACACTTTCACTTTTGCTCACATATGTATTAATTTATTTATGTATCTAGGTATGTACGTATATACTAAAATACATGCGCACCTATGCAGTTATAATTTTGTAATTATGCACAAGTGAAGGTCTTGCGTATTACGTTCCAATTAAAATAATATCTTTGGAGATGATGAGGATGTCAAGTTGAGGTGCAAAATAATCAGTGGAAATGAAATCAAGGCAAGTCGTTCAACTTATTTGCGAAAACTTTGAGGGGTTCAAGCTTAGATGATGATGCTCATGAGACTACGAGGGAGAGCAAGGGGATAGCGAAAGTGTGCACAGGTACCGGGATCATCACTTACATATTAATAAGGACATACATTATGTACACAGATATATTGCGTAGTTTGTATTACGTCTGCGGTGTCGTCAATGCATTAATTTGTATTTGTTCTGAAGCATATAAGCTCACGAGTTGAGAAATTCAAGGTCTTTTTGTGTTTACGAAGAAAAACTTCAATTGAAGTGTGAGAAAGAACATAAAATGTTATTTAAAACAAATTCTGAAGCTATTTTTTTGAGGCACATTCAAAAAAGTGGATGATGCGTATTTCTATAAATATACGTAATAAAAATGGGAATGTTTTGTACGTTTATATCTGTCTTGGGTTACCGTTGGTGCAAATGACAACCGCGGTGCAAACAAAGCGCGCCTAAGAAGATTTCAACATTTTCATGCCTGGTTTCATTAATTTTTTTCTCACCGTTTATCTTTGTTGCGCTCTTCTATCATCCTTCTAACGTTTTCTGATTTCAAGTTATTTAATTCTTATTGTGTAAATGAGAAAATTTTTACGTTTTAACACAATACATAATTGGCTGTTATCGTAGGCCTATAAAGATTACCGATCCCAAAAAAATTTTCTTTTAAGATGTGCGGGCAATAAATTCTAAATGTTTTTTGATATGCCACAAGCTTAGTATTTTCCTTAATAAATTAAATTCACTGAAATGGTTTCGGATTTCAATTTCAGGCTGCTGAATTAGGTGTCTGCACGTTTTTCGCTAGTAAAATATATTTCATCTAAAAATTGTAATAAATTAACTTGCGTCCGATGGTACTTAAGGTTTTATTATTAGCAGTGGGTTAGGTAAATGTATTTATATTTAAATTTGTTTGGGAAGCTCACGGAACAGCTACAGGAGGTGCATATCGTTGACAGGCTGCATTAAAATGTGAATGAAGTATACGCTTCACTAACCACTCAAGGTTTACTGATACTAAAATTCAATTTCCACTGCCGCCAGCATTTAAGTGGAACTACATCTTCGATATAACTGAAATTTTTATTTAGGTAAAACTACTATTCCATTATCATTGAGCGTTTGTGGTGAGTGCCCATTTATTTTCATTCACACTAAAATTTATTTTAATGGAATTTCATGTCAATAACCACTCAGTGTTATTTATAGTGAAGATTTGTCTGCATTAGAATTAATGGAAACTCACTCAAATTTATATTCAAACCCTTTTAATGGACTTAAGATGTCGAAGCACTAAAATCAGTAAACAAAAATGCTTCGAAATCAAAAATCCTTTAAAAAGGATTTGAATGGAAAGCTGCCACTAACATTAATGCAGACTAATGTTCACTTTATAAAAATCTAATTGCCGATTTAGATGAAGTTCCATTAAAACTGAGCTTTAGTGCTAACGAAAACGAAGCTTCTCTCAAAATCAAACTTGAACGCTAATGGATCGGCTGTTTAATAATAATAATAATGAACCATTAGCACTTAGCAAATAGTTTTAGTAGAATTTTATTTAATTCAGCATTAAAATAACTGTTTAATGAATATTTATGTAGATAAGTACATAAAAAATCTAACTAAAAAATTTCTGATGTTTTCCTTTAAACTACAGACGAACTTGCCCGCAGTACACTACATAAGTGAAAGCTCAGACAACAAACGAGGAAAACGAAGCATTCTCGTAGCATTGAAGTAAAAGCTTGGCGCCACTAATTAAATTTGAGCCTTTTCTTTTTAGAAATACCGTCAATCCTTTAGTATCCCATTATTTACATTTAAGTAAATATGTATAAACGTATGTATGTAAGTATTATATAGGACCATTCTTACTCAGTTTTGAATTATTTCCTTGTCGAATACAAAAGCAAAACAAATATTAGGGCCATAAAGCTTTCTTTTCATCCACAAACACATGCAAATATAAGCAATTAAAAAAAAATTTTTAAAAGCATAAAAGAAACGGAGCAAGTAAGTAAACAATAAAAATTAATGTCGGGCGGTAATAATTTTCCTTGCGGCCTAAGTTGACGCCTGGAGTGAGTGGCAGTGGAATAGTAATGGCCTCATCGTTGGTGAAATGAAATCACGGAGAGTGGGAAAAAATTGATATAAAAGAGTACCTTAAAATGAGTCATTATTGTTGTTTTTTAGATTTAATTTGACCTGCTAACAATAAGTAACAAAAAAAGGAAAAATTGGTAGCACTTAAATATTGTTTAGCTGTGGTTCTTTATCTGCTTCTTATACCTGGTTGGTATTTCGACTGTTGGAGTAATGGCAGGAACGGATCCAAATATAATAAAAATTTAAAAAAATAAGTTTATTGAGTGATCGCGGTCCGTATTTCCGTTCGCACGTTTACTGGAGCAAAAATGTATTCGTACCCCTACCAATTTTTATTTAATCTTTCTGACAGCAGAAGTATCAAACTAATTCTTATGAAATTACATCACTGACACGGGGTGTCCAGTTGCTAAGTACAATAACACCAGTGTCTAAGAAAAATAAATATTCAAATGTGGGTGAACTATCTGAGATGCCACAATATCTCACAACTAGGTATAAAATGTTTGGTTTTACAGGAACTTTGGCTTTCTTAGTTCTTTCATTTCATCATTTTTGTCCGTTGCATGTTGCCACATTTTATATTTATTGTTATTAACATCATTGGATGAGATTTAAATTTTATGATAGGGATCCAAAACAATGGACTTATGTCTAAGGGTCAATAAGCATTGCAAAAAAAAGCTCAGGGCAAAGAAAAGCCCTTTTACCATGCGGGAATGATTTGAATAGCGTTATGAAAGAAGAATAATAACTCATTCACACGTTTACATAATAAAATTCCCAAGCTTAAATCCATTTTAATAAACTAAAAGTTTTTTGATTGTTGCCATTATGCTTTCAGTCTTTAGCACTGCTTTTCCCACCTTCAATGATCATGAAATTCTACAATAACTTTTGATATAGGCAATGAGGAGAATGTAGATAGGACGACTATACCCTCCATACAACCGATTGTTCAGATAAACGGGGTTCGGGCTATATAGCTTCAATCAAACCGACCTCCCAGATGAACTGCTTTGCGGCACTACTCACCCGAACTCTACTTGTAACATATAATACTAACTACCAACGCGTTAATGCAGGTATATAAATTTGCTTGCATTCATGGCAGGTACAGAGTATTAAGCACATCCTGAGACATCGCTCTCCTTGTTTGAACGCAAAGTGAGCCATAAATAGTTTATTTAAAGCATAAAAAATAATTTGCTGCATAAAAATTGGTTGTTTGTGATTTTTCTTTTATATTTACCTTGGTGATTCGGTTTTCTTGCAATACGGCGCCTATCCCACATCTGCTATAAGCTGCTTAATTCCTTCATATAAATCTAGTTTGGCAGCTATTTTATCAATTTAATATTTTTGTTGGTATATGACGAGTGTCGATTGATTGTTGTTCGCTAAACTTTTATTGTGATTTGGTGTTGGGCCAATATTTCGAATTCAGTAGACCGATCAATGTGGGTCGGATGAGCTGAATTCGGTCACATTTCTACTTCACGTGCGCTCTTTTTTGCTCTTTTCTGATTTGTGGTTGACCTAGAGATTTATCTTCATTAGCAATCCAGCAACGGGATATTACCAAGAACTCCCGCGTAGACATAAAAAAATAAAAAAAAAATTGTTGAAGAAAACTTGGTTTATAAATTTTCTTTCTTCTTCGGCTTAGGGGTAATACGTAACGCATTTATAAGCGTTAACGCTGCGTTTCCTGCCAATGGCATAAATCGTTCATCCTTCGTACTAAAATGTGAGAATATTAAGATATAAAATATGGAGTTATGTTATGCAAAGCAAATGGGTAAAGACATTTGCTAGAATGTGTGGTGTGCTGGGCGAATAATTTGATAAACGAGTGTATATTAAATCAAATCAATCAGTGCGTTGGTCGTTTAAAGGTTTATTGATGGGATTGTTGGCACGAGTTTGGCAAGCCGGGATCGAGAAAAATACTTTTTACTGCATAAATATAAATACATTTAAACATATGCAGATAAAATTAGTAGAGCGTTGATGGAGAGAAAAAGAAGATTTTTTGAACTTAGAAAAGATAATGCATTAAATAAAATTAAAAAAGAAGTCCCAAGTAGTTTCAAATATGGAGTAATAATCGATTAAATTGCTGATAAAGCCTCCCAGTAAAGCAAATAGCCTAAACCGTAAAAATATTCCCTTGAAGCCCAAGCGAAATAAAAAAGTTCCCTCTTCTTAGTCTTATTCCCATAGAGCGCATTTAAACCAGGTGTAAAGCTAAACCTAGATAAGCCAGCTACTTTTTTCGTCCTACAAAATTTGACGGATTACTTCACCCACCAAACACGGTCTCTAACTTAGCAAACATTTTGGTTGTCACATTATTCCCGAGGCGTGAAAGATGTTAGCAAACTACGCCAGTAATCGTCTTGAAAGTGACAAGGTAAAACTTAGTTTAGCTTAGAAAGTTCACTGAAAAACTGGTCCTTATAATACCTTCGATTTGCATTGCATTTCAATGCATACTTTTAGCTGAACAAATTCAAGTAAACACCCGCAATGAATGTTACACAGGCATTTAGAGTCCTATACTCGTAATATGCCAGAAATGTAATTGAATACCTAGGTGAATAGAAAATGTGAAACAAGAAAATGCTAAAAGGCCATGAAGCAGAAATGCAAACAACAGCATACGAGTAAGTAATATGTTAAATAGCTAAGGATGCTGACAATGAGGTAGAACAAAAAAATCTGGTAACACAGACCATAGCACGAGCAGTGGTTGCAGTTGTTGTTGCCTTTGTTTGCGTTTCTCAATGTTTTTATGCGGTTTTTTTGTAACTTTTGACGTCGAGTCGCAAAAAGACAACGAATCTCTTAGAAATTCTTCGCATCCATATCGATATCTATTTATTCGCCATAGTATTGTTGTTGAAGATGAATATCAGGGGGGTTACTCTGTTTCGCGGTGCGAAAGCAAATGCTATTCGAAAGCTGCTAAATTACATAAATAGAGATAATAGATTCAGAGTAACGCCCCAGTACTCAGACGAATGTCTTTTCACAACTCAGCTGAAGAAGATTTTGGCTTTTGCTAAGTTTGCCTTCTTTGTTGTCGCCGCTCCACTGACCAACAAAATGACACATGGACAGTACAAAAGCAAAAAAGCAACCTAAAAGTAAAACATACCAAGAAATATTTAATACCTATATAGAACATTTTTACATGCGTATCTATATATTTACTACTAATTTTGTATGTTCGCATCAACATATTATTCCAAGCCTTTGCATGCAACATATGGCCGTAATGATGCGTTCGATCAGACAACTGCAACAATAACGACAAAGCAAAAACCAACAAAAGCATTAAAATGTAGTAAGAAAAAAAAAAACAGCAAAATGAAAACATTGCAACTACCACAACATAGTCAGCACAAGTTTGTCTCATTGTGATTAGTTGGCAAAATGCATAAACCGCAACATTGACGCTGTTGGCCTTCAAAATACAATAACAACACTACACCAAAGCGTATCGCTTTTTTGATCGCCTTTTACCTTTTATCATTCCAAACCTTTTTTATTTTGTGACAAAACTATTTTTATGACTTAGTAGAAACATTTGCTTTTACAGGGTGTGCCACAAAGGTAAACTATTAACTATTTCTATATGGACTAAACAGAAGCCTAGATAACTTTAAAACTTCCGAATATGGGTATCAAACGAGATTAACGAATGTTTCTAATGTTAATCATTTTACCATAATTATAATAAAAAATTAAAATAAAGATATTATTCTTATTAATTCATTTTGCAGCACGCCTGGCAACCTAATTAAGAGTAGCGATATTTGAAAGAACGAACAAGGAAAGCCATATGTAGGGTTCACGACAAGTTTTGCTCTCACTTCATTAAGCTCCTTTGATTGCTGCAGTAGTTCTTTGCATATTCGTAAGTCAACTTGTTTGTTGCTGAGTTGATCAACTAATTGTTGTTGTAACAATTGCGGTTGGTTTTGATGTTTTCAATTCAGTTTGGTGCCTTTGATTTTTACTTCCAAGCATTTCACATTCGTTTTGCATGGCACATACATCGAGGATTCCGCATTTGTAAAGGGTGTTTTTTTGAGGGGTATAGAACTTCGAATTGAAATAAAACACAAGAAAATCGTTTTAAGGTCCATCAATTTGACTTTATTGGAAGGATAATTTTATGCCATTAATGTTTAAATATGATTTCGGGTATGTGGCCGCCGCGGCTGGCTCGAATAAAGCCAATTCTACAGGTCCAATTTTCAACCACTTTTTCGAGCATATGGGGCCGTATGTCGGCAATAACGCCACGAATGTTGGCTTCCAATTCCCCTAACGTTTCTGGTTTGTTGGTGTAGACGAGCGACTTCACATATCCCCAAAGAAAATAATCCAATGGTGTCAAATCACACGACCTTGGTGGCCAATTGACAGGTCCATTCCGCGAAATTATGCGCTCATCGAATGTTTCCTTCAATAAATCGATTGTGACGTGCGCTGTGTGGCATGTAGCGCCGTCTTGTTGGAACCACAACTCAGCCACATTCATGCCATCCAATTCGGGAACAAAATAGTCGGTTATTATGGCTCTATACCGGTCTCCATTAACGGTAGCTGCCTCTCCAGCATTATTGCGGAAGAAGTATGGCCCAATGACTCCACCAGCCCATAGAGCACACCAAACAGTCAGTTTTTGTGGATGTAATGGCGTTTCAAGGGTCTCATGTGGATTCTCTTCACTCCAAATGCGGCAATTTTGCTTGTTGCCGTAGCCATTCAACCAAAAATGAGCCTCATCACTGAACAAAATTTTGCGATGAAAATCAGCATCGAAATCAATCTCATTTTCGGCCCATACACCAAAATCACGACGCATTGCATGGTCTCGCGGCTTTAATTCTTGCACAAGCTGGATCTTGTAAGGTCGCAAGCCAAGATCTTTGCGCAAAATCTTCCATAAAGTTGATGGACAAAGCTCCAATTGCTGTGCACGGTGGCGAATCGATTCATTCGGGTCCTCTTCAACACTTTGCTCTACAGCGGCAATTGTTTCTTCGGTGCGCACTGTTCGACGTCTCTGCGGATGCGTATTATCACATAGAGTAAACGTAGTGCGAAAACGATCCATGGTTAACCGAATTAATTGCTCTGATGGACGATTATGTCGACCATAAAATGGACGGAGCTCACGGTAAACTTCGCGAACTGAACCATTATTTTCGAAATAAATTTGCACGATTTGCAAGCGTTGTTCTTTTGTCAACCTGTTCATGATGAAATGGCAAACCAAACTGAACATAAATGACATTAGAGTTGCCAGATTTGACCACAAAATGCCAGTTTTATCTCTATTCGAAAAACAAACCTGTAAAAAAAACACCCTGTATGTACGCTTTTGCGTTTAAAATTTACAAACATAAGTATACTCGTAAATGTTAACATATATGCGAGGCTTTCCACTCCATTGCTGCTTGAATTCCCCTGCCGTATTGGTTTTGCGGTTAAATGCTGCGTTGCACCGCTGTTGGTTTGTGGTTTCGTGTTATTGCACTTGCTGGGCGTTAAGTTTGCATATAGCGGGATATATACACACATATATATTTATTGCATATAAAATAATGTATCGTATCGATGACTGAACACAGTTTCAATACACTTTCTATTGTTTTGATTTCTCTCACCGCAGTAAGCTCAAAGCAATTCATTTTGTGGTGTTTTTGCTTATTCAGAAGAAAAACTTGGCCTTGGAGTTAATGAGCTTTTCCGTAGTAAAGAAAAACCAGGTTACTATAACTTCGATATGTATTCAACATAAGCGCACTTTGAAGGTGGACTTAAGAGATAGAACCAGAATACATCTCCATCTCCAAGTTTGAATTGCTCTTTTTCTTGATTTTCGTTCATTATAGAAATTACTTCGTTTTTGAGTCTGTAGCCGATGGTTGCTTTAATGTTTGTCCATACCTTTTGGTATCTGTTGTTGGTTTTGTAACACACAAAACATTACAAAAGTGCTTAAGGCGGGCTTTGCTTAGTTCAACGTTTTGGTCTCTGAGTTTTGTTGGTGTATTGGTGGCGCTTAGCTGGTGATTGCGGTTCGGACACAACAATACGTAATGATGAAATTACTTTACTGGTTGATAAAATTCAGCTGAAAATATGATAAGATGGATTATAAGTCGTGCACTTGACTCAGTAGAAGTAGAAAGAAGTATTATATGCTTATGTAACTCCGATGGAATATATTAAATAGTATATGGCCGTTGTTAATATTAATACAAAAGTATTTTTTTAAACGTCATGATTCATACTCAGTATCTGTTTTTTGTTGTATTTAGTACTCGCACACTTATCTATTCATTGATTGTGTAAAAACTCAAGCTCATGGTTGCTTCAAGAGGTCCTTTGCCTTGAAGAGAAAATAAAATAACCCGATTCTCCTTTATATGCAAGGGTGCTGTATTATTATACTTTTCCAAAACCGGGTTAAGAGGTATTCGAAAAATGTTGATTCAAGAAAAATCAGTTTCTAATCATCAATTCACGAAAAACCTAGAAAAAAATTTTGTTGTTGGATGAATAAAATAAAACTTCCGCAAAATTAATTTAGTAATAAGGTTCACCATAAAGTCTCAAATTCACGATTGACATTTGCACAAACTTTATTCAATCGTTGAAAAATTAGCTGCTATATTAAGTCTCGCAACTCAGGGTTGGGATTTTTCTCTCAACTCTCTAAGCATTTTAGATCTACAACCTTGACCAAACTTCATAAACGCCAATCCCTAAAAATTCAGCGGATGAGGCTCTGGCCACCTTTAAGACTTGACGCCGTCATATCAAATTGTTCGGCCAGTCAGTCAGGCGACGATCGCACCAGATTAATATCGGCCAAAGGACTTTCCAACACAGCAAACCTCTCAAAAAACTTCGGGAAGTGTTTTGATTCTAAAAAACCAGAACAAAAACAAAACTAGCTAAATACACATTTTTTGTTCAAGTTTGAGAAGTATTGTTTTTAACTTTTGCCGAGTTTATTGAGAAAAAATTGTTCATCGCTTCTAGGATTTTCATGATTCCTTCAGCCAAAAAAATTATGTAAAGCATAAAACAAGAAACTTTAAATTTCTCCCGAAGCCTGATTTCGAAAAATATAATTTAATGCTTCGTTCAATGAATGGATTCCGATCATTTGAAAAAGGTTAGATACTTTTTCTTTAAAGATATGTGATATATGAATACTAGTACATTTGAAATCGGGTTGAAAATTGTGCAACCATCCTATCTCATTCACCTACCGTTAAGCTCAAACTAGAACAAGTTTTTCAATAACGCGAAGGAGTTTTCCGTGGCTGTATTCATAAAATATAATATTATTTATCCCATTTTATCTACGTGTGTAAACATTGTATGTTTGTATATGACCAAGTGCGGCTTAGCGTTGTATAGGCCATTGTAGCCTTAAACTAACAATACAAAGCATACGTGTTAAGTGTGCAATAGGACTTAATAAAGACTGGATGAAACAAGTAAGGAAGTCTAAGTTCGGGTGGAACCGAACATTATACACCTAGTAGTGATCTATTATGTCATCCCATTTTACGCAGGTCTATTTTAATACTTTCAGTTCGTATTTGCATTCAAATAGACAGACGGACAGACAGATAGACGTATCGAGAGACGGACACGCCCACATCGACTCAGCTCATCCTCCTGATCATTTCAGTATACTTTTTGATTGGACTATCTCTTTTTCTTCTCATACGTACAAACATTTCATGTTCATGAAAGGTATGAATATCAAAAAATGTATATACAACTTCGCTTTTGCAGTGGGGTATTAACTACTTGCCCGGATATTTTACTTTTCATCCTGAACGTTTTGATATACATTAATAAATATATATCTCGATTCGTTTATGCCGAATAAAGTAATATACCTTGTGTGCGTAACAAAAATAGATATAAAAGAGGGTGTCTTTCATAGGCGCCAAAGAACTCAACCGATCTTTATGAAATTTTCACAATATATACTTGGGTTCACTGGTTACAGCATAGACAATATATAGTTTGGGAAAAGTAGGCGGAGCCACGGCCCAGGCTATATAGAGTTTCAATTCGTCATAACTCCGAACTTTTTTGGTCTAAATTAATGAAATTTGTTCAATATCTACACAATTTTTCAAAAGTGGGCCGTGCCACCCCAACATATTTTGTGTTTTGTTTTGCTCTTGAACTTTCACGATAGGTTCAGGAGTTCGCTGGGCACGACATAGTCTGTATATAGCTTTTGGAAAAGCCCCCAGGTTATACAAAGCTGCAGTTCGGTATAGTTAGGAGTTTATTTGGTTCAAGTTAATGACATTTTATATATAGATGTGTTCTATATATCAAAACGTCAAAACAACGTCTATCGGGTTTGCTAGTATATTATAAAATGGCGAAAGCAAACAACTCATTTCAACATTCTTTTGTAAAACTGAGATACTAGTTTGCGTTCAAATATACAGACGGACAGACAGACAGACGGACGAAGAGACGGACATGGCTTAATCGACTCCGCTCATCGTGCTGATCATTTCAGTGAAATTTTCTCTTCTTGTTCTCATACTTACTTACATTTAATGTTTATGAAAGGTATGAAAATCAAAAAAGATATATAACTTCGCTATTGCAGTGGGCTATTAACTACGTGCCCGAATATTTTGCTTGTGTGTTTTATGATTTTGCTAATTTTTGGCAGGAGTATAATACATACTACTGAGAAGCAGCTGACCAATTTTCATTGAAATATCAAGATTGAATTATAAGCGATTGCCTTTGAAAATAGCAGAAATTTTATGCTGAAAAGTGGGCGGCGCCACGCCTATTTCTTAAAAAGCTTATTATGTGTGCAAACTCTTATTGATATAACTTGCTTTGTTGTAGAAATATCGCTTTTTAAATTTTACAAAAAAATTTTTCAGAACTATGTTAAAAAACTGGGTGTGGACATCAACCGATTTCGCTCAATTTTACAGCAAATAGTTACCTTTACATATAGAACATTATCAGCAAATTTCGTTTCAACAAATCAATTTTTGGCGGAGTTATGGTATAAAAAGTTTTGTGGAATAGTCCACTATAAAAGGGGCGGGGCCACAGCCATTTTCGAAAATTTAAAGTTTTTGGATTTCTTTGTTTTCGGAAACTTCAAAAGTGAAATATAAATGATGTAAAGCTATTTTACGCAAAGTTATTGCCTATTAAATATATCTCTCCTCTTCAAAATCTTTTATATAAAAGTGGGGGTAGACCTTAACCGATCCTGCCCATTTTTCCTGGAACATTCCTTGCATACCTGGAAGCCAGCGTGCTGAATTTCGTTTCGATATCTTGAACGATTTTTGATTTATGATTAATATTATTTCTAAATTTGACTTAGTTAAAAGTGGGCGGTGCCACTCCCATTTTCAAAAGTTTCTTGAAAAATATATTTTATGCCTCAATCTCAATATATTCACCAAAGTTTACCCTTGTAGGTGTATTATGTATTTAGTAATCACTTTTTTTGTGTTTTCGAAAATATTCTATATACAAGAAGTGGGCGTGGCTATCATCCGATTTCGTCCATTTTAAATAGGGGTCGGAGATGAGTGCCAAGGAACCCACCTACCAGATTTCATTAAGATATCTCAAAATTTACTCAAGTTATCGTGTTCACAGACGGACGGACGGACAAACGCACATGGCTTAATCAATTTCTCTTTTCCTCCTAAACATTTTGATATACATAAGTCAATATCTATCTCGATCCGTTTATGCCGTTACGTACTGCCGTTAGGCGACTAAAGTTAATATACCTTGTGTACGTAGCACTACTAGGTATAAAAAACCTACTGTGTTCATAAATACAATATATGTGAGTCAGTGGAGCTTGAGGGCGTACTCGTACATCTAGAAAAATATGTTTTCTCTTCCTTTGTTATCACGTTATCAGTTATACTTTATACTTATTAAATTAGCTTTACAAAGATACTCGCCATGAATTGTGGCTGCGTTCGGAATAGGAGAAGAGCTTCTGGAGGCTATAATGTTTTTGGTGCCACAAGTATGTATGTATGTACACCTTGTAGTGAAACACCTAACGGGTCAGAAAAAATAAAGTTTACTACAAAAATTTCCTAACGCACCTCAAACTAGTCCGAAAAAGACGGCAGTGTCTGTAGTATGGAAATTAGATTTTCCAGAGTTCGAAGCTATGACCTCTCTACTGCGGGTCGCGTATTTAGCTGGCATGATCTATTCTGAAGCAGCTATAGATATCGGTATGTTAAGAATACCTGTTGATTATATATAAAAAAAAAAAGTTGGGTGACATGCTGCGGTGTTATTACTAGTTTTACGGTAGTTTGCAACTAGCTGGTTTGACTGTAGGCCACTTGTATGAATAAGATGAAGGTATGCGTGCTGCCTGCATGAGTTTTAGTTTACTTATGCACTTAAACGACTGAAAGCGCCTATAAGTCACTTAAGTATATCTACAACTTTTGTCACCTTCGAATTGTTTCAATTTAGTTAGGTTAAGCTTTTCACTAATAATATTAGTTCTAGGATTTTTACTTGTTAACATTCTTTCAATAGATGCATACTTTAATATATTTCAATTGAGAAAGCTAACCTCATTTGCAATTTACATATTAGCTGTTGTAGCGGATTACCTTCTTTTTGCGGGTTACTTGGCGCTGATGACCAACGAAATGTAGTTTCTCAAACTTACGTGTTGTATTTGCGGGTATTCCAATTGTAATAACAAAAGCAATGAAATAAGCTTATACTTATTCTTAAACAGTTTTATTCACTTGATAATTCACTATTGCAATAACAATTTAAGACTCAATTTGCGGGCGGTCGAATGGACTGTAGTGCGAATAATAAAAATTAAAAAGAGAAAAGGCAAAGGGACAATGCAAATGTCATGACAACCAGGGTTGCCAGCGCATATGTATTAACCCTTGTTACTTAATATATAGTTTAACGTTAATAAATTTAAAGGACGCAAATACGAACTCATCATGCCGCCGCCCTTGAACTATCTAAGTTATAAACGTGATTTGTTCAACTTAAGATTACGATAACATAGTATTTTGAAAGATATTGAAAATTATGAATTTGATCCTTAGTCTTCATTTTCGCAAAATAAATCTTCCTTGGTCGGTAGAAGGCACAATTTGGCTATTGGTCGCCTGAATTCTCCAGTAGAAGCCTTCACCGTAACAACTCGCACCCGGCCGTCAGCTCCGGGGTGACACCTAATTACCCTTCCGAGTGTCCACTTGGTTGGGGGAGAAGGTTCGTTGAAGATAGCTACAACGTCTCCTTCTTCGAAATTGCGTGATGGACGAACCCATTTAGTGCGACGTTGTAAACTCAGGAGATATTCGTCTCTCCAACGACGCCAAAAATGTCGACGTACTTGAGAAATTAATTGCCACCTCTGATGGACATTTCCACAGAACCCTTGACCCTCAGGTTCTGGGATTGCCTTAAGCGGTTCACCGATGATGAAATGCCCCGGCGTTAGAGCTTCGAGATCGGTTGCACTCGTTGAGACCTCACATATTGGGCGAGAATTAACACAAGCTTCAACTTCTGTTAACAAAGTGCTGAAATCTTCGTAGGATAGGAGGGTTTCTCCTAAGACGCGCTTTAAGTGGTACTTAATACGTTTAATACCGGTTTCCCAATATCCACCCATGTGAGGTGCGGTCGGTGGATTGAAGCGCCACTCTATGCTGGACTCCGCAAAAAACGACTGCAGTGTTTCATCAGCCATGCACTGCTCGTACCTGTTGCGAAGTTCTTTTTCAGCTCCAACGAAGTTCGTGCCGTTATCGGAGAACATGGTCTTACAAAACCCTCTTCGATTTACGAAGCGCTTGAACGCGTTGAGAAAAGCAGGCGTCGATAGGTCCCCTACCAACTCCAGATGCATAGCACCCGTGCACATACAAATAAAGGAACATATGTATCCTTTCGTAGATTTAGCTCCTCTTCCGTAAGTATATTTGTATGAATAGGGACCAGCGAAGTCCACGGCAGTGCGTGTGAAGCAGCGAGCATAAATCGTACGAGCTGCGGGAAGGTCGCCCATTGACTGCGTAGCGGTGTTTCGGTTAATGCAGATGCACTTGACGCATTTGTGATAAATGCTGCGGATCAAACTGCGAGCACCAATGACCCAATAACGACGTTGCAATACGACCTGCATTATACGTGGTCCAGCGTGCAAAGTAAAATAATGAATATCGGAGATGATGAGGCGTGATAGCGGAGAATTTTTCGGCAGGATTATTGGATGCCTAGCGTCGTGCGTGACATCTGCGGATTTCAGTCGCCCACCTACACGGAGGACACCGTTAGGATCGATAAACGGTTGCAAGCGCACCAAGCTACTGCGAAGCGGGATCGGCCTTTTTGCTTTGCAATGAGCGATTTCATTAGCGAAATAAAAGTTTTGCGTATACTTAACTAAGCAGCGTTCAGCTTCGACCAGCTCCAACCCGCTTAGAGGACCGTGCGGTTTTTCGACGAAACGCTTAGTTGCACGAATGTTGGCGATGAACCTTAAACAGTAGGCGATGATACGGCGCAGCTTGGAATACGAAGAATATTTCTTGATGACGGACCAATAATCGCTGGAGTTTGAAACATAGGCTACAACTTTGTTTCGAATGCCCAGATCGGTTTCGTGCTGATTAGTTGATTCCTCCTTCCATAACTGGTTTGTACCCTTCAAAAAGTCAGGGCCGTTCCACCACAGTTCGTGACATAGGAGGTCAGAGGGCGCTATACCTCTAGACGCGCAATCAGCTGGGTTCATCTCAGACCTTACATGGTGCCAACACTTCGGAGGTAAAACGTCTTGGATTTCGGCAACGCGATTCGCTACGAAAGTTATCCATTTACTGGGATGTCCTTGTAGCCATGCTAACGTAATGGTTGAGTCCGTCCAAGCATATAAAGGGTAGCGGAGGTCGCACCAACTGTGCAACACGCTTCGCACCAATTTCGAAGCTAGATGTGCAGCACACAGTTCTAGACGCGGCAGAGTTGTTGGTTTAAGCGGAGCCACCTTAGTCTTAGAAGAGATGAGAGTTACGGTGACAGTACCATCGGAGTGCAGAGTACGAGCGTACACGACCGCGGCGTAAGCGCGTTCGGAAGCGTCAGCAAAGACGTGCAGCTCTGTGAACGATCCCGCCGCTCCAGACCCGATCCAGCGATTTACTTTCAACTCCTTCAACTTCTGCAGCTGAAAACGATGATCACGCCATGCTTTTTCAATTGCGTCCGGTATCAATTCGTCCCACCCAACTGCGGAACGCCAAACATCTTGAAACCACATTTTCGCCTTTATTGTTACAGGAGCGAGCAGGCCCAAAGGATCGAAAAGAGTGCTAGCATCGGCTAAGAGCGATCTCTTCGTTAGAGTTGCGGGTTCTTTCTTTAAATTAACAGCAAACGTGAAATGATCTGCCTTGGTGTCCCACATTAGACCCAACGCATGAACGTCTTTACCATCGACTGCATAATGCGAGATGCCCTTCGAAGATTCGGAAATACTCTCGTTCAGCTCCATACAGTTCGATGCCCACTTCCGTAGCTCGAAGCCACCTTCCAATAAAATTTCCGAAACGTTTCGTTGCATGGACTGAAGTTCGGTTTTGCAGGATGTACCAGTGAGTAAATCATCCATGTAGAAATCATTGAGGATTACTGAAATGGCTTTTTCGGAATCGTTCGAAGAATCCTTGGCAGTTTGTTGCATGGCTTTTACAGCCAAATGAGAAGCAGCTGCTACACCATATGTGACTCGTAGCATGCGGTAATCTTGCATTGGCGAAGATGGTTGAGGACGCCAAACGATACGTTGCAAGTCTATGTGCTTCGGCGATACGCAGACTTGTCGATACATCTTCGCGACATCAGCGGTGACAGCGAAGGGATAGGTTCGAAAACGCAACAATATGGCATAAAGTTCATGCTGCAATTGTGGCCCAACAAATAAAGCGTCGTTAAGTGAACTTCCAGAAGTAGTTTTCGCAGAGGCGTTGAAAACGACCCTTAGCTTCGTCGTAACACTTGACTCCTTCAAAACTGGA
This sequence comes from Merzomyia westermanni, assembly GCA_949987695.1. Classification (NCBI taxonomy): domain Eukaryota; kingdom Metazoa; phylum Arthropoda; class Insecta; order Diptera; family Tephritidae; genus Merzomyia; species Merzomyia westermanni. The sequence continues at coordinate 201,470,070 of OX465289.1, read as the reverse complement.
TGATGCGGCATATAATATACGTCATTGGTAGTCGTTTCGGATACAGGCTCCATATGACCCATATCTATAAGTTCTTGCATGAACTCACTATAACGCAATTGCAAATCCTTGTCACGAGAAATTCTCCTTTCGATGCGTAGTAGACTTCGTACCGCAAAGTCCCGAGATTCACCCAATGCTACGTCCACTTTCAGCGGTAACTCCACTAGAAAGCGACCATCAGGCGTTCTTTGATGCGTAGAAGCGAAGTGGTCTTCGCAGAAGCGCTCTTCGTGTGTGAGATGGTGTTTTTGCGGAGATTCCTCGAGTTCCCACAATCTCGTTAGCGCGCGATCGAGTTGCACATCACAATGCAACGACTGTACCTTGAGCGTTGGCGAGGACGAAGTACTGATACTTCCACACAAAGTCCAACCAAAAACTGTCTTTTGTGCCATAGGTGCGCCGAGTGGACCCTTCCGAAGTTCGGGACAGATTAGGCTGTTCATGACGTCCATCCCAACCAAGATGTCTATCCGACTGGGCTTCATGAACCCCGGGTCAGCTAGAAACAAACCCTGAATATGAGGCCACTCAGGAATGTCCAATGTCTGCGACGGCAAGTCGCTTGTGATTTTCGGCAAAATCAAAGCGTCAACTGGATAGCGATCTTTAGAGAAGTACGATGACAGTACTAGCGATGTCTCACCCCTACAGCGACCTCCCCGCGAAGACCCGATTCCTGTGACGATTACGGAAGACGATTTTCGAGGTAGACCCAAGCGTTGCACACACGCTTCGGTTACAAACGTAGCATGAGAACCGGAATCAAACAGCAAACGAGCCGTCTGCCATCGATCGGAGCAATCACGAACCTTTACTAAAGCGGTGGACAACAACACGGTGTGTTGCGTTACGGGTAGCGGGTTTTCTTCGGAGCTCAAATATGATGAGACAGATGCAGCGTTGGTATTGGCATTCGATGGCGAGATGGTGTGAGGAGTCGCGTTTGGAGGGGCATTAGCAGATGGAGCATTGGGAGCGATGCGGTTAGCCTCGGCGACGAAATGAGCGGAAGTGGATGTTGCGGTTGATGCTCCTATACCATGTATCAGCGTATGATGTCTTTGGTGGCATATACGGCATGCGGATGCACTATTGCAGCGATCTTTGTAGTGCCCTGGACTCAAGCAGTTCAAACAAGCTTTTGATTCTTTAATGAATTTGGACTTGGCGGTGAAATCTAAATTACGAAACTTTTCGCAGGCGTAAATCTTATGCGCAGCACTGCAATACATGCAACGCGTATTATTTTGCTCAGAAACAGCATGAAAAACTTTGGTTGATTTTGTAGCAGGTTTCGACGAAGTTGGCTTCCCTACCGATCCATGAACAGCAGGCGTAGTAAGCATCGATAACGAACGGCACCTTATCTCAAGAAAATCGGTCAACTGCTCCAAGGTAGGTGGTTCGTCACTAACTAGGGACAGCTCCCATTGCTTACGGGTCTCGAACGCTAGTTTATTGACGATCTCGTGGACTAGCCAATCATCCCAAAACTCGACAGGTCTTCCTAATGCTTTCAGCTCGCGTATATGCTGTTGAAATTCATTAAGAACGCTCTTTATAGCATCAGCAGTATCATTTGTGGCCTTGCGGATGTCAGCAATAGCCCTGAGATGCGCCTCAACAATGACGCGCATGACCTTGTAGCGTGACTTGAGTAAGCTCCACGCCTCCGAATAGTTTGCGTCACTTATTTTGAACCCGTTGATTATGTTAAGGGCTTCTCCCTTCAAGCAGCTACGGAGATAATGCAGCTTTTGTCCGCCTGACAAAGCAGCATTACAATCGACTAAGGAACAGAACGCATCGTAGAAAGAAATCCATTCAGTGGAATCACCAGCGAATGTTGGAAGATCCAATTTGGGTAGGCGTATAGAAGCAGACACAGTGGCAGACGAGTAAGTAGGTTGCACTGCGGGCTCAGATCTGCATTTCTGAATGCGCTTAAAATTAGATAAAGCTGTGGCATACCATGTTTCAGCTTGTATGCGCGCATTCTCTTCTACCTCGGCATTTTCTACTCCACAAGAGGTTTCCACAGCATCTTGAGCGGTGTTAAATCGATCCCATTGCTCACTCAGCAAACCTAAATAGCTCTCAACACTATCAATGTCTAGGTTAAATGCGTCATCTATACTTTTTGTCATATACCTTTTGATGGACTTAAGGGCAGAATCGCGCGTTTTGACAAAGGCAGACATTTTATATTTTGTATATTAACTGTATTTGCTACTGGGTATACTTTTGCTTTTGCTATTTGCGGATGGCGAACCAATTACCAAAAGGAATTGTTACACAGGCAAGTAAAAGGAAAAGTGCAGAGGACGAATCAAGGTTACAGCGATACCAAAATGTAAAATTGATTATGACACCTTTCTTTCAGCGAATTATTGCAGTATGCTTGAATGTATTTTGTGATTTACTCAATTGTATTGCTTTTGAAGAATTATTAAATGATCTGCGGTTATGTACTTGCGCTTTATGTATGGGTTATGAGCAATCCGGCTCGTATGGACCAAAAAATGTTGTAGCGGATTACCTTCTTTTTGCGGGTTACTTGGCGCTGATGACCAACGAAATGTAGTTTCTCAAACTTACGTGTTGTATTTGCGGGTATTCCAATTGTAATAACAAAAGCAATGAAATAAGCTCATACTTATTCTTAAACAGTTTTATTCACTTGATAATTCACTATTGCAATAACAATTTAAGACTCAATTTGCGGGCGGTCGAATGGACTGTAGTGCGAATAATAAAAATTAAAAAGAGAAAAGGCAAAGGGACAATGCAAATGTCATGACAACCAGGGTTGCCAGCGCATATGTATTAACCCTTGTTACTTAATATATAGTTTAACGTTAATAAATTTAAAGGACGCAAATACGAACTCATCATTAGCCTTATCCGAAAAAGATATTGAAAACAAGTGCGCTTATTTTGTTTTATTCTTTTGTAATACTGCTCCCCTCAGATATTTATATAATAACCGTGTTTTTCTTCATCCGCATCTGCGTTTGCGCTTAATATTTGTATGGACTGCTAAGCGCACAACTTTATCTGCAACTATGAAATAGTACAAATATTAAGCGCAAACGCAGATGCGGATAAAAAAAAAACACGGCTAATGTCTAACTACATATAAACATATGTATTAGTACTAACTTCTTCCTTTTATTTGTGCCGGTTTCCAGTGACATCCTAGCTCTCCTTGGCTGTTGTTGTTTCTGCTAAGAAGTGATTGACGGCATTAAAACTTGGTCTTGATTCCCAGAGAATTTCACTGGTAATCTAATCTTCATTATACTCATAATGTCAACCTTCGATAATTCGGTTACATGTTTTTTTGAAAGTATACATTGCAGTCTACATACATATGAGATGTCAAGGGTACGAATTAAACAAGAATTTGGAAAAGAAACCTCAATTTATACGAATGAGTAGATACAAACATGAACTGGTTTATTAAACTTTGGTACGTTTGTTAGGTAAAATAAAGAAGAAGAGTTAGGCCTCTACATAAATATACTGAAAGGATCAAAAACACGAGTGTATATGATTAAGTGGTATGTATCCGCCTGACTAAGCGGGTCTGTCTGCATAAGCTCAAACTAGTTTCTCAGTTTCTGAGATATCCTTCTGAAAGGTATTTTGTGACTACCCCAATAAAGTATTGCTCTAACACAAATGGTTCTTCATATGGGTTCAATATGGTGTAGAGCTCCTGGTTGCCAATTAAGTTTACTTTCATATCGGGAGAATAAAACCTGTATGTTTACTACAAACGCTGGGGCTGATGAGATTTTCATTTAAAAGTTGTGCAAAAATGCGTGTCTTACTTTTGTAATGTAATAAACAATAACATGTTTGGAAATAAATTGAAATTGGCTTGAAATGTTGATGCTGGATTTTCGCATTCACGCCTCAAATTATTGAAAGCAGAGGTACTTTTAGAAATTGAATTAAAATTTTGGCGGCAGGTTGAGACAAATGTCGTCAGCGTGGCTGGAGGTGAGGCTGCGCTTGTATGAGTTCATGCAAGTGAAAAGGAATGCGTTATCCCCAACTTGTCGCTCATTCTCATATAGCACGATTTCAATAGCTTATTGTCTTTGCCTCTTCGTTGACATTCACAGTTACATCCTCGGCAGCAGCACGCCCCCAATCACTGCTGTAATGTTTGGGGTGTGTGTTAAGTGCGTGTGTATGCAAAAGCGATTGAAGCTAATAAAAATTGGAAGCTTGTATGTTAAACGCTGAAGGCAGTGCAAGATTCGGCAGTCTTAGCAGTAGCTTGGCAGTGGGTAGTAAATCAATGGAAGGGCAGGTTGGCGTTAGGCAATTGTCGAATAAGCCGCACATTGAAAACCGATGGAAGTTTTATTGTGTTTTCATTTACATATTTAAGCGATACATACCTACAAACGTGTAGTGAGTACGGATCATACTCACGAATTGGTGGATGTGAGCAAATTGTATATCTTCAAATTCTTCTTCAGGAGCTTCCCTTGCTTTTCATCACAAATAGCAGATTAGCGTGAATTCTTCGTAGCTTTGTTTCTTTAATAAAAGACTTCCTTAAACAACGACTAAGCTTCGCAAATATATACTCCAACAAATAAATATTTGTATAGCTTAAGGAATGAAAAAACAACAACAGGGAGCTAAGATCCGAGGCGTATTTACATTTTTTTTTCCAATTACGGGGTTTTATTTTTGAGAAAATATTTCATTCATTTTAAAATTTTTTTTCGCTTAAACTTAGGTCGAAAGGGCAAAAAGGAATTGAAATTGGCATAGACTTCCAGGTAGCCTAGATTTGAAGAAGAAGTAACGTATTTTTGGAAAATAGGTGCAACGCCTCTGTTTTTAGACATACTTCTACGTTTTAAAATTTTTTCCAAAAACATTCAACATGAATACCACCTTTGCATTTGTCAAATATTCAAAGTAAAGAAATTGTAAAATTTGTAGAATAGAACGGAAATGCGCACGAAAAAGGTAAAATACAAACCCTCGAATTAATTGAGTTTTTGGTGTATCAACTGAAATGAAAACTAACTTCGTCATTCTGTTGTCGCTTTTAAATGAAATCGTCATAGGTATTTGGAAAGAAAAAAAGTTAGCCAAACCTACGAAAAATCAGACATGCTGATAGAGTGAAACAAGACTTCAAAGTTAGTCTGGGGAAAAAATTTCGCTGGGATTTGTTTCGTATGCAGATATGATTGCCGTATGATAACTATTCATCTAAAGACCACTTCAATCGATTTTTTAATGTTGCTTTGATTTAGCTAGTATTTTACAATGGAGGGTGAAAGGCTAAAAAGCGGCGAATTTTCTACATGGACCCTAAAGCGTTAGTGTCGTTTGTCTTTTTCAAACGAGAAAACACACACTTCGCTTCGTCCAGCCTTGCAGAACTTTTCAATATTCATTTTTTAAATGTACATACATTCGTATTCTGACAGTCATCAAATAAAATTGTTACCTTTGCCAAAATTGGTGTTTTGTTTCCTCGTTTGCCCTTTTTTATGTGTCGACATTTACACTTTATCAAGTGACTATCACCTTAATGCCCATCAAATGTGTGCAAAACTTTGGGAAGTGAGCAAATATGTACATAAATACAGACTTCATTTGTTCGCTGGCTTCAAAAAGTTGTGCTTGTGTTAAAAAATAATCACACAAAGGGTGGATTTTTGGTTTTAGCTTTGGATTTTGTGAAATGAGTAAACATCAAGTGAGGGGAAAGGAAAAGAGGTCATACATCAGTTTCACAATATTTCCTTGAGTATCTTTAAAGAAGTAAATTCATGTAAGTTTTTATGTTCAAAGCAAGTTTTTTGTAACTTTCAGGAAGAGGAGCTCAAACTTAACAAGACAAACCATCATTTAAGATTGTAAATTAATTTGACGTTGAAAATATTGCGCACAAAATATATCTATTCATCACAAAGGTCCATCGAAACTTAAGCAAAACTCATTTGCGACAATCGCTGTCATTTTGCAGCATAAAAATAGGCGATAAATGAGCAAAATAGGCTCAATGGCCACAAGTAGCCAGCAATAAATCAGCATAATGTTCTAAGATCCAAATAAAAATGACAAAATGACAATAGCAAGCCAAAATTGAAAAAGTGGAATGGAAGCAGACCACAAACGCCAAATAACAATGTCATACAAAATATAGCAGCTGTAACAATAGTAACTGGACAGACATACCGACATGCATACAAACGTATGGGGAACATGAGAATAATAACGCTCAATCATGCTCAAAACGCTGGTCAATTGAATAAATGTGCTTAGCGAATGAATGAATAAAAGAACGAAATAGATGTGCGAATGAATGAAAAGAATAAAATTGAATGAATTGGCAAACGTCGCAAAATCGTAATGTGAAGAAGAACTTGATTATGGTGTGATAATGGAAGATGTAGGACATAACACTTCTGATAGGACGAAATCATTCAGAAGGAAAGGATCTTTAAAAAGTGCTTTCTGCCCCGGTGAACGTAAAACTTGTTAATGATAATAAGGACTTTCGTATTTATTATGCGATCTATACATTTACTTATATCCTACAAAAACCGATTGAGATTATTACAAAAGAAAAAATGCAAGAAACTTCTTGGCGGACTGTCGTGCACACAGTGGCATCTCAATTGTTTAGTACCTTTTTGTTTTATGTATTAGTGCATTTAATACACAGCAACACTGTCCGCAACGGTTAAATTTTCTGTAATTTTCTACATCTTATATTTGCTTGTTAATTGTTAACTAAAATTGAGATCTTTGCTGGCAGTGAAACTATATAGTCCAATATCAAGTAAGTTTGTAACCATCATTAATTCGCTTATATGTACAAATTGCTAATATATGTATATCATTGTTTAACTAATACAGAATAAACCGATCGCGCAACCGCTCGCGCAACAGTTCCATATCATTCAATTAAGCTAAGTTTTGGTGTTTATTCAATTTTGGAAGCAGCCAGCAGTGGGTCTCCACATTACTTTATTCTTTGACGGATTTCTTTATACTTCGATGGATTAATCTCTTCCTGCGGCGGGTGAGTTGAGTTTTATTCATTGTACGGTGGAAAATAGAGTGCTTCGCATAAGTATAGTGTTGCGAATGTCTGAAAGTGAACGTCCGGCCAGGACTAGCAAAAGAAACAACAAAGGAGTTCCACCGCGACGTTTGGGTTTTAACGACGAAGATATGCCTTTGTCTCGCACACCCAATGAGGCATCAGTAGATGGAGATATGTCCATGGAGCAAAGAACGAGGTATGGTACGCCAACAGAAAGTGCGGTAAACGCTGCAGCCAGCAGCGCTGCCGCCGCTAAAGGCGGCGCAGAAGCAATAACAGGAGTCGTAGCAGAGCGCGAAAGCAGAGCAACAACAGGTATTATAGAGGGCAATCATGCCATAGGTAACGGGATAGAGCAAGTAGCATTGGAATTCAATAGAAAGATGGCCAATATGCAAAATGAATTTCAAAGGCAAATGCATGAGTTGGGTAAAATGTTTGCAGATAATAGCAAAAAATTACAGTCGTCGGTGCAAGCGTTACAAGAGGAAGTGGTGAGAATGGTGCCTAGACAATATGCAGATACGCCGGTAGTTAGTACGCAAAATGCAGCGGCCACCTTAGAACCCTTGCACTTGCCCAACGTGCCTCAGCCAATAGAAAGTGATTTTAGTGTCAACAGTCAGCGTATAGTTTATGCGAAAATAGTGAATTTGCCTCCATTTAAAGGTGATCCATTGGATTGGCCTATGTTTGAAAGGTCATTTATAGATACTACCCAAGAATTTAGTTACAGTAATACGCGCAATATAATACGACTTCGTGAAGCCTTGCATGGTGAAGCTAAAGTTGCTGTTGCCGCCTTGTTGCCGTATCCAGAGAGTGTACCGGACATTATGAATACTTTACGGGAAAATTTCGGAAGGCCGGATCAAATTATTAACAGCCAGGTTATGGAAATACGAAAGATCGCTCCGATACCAGCAGGTAATATAAGTCTAATAATACCATTTTCAAATAAAGTGAAAAATATGACGGCGTTCGTACGTTATGCAAAGGCAGAGCAGAGGCTTTGCGATGTTACGTTGTTAGGGGAATTGGTTTCTAAAATTCCAATGGAAGAGCAAATGAAGTGGGCAGAATATAAGGAGAAGTTGCCGGGTTATGCCAATATCGATAATTTTAGCGATTTTTTGAGCATTATAGCAAAGAGAGCGAACATTTTAGTAGATTCACTGCCACGAGTAGGTGTACATGCAGTTCCTTCTGTTTCACGTAATAAAATATCAGAAATTAGCGCAGCAAAGGCCGTAAACAAGAGAGTTCTGTTAGCAAGTGCCCAAGGCAGCTGTTTAGTTTGCAATGATAACTGCGGTAAATTATCAAACTGTCCCATATTTAAGAATATGTTGCCAAACGATCGATGGTTAAAGGTTAAAGCGCTTCGAGTCTGTTTTTCGTGTTTTGGTAAAGGGCATTCAATTGCGAAATGTTCTTTTAAGAAGAAATGTATGGTAAACGGCTGTGATAAAACCCACAACAGTCTTTTGCACATCGACACTAGCAACAAGGTAGCGAACCATAGTGCAGATTTTCAAGCAGTTCAGTCGAACCAAGTAGTACGAAATCTTAGAATAGACGCAGCGACCGAAAGCTCAGAAGTGCTTTTCCAAATTGTGCCAATAAAAGTATCATCTGCCACTAAAACAGTTAACACGTTTGGGTTCATCGATCAAGGGGCATCTCACTCTATGGTAGAATGGGATTTAGCAGAAGAATTGGAGATAACCGGGCCTTCAGATATTCTTAATTTACATTGGCTAGGAAACGTTAAAACTAGTAATGACACAAAGCGGGTCACCTTGAACATCAGCGGTGTAGGTGAACAGTATAAGTCGTTTAAAATGGCAAATGTTTATACGGTACAAAATATGAATTTGCCGATACAGTCGTTCAATTTTAATAAGTATGGGGACAAGGGTCTGCCAAAAGAACTTCAGAATTTAAGTTATGTCAATGCACAACCACGTCTTCTAGTTGGCCTTGACCATGCCAACTTATTTAGAGCTTTAGTGCGTCCACTACAACTGGCCAATAATGGCCTCATAGCTATGAAAACTCCATTGGGATGGGTGGTGTATGGTAACTATGGCGAAAGGGCAGTTTCTACCAAAAGTCACCTACTTCTAGCAAGAAAGAGCAACAAATTGGAGGAGCTAGAGCACTTGCTAAAGGACTATTTTGCTAACGAGAGTTTTGGTATATCCTCAAAGTGTGTCCCACTACTGTCCGAGGAAGATCAGCGCGCGGTAGCCATAATGGAAAGAACAGTCATGCGCAAGGAAGACAGATTTGAGGTTGGTTTGCTATGGGCCTTTGATTCAGTCTCATTTCCGGATAGCTTCGAAATAGCTAAGAAAAGATTGGAAGGTATGGAGAGGAAAATGTACAGAGATATGGAATTTGCTAGACAGTATAATGAGAAGATAGATAGCTACGTTAAAAAAGGGTATGTGAGAAAATTAAGCGAATATGAAATTGCTTGTAACTCTGAGAAAACCTTTTATCTTCCACATTTTGCCGTACGGAATGCCAATAAGAAAGGGATACGAATTGTTTTCGATGCGGCAGCCGAAGTGGATGCTATGTCGCTGAACAAAGCTCTCCTTAGTGGACCAGATTTAAATCAACCTCTACTGTCGATACTTTTCAAGTTTAGGCAATCTCCAATCGCAGTCTGTGGCGATATTCGAGAAATGTTTTTGCAAGTTATTGTGCGCGAAGACGACCAGCAAGCCCAGAGATTTTTATGGCGATATGGGGATAAGTCAAAGCCGATAGATATATACGTAATGACTCGAATGTTGTTTGGAGCTACATGCTCTCTCACTTTGGCGCAATACGTCAAGAATATGAATGCATCCCAGTTTAAAGACGAATCACCGCGCGCCGTCGAAGGTATAATAGACCGTCACTACGTTGACGATTATGTGGACTGTTTTGAGAACGAGAGCGAGGCCATTGAGGTGGTAAGAGACATCGTAAAAATACATAAGGGCGGCGGATTCGAATTAAAGAACTTGGTATCAAACTCGATCAAAGTGGCGCGAGAAATCAACACTGCAAATGAAGACGTTGGAGATGCAAGTATGGTCGACGTAAGTAGAGACGGTATTGAACGCATATTAGGAATGTATTGGTCAACAAACACAGACGAGTTTATGTTCGTTCTAAAGTTTCAGCGCATAGACTCGGATATATTAAACCAACGCCGTAAGCCCACAAAAAGAGAAGTTCTTAGCCTAGTTATGTCGATGTTTGACCCTTTCGGCATCTTGGCAAATTTTGTTATATCAGCAAAACTGCTCCTGCAGCAGCTTTGGACTAGCGGTGTTCAATGGGATGAGAATATTCCTGATGATATTTATAGCAAATGGTCTGCATGGTTGGAAGAGATGCCAAAAGTCAAGGAAGTTAGAATACCGCGTTGCTATTATGAAAAATTTACGTGCTCGAAAGTTGAGCTGCACGTGTTTGCAGATGCCAGCGAAAGTGCTCTCGCAGTTGTTGCATACTGGCGTATACAAGATAATGACACTTCTGTTCGATTTATTGCCGGAAAGGCAAAATGCGCGCCAATTAAATTCCAGTCGATCCCGCGTCTGGAATTGCAAGCCGCAGTTATGGCAGCTCGCCTAAAAGAAACCATACTCAACGAGCATACAGTGAAGCCCGACAGTGTTTATTTTTGGAGTGACTCAACCACGGTGATCGCCTGGATACGGTCCAGTGCGCGTCGCTATAAGCAGTTTGTTGCCAACAGAATTTCAGAGATTTTGGAGGCCAGTGACGTAAATCAGTGGAGGTGGTTGCCTTCGGAAGAAAATGTTGCCGATGATGGAACTCGAGCGAAGTTTTCGACAATGTACAATCCGAACAGCAGGTGGCTTACTGGGCCAACCTTTCTAATGAAAGAACAAAGCCATTGGCCACAACAGCTTCCGAACAATTCACATACTGTAGAAAGCGTACTTGAACTAAAAGCAGAACATCGGATACTTACAACGGTCAGCGTAAGGTTAAACACAATAGACTTTAAACGATTTTCGAACTTTTCCAGATTAAAGAGATGTATGGCCTCGGTTCTGCGATTCATAAAAAACTGTTCAAATGCACGCTTGAAGGTTGCGATAGCAAAGGGTGGACTTCTGGCCGATGAAGAAGTGGCTGCCGAAATAGTCCTTTGTCGCATAGTACAACAGGAGGTGTATGCAGTCGAATTCCACCAGCTTCGAAACAAAAAACCTATAAGTAAGAGCAGCTCGTTTGTGACATTAAATCCATATATAGACGAAGATGGAATTCTACGACTAAGTGGACGCATAGAAAACGCTCCATTTATACCAATTTCTGCGAAACGGCTTATAATTTTGCCGAAAAATCATGCCTTCACGAGACTAGTTGTAAAGTGGTACCATAACAAATGGCGTCACATTAATGTAAACCTAATAGTAAATGAAATTAGACAAAGGTTTTGGATACCGTCACTACGGGTACTTGTCAAAAGTATAGGATCTGAATGTAATCTTTGTCGCATACGCAAGGCCATGCCGGTGCAACCTATGATGGCACCACTACCAGTTGATAGATTGACTGCCTACGTTCGTCCGTTTACGTATAGTGGGGTCGATTTCTTCGGACCGTTACTGGTCACCATTCGCCGGCAAAAGGAAAAACGATGGGTGGCACTGTTTACCTGCCTCGTCACCCGGGCCATCCATTTGGAGCTGGCCACAAATCTTTCGTCAGATGCCTTGTTGCTGTGTATACGTAACTTTGTAAATAGGAGGGGCGTACCGATTCAGATACGTAGTGACAATGGCACTAACTTCGTTGGCCTGACTAAGGAACTTCGTGGTGTAGAAGACTTTATAGACCACAGAGCGATTTCGGAGTCCTTAACTCCATTGGGCATCCGCTGGAAGTTTAACTGTCCGTCGAACCCAAGCGAAGGTGGTGTATGGGAGAGGCTAGTGCAGTCAGTTAAAAGGGCGCTGTTTATAATGTTGAAGGAATGTGCACCACAAGTTGACACATTAAACAGCTTATTAATAGAAGCCGAAAACATAGTCAACTCTAGACCTCTCACCCACTTGCCGGTTACAGCAGACGATCCAGAGCCATTAACCCCGAATCATTTCTTGCTCAATTCCGTTAATTCGACACAAACTCCAATGCCTGTGGATAAAAAGTTGCTCTGCTTAAGAAAACAGTGGCGAATCGCACAAACTTTAAAGAATGGCTTTTGGAAGCGGTGGATGCGAGAATATTTGCCAGAACTCACCCGCCGCAGCAAATGGTGTCAGCCGTCAAGGACTATCAGCGTTGGCGCTCAAGTGCTCATATGCGAAACGGAACTTCCGAGGTCGCAATGGAAAAGAGGACGTATATCGAAGCTGCATTACGGATCCGATGGCGTCGCACGATCAGCAGACGTTCAGACGTCAACAACCGTACTCAAACGCCCCGTTTCTAAACTTGCGCTGCTGGACGTTGTGGATACTCTTTGATGAATCTCCCCTGAGTCAATTCATGGGGCCGGGGATGTCGTGTACACAGTGCCATCTCAATTGTTTAGTACCTTTTTGTTTTATGTATTAGTGCATTTAATACACAGCAACACTGTCCGCAACGGTTAAATTTTCTGTAATTTTCTACATCTTATATTTGCTTGTTAATTGTTTACTAAAATTGAGATCTTTGCTGGCAGTGAAACTGTATAGTCCAATATCAAGTAAGTTTGTAACCATCATTAATTCGCTTATATGTACAAATTGCTAATATATGTATATCATTGTTTAACTAATACAGAATAAACCGATCGCGCAACCGCTCGCGCAACAGTTCCATATCATTCAATTAAGCTAAGTTTTGGTGTTTATTCAATTTTGGAAGCAGCCAGCAGTGGGTCTCCACACGGACAATAGTTTGAAACATTGGAATAGTAAAGTTGGAATATTTTTTACTTCAAAGTGAGATCATATTTTCCTGTGTGTGAAAACTTAAGCAACGGGAAAATATGGATTGCGAATTCACGGCGCCCATCCCAACGATGTTATCAAAACGTGAGTTGGAAAACCATAAGTATAAAGAGACTGAGATGCCCGAAAATTCTTTCAACATATCCGGAGGATGACAAAGGGTTTTGATGGAAACCGAACCAATCCCTTTTGGTGAAAAAAGCGGCCACCTTTACCGCTATGATGAAGTGAGAATGGCTGTACTTCCGACATACCCTACGAGCTGTTTAAATGCGGGGTATTGGTGATATAAATAGCAACTCCTCATTCAGAAAAAGTAAACAAACCTTGAAAACTTTGTCCTGCATGTTGTATCTATAAATAAGTCTCCAGTAGATTTTTCTATTTAAATACTTTTTATATTCTATTTTAAGAACTGATGATTACAATTTATGATAATTCTCACTTAAGATTACTTCAGTACATGCCGCACTCCAACCGTAAAAATGCACGTTAACTACGCTGACCCAAATAAATGACCAAACGCACACATGCACACACTTAAATGGAACTGACACAGACAAAGACGAATTCATACATACGTTTATATGAATTTATCAGTTTTCGCAAGCACTTTGCCATATTTTGAAAGTAATTTAGAGGAAGTCATAAAACTGTCGCGACGCCATGTGTCAAAGCTTTCATTAGAGTTTTGGAAAAAACAAAACAACAAAAACGCATAAATTACAATAAAAGAACAAACCACAATTTTGTTTTTGTTGTTGTTGTTGTTGTTTTCTCGTCAAAAAAAGCTGCTGTTGTTTCTATTTGTTGCTGGGTGTCGCCTGTTGTTCATGAAACTGAGTTCGTAGTGAGTCGCCCAATATGACTGCAAGCGTCAGTATGTTTCACTAAACGTTGTAATTGTTTCGCTGATGCTGCCTGTCTAAAAATGAAAGTTCAAAGTGAAATTAATAAAATTTACCATAATGGATCATAAATTTAGAGAAAGCTGAAATGCTTTACAAGAGGTGTAAAGCTCTTTTTGCCAACAGCTTAGTGCTAAAGAAATACACAAATTCTAGTAAGCGAAGTAGTGGCCCGTTTTGCTTTTTTGGAAATTTGCTGTGTGTGGCCAACATTACTTTCGTGCTTCCTCTGATTTTTCCTACAATACTGAGGGTGGTAAAATGCTATTTCACAACCTAAATATGTCATTGCAGATATGAACGCAGTTGGTAGTACTACCCGGGAAGATGTTGAAGAAAATTGAAAAAAGGTTTGGCTATGGGTTTGAACTATATATCTATTGCTTGTGAGTCGAGCACCCTATCCACTATTTGAAAATATATATCTAGATCTTTTAGGACCTATAAACATATGTAGTGAAACGTGTATATGTGTGTGTCGCACTATTCTAAGCTTGCGCTTGTGTGAGGTAGCATGTGAAAAGCATGTTTGCTTGGCGAGGACATTCCGGCCACTTGGCTACCAATAAACGTTGAAATATTGTTCTAGCCAAAGCACTTACCACCGCACTAAGTGTGCAAAATACACTAACATTCGAACACCAATAGCCATTGTGTTGTGTTGCAAGAGCATAAATAATAGGCGCATAGTGGGTACCTAGCTGCCACAAAATGTATGCCACATATTGGTCAAGTGCGTAGGACTATTCAGAGGAAAAACAAAACACTCGCAAATTCGTGTTCATGTACGATTATATAACTTTAAAGCATGTTGCATGAATGTTTATTGATATACTAAATATATGTGTGTATGTAAGTATGCAGGTGCAGTACAAAGGTTTATATAGAAATATTCGGTAGTATTGAAGAAAAATTTGTGGCAACATAAAAAACACATTTCGTTCATATTTACAAGGTGGCGCAAAAGTAAGCTTCCGATGTTCAGCATATCGGTTGTGGCACGTGCAGTGTGTGCTGTTGCACCGTCTTGTTGGAACCACATGTTTTCCAATCCCAATTTATCAACCGACCGATTATTGGTCAATTAAATAGTCAGCAATATTCCGCGTTCTGGAGCAGTGTAGCGTAACATTGTTTATTAACGTGTATTTCGCATGTGTTTACTACACAATTGTCAAAACAGAACTGACTTTAGGGGCCAATCGCAAAATTTATAGCATTTTCTGATACGAGGATTACTTTTGCGCAGTAACCGTTTTTCACCGACCGATTATTGGTCAAATAAATAGTCAGCAATATTCCGCGTTCTGGGGCAGTGCAGCGTAACATTGTTTATTAAAGTGTATTTCGCATGTGTTTACTACACAATTGTCAAAACAGAACTGACTTTAGGGGCCAATCGCAAAATTTATAGCATTTTCTGATAGGAGGATTACTTTTGCGCAGTAACCGTTTTTCACCGACCGATTATTGGTCAAATAAATAGTCAGCAATATTCCGCGTTCTGGAGCAGTGTAGCGTAACATTGTTTATTAACGTGTATTTCGCATGTGTTTACTACACAATTGTCAAAACAGAACTGACTTTAGGGGCCAATCGCAAAATTTATAGCATTTTCTGATAGGAGGATTACTTTTGCGCAGTAACCGTTTTTCACCGACCGATTATTGGTCAAATAAATAGTCAGCAATATTCCGCGTTCTGGGGCAGTGCAGCGTAACATTGTTTATTAACGTGTATTTCGCATGTGTTTACTACACAATTGTAAAAACAGAACTGACTTTAGGGGCCAATCGCAAAATTTATAGCATTTTCTGATAGGAGGATTACTTTTGCGGCACCTTGTATTTGTAAATATGTGCACATTAGAGTGCTCCTTCTAAGAAACGTGAATCTGAGTGAAAATCGGGCAGAATTCAAGGAAATCCTCATCAATTGATATAATGGCATTAGATTTGTGCCCAGAAATGATGATCATCAAAAAAAATTCATAAAAATAGTAAAATAAATATCAGAAAGTTAATGAAAAATGGCTCAGATGGTCAATTGCTTGTTATATGAAGCGCAGGTCACTCTAATGTGCATACACAGAGAGTTCCTGCAGTGCAATCTCAAACTAGTCAGTAAACATACTGGTATGCAACTATAATTTTCTGGTTGAAATCATGCTATTCAGAAAAAGTTCAATCCATACTAGTATACGACTACAATTTTCATAGTATTTGTTTAAGCGACTTAAGCTGTATTTAATTTCTTTCGTTTATATCATTTGCATAGTATGCTATTGTAATTCGCAACCAGCTTATGAAATATTCCAAAGATATAGTTTATGTTTTGCAAGCGAAAATTATGAAAAATGTTCTTATTTTACTCCCTGGTAGAGGGGTTGGTCCACATTTGGACTAGTATTCTTTTATCTTTTTCGATCTATTATGATACTGGTATGATTATACTACAATTTTACTAGTACATTTCCTTCCATTATGAACTACTATGAAACTGGTATGATACTAGTATATTTCCACTATATACAAACTAGTATTTCATGAGTAGTAGATGACTGGTATGTTCTGGTCGAAATCTGACAATTGGCATCTCACAGGATGTCGCCATGTTAAAAATATCTGTTGCTCATATGGAACTATGACAGTTGGCTGACTAGTTGTAATGTAGTTTGCAACTAGTTGGTTTGACTGCAGGGATAGACTGAATGCCACACTATTGAGATTTCAGCGCCTTCTTTATGGCAAATATTTTATCATTGTTTGACTATTTGTTATTTACGAGTTTCGGTTATGGCAATAATAGGCGGAAGTGCCCATACACGCAGTTTTACAATTTATGTCGTTATACGAATGTAGGCTGGCTGCCGATATTTATGTATAGCATTTACTTTGCATGGATATGCGTGTGTATGTGTGTGTGCATGCATATGTGAGCAGTCCTCAATAGTTGTAATAATAACTGTTTACTAACATCACCACAAATCAATGGCTTTCTATTAGATAATTCACAAAAGCTTAGATGTGAATGTGTGTGCGAATTGTATGTGTATGTGTTAACAGCATTGATCTTATGTCCGATGTATATATGTATGTAAAGAAATCGATGGACAACGGAGAAGTAACAAAACTAAAATAGGAAATTGGAAATAAACAATCAAATTAATGATTTGTAATTTGCGATAGACACAAATATACATACATACATATTTAGGTACATATTTATGGAGAAAAATATGCTTACTCTTGCTTACACACATATTTACCAAAGTAGCCACAAGCACATTAACAATAAATAATATTAACAACAACAAATCATGGGAATATAGCATTGAAATGTGATCTCATATTTCATGTTGTCTTTGAATCAAATATGGACAATTGTGAAATTTTGATTATTTTGATGTTTCATAAATTATTTAATAATGATTTTGTTGCATGTAAAATACGAAATAAATTAATTTTAAATAAAATTAAAGAGAGGAATTACATTTAAATTATGTCGATTTCTGAAGTGAATTATGGATACCAAGTTTTGTGAAATCATGGAAATAAGCAGTGTTGTGCAATAAAAAAGCAGCACGAATGAGTAAAATAAGAAATTCTGAATATATCCAAGTCCGGATGTAACCTTCTAAGTAATTCTGCAGTGATTCAAGTGACATGCGCCCACTACCCTGAATCGACTTTATTTGCGTATGCCTCTTTTTAAGTTCCCTAGAAGACATGACGCCAGGCTGATATAAATTGCACTACAAGTCAAAGCCCAAAAAAAAAAAATCACAGCTGAGCCCGTGTTCAAGAAACTGCTAGTATTACAGTTTTTCCAAAGAATGGAAAATATTAAAGTTATAACAGATTTTTTTATTGATAATCTAGAGGGTTCATCAAAACCCATTCAAAAAATATTCGAAATTCAATTGTTTTGCTTTTAATTTTAATTTTTAAACCTGGATAACTGGTAGTTGGTATCGCTGAATTTCATCTGATGCCACTAAGTTTCCATTCGCCTCTACTTTTTTAGTTGTTAAATTATTGCTTTAACCTTTTGAGACGCAATATCGCACTGCATTCCACTTTAAAGGTTTCCATCAACAAAATGGGAGTTACATACAAAGAAATGAAATGACTATCAATTTATCACAGGCAAACCAATCCCAAAACCTCAAGTGAAGTGTTTAACCTCACCATCAAAAGTCGCAAACGTGCTGCACATTCCAGCAGAACTACCCAAATTCTATGAGTTAGCAAACGATATCGTGATCCATCCCACATTCGAACAGTTTGCGTTGACAGACAGCAAAATAAATTAATCAACTTGAAACGATATTAAATTAGTTGAAATTAAACAAGGTTAAATGATTAGTGACAGCCTCAGCAAATGATTAAAATTGACGCAATGGATAATACTGAAGAAAACGTGTGTATGTATGTATATAAGAGAACAAATTGGATAGGCGAATATGCTACAAAAAAAGATTCTATTGATGAAAAAGTGTGTGGCCGGTTTTTTTTTTGCTAAGCTTTCGCACTTGAAATCTATCAGATAACTTTTTTACACCCACTAGCAATGATATCACTCCATCCCAAATTTGGTTGCTATGGTTCATCGACTTTGGTCTTTTGGTCTTTGTGAATCTGGCTGTGTGCTTTGCTTTGCCTTGTCGCTCCAATTAGCCCCAAGCGACTAATTCAATTCACGTTTAAGTGATCATTTGCACAAAATTTTGTTAATGACAGTAATGCGCCATTTTGTTTGCCACTTTGGGCTAATTCGTCTTTTTCTCTGAGTAGCCTGAAAGTAGCCAACGTTTTTGTAGTATCGACGATAAGTTTTAAGATAGGCGCGTGCGTTAGAATGGGCGGAGGAACCCCTTTAAAATGCCAAATCGTTTTAATGCACCCTTGCGAAGGTCGCATTTGAACTAGCCGTTAGTTCTGGATTTGATGTTACCAAGCATAAAACATGCACCCGTACTACGCGGGAGTTTTATAATTATTTAAAGTTTTACTAATATTATTAATTTATGCTCTGAATTATTAAACAACTTTATACCTAAAGATATTTTCTTATATTAAAAGAAAATCTAATTTCATATTTCATTTCTACATCAGAAATTTTCATTGAATGAGATATTCAGTTCGAACATTTTTATAAATGAATTTGAAAACAAACTCAAAACTTTTTTATTAAGGATGTCGATTTTACATATGTATATGTGAATTTATAAAAACTTATTTCAGTGTCAGTTAATGTCGATTTTCTAAATCGCGTCCTTGTGTAATATACATTGATGGCGACTGACACATGTGATATGTAGATATTTATATGAAATTTTAATTGGCGTACCTACGGTCTCATCTCTAACGCTTGCACAAATAATTTTGAATAGAAACTCATCATCCGTTAACAAATTTCTTGTCACTCCATTATATGATATGAATTTATGCATCGCGTCCCTTTATTTTGATGAGCTGGTGCATTACGTTGAGCAGCTTTTGTTTTTTCTTACATTTGCGTTTGTATTTCAACTTGATTGTTTAAGTGGGCGTGATTCTTTGCACCCGAAACATTTCAAATGCTGTTTTAAGTCTTTTGAAAAATGTTTGAGTATTTATTTTAATACGCTCATATTTATGGTACACAAGAATATTTTAAGAAATATTTCAGCCGTCCTTTGAAATAAGCGCAAAAGTTGGAAATTTAATTATTTCTGTTTTAACGGTGTACCCACTTTTCCAGCTGTCGGTTTATTGGTTTACTCGGTTATCGTAGCTAAATGATATTTGTGAATATCTCAAAACCTCTAAAAACTTTTAAGAATTCACTTATCGTGCCCTTTTGCTAACTCGTCAGATTGGAATACTATTTTCGAATGATTATTTTTTAAAATTCATACCATTACCGTAGATTACTCGTATAAACGAAAATATATCTAGTATTTTTTCAATAAAATGAATATCTAACCAAACTAACTAAGACTTTCATATACCGAGATGAGTTTGACAAGTTCCTGCACAAATCTTTGTTAAGTTTCATGAAAGGTCAAAAAATAGACTACATGTGATTTCGGATAATTGCAAAACAATCTATATGAACTGAGCACAATTGTGTGATAACATGACGACCTCTGCACCCATAAAGCTGAGTCTCTGAATAAAGTTACAAAAAAAAAAAATTGCCGTAGAGAAAGGACCAAACTTACAGTGTGCCGTCAAAAGTCATCACAATAGTAGAAAAATAAAATAACTATCCCAAGATTGATAGAAACTTATGAGCTGATTGAAATATAGACCATAAAAGCTACATAGTAGGCCAAAGCACTATTTTAAAAAAAACCTGCATAGTTTTAGTAGAAAATAAATGGGAATTAGAGGTGTGGTTACTATGGAGGTATCTTCGTTTATTTAAAATTGGGATTACGGAGAAAAACTTAAAAATTTCTGTTTATGAGTGCATGGCCATTTTTATTAAGTGCTGAAGCACCTTAAACTTCAGTTGAAAAAAAGATTAAGCACTAAACTTTTAAAAGTAGAGGAAGAAATTCGCATTTGTTTAAACGCAGTAGGTGCCTTCCTTCGATTTGGACATCAGCCGAGTTGACATAAAAAAATGTTAAAAATGCAAATACGATAACACCAAACAGCTTCTTTCATAATTTCAAAATAACAACAAACTTAGGAATGCAAATTACTTTTGTACTATCTATGTACCACACAATGCCGCGAAGAATGGGCTAAATTTATTTTGCCACCCACTAAAATAACGCATCTATGCCGCACTATGGGTTGTCTTAATGAAATTTTGTCTCTAAATCAATTTTTATTAAAGTTGAGTTTGCTAAATTCTTATTAATAAAAAAATATTTGGAAGATTGTGCGAAAGTTGCTAAAATTTATAATTTTTGCTTTCCTGCTGTGCATTTTTATTGCTCATTTCAGTAAATTTTAGACCGCATTTTTTGCTGAAAGTATTCCCGATTTTACTTTCTTTATATATATATACATATATATATAAATCTTCTGTGCGCCCGTTGTCACTAAACTCCTCCTAAACGCATTGACCGATATCGATTACATTTTTTGTGTGTACTCTGGATGATGTGGGCGTGCCGCCACCCTACAAATGAGTATGGTACAGAACGGTACGAGGTCAATCTCTAACATATCAAGAAAAAATGTGGTCAGAGAGAAAAAGCCGTGGCACCTCACATTCAAATGGGATTTTACTTACTGCATATACTTGCAAATATTCATAGTAGAATGTATAAAATAGGTTCAACCACACACGAGGCATATTATTTTGTGGCATGTTTCGTGCAAACACCCCACAGTGTCCGCTGCCGAACAAGTTAACACGTTTAACAATTACTAAATTAGCATTTTACATGCGAAACAAGTGCAAGAACAAATAGAAACGTGGTTGATGCAGACATTGGCATTCAGAGCGGGTTGAGTCAAGAGGGAGTAGAGTACAATGTAAAAACATTGAAGGATAGAGTTGCGTAATTGCCATGCACAATGATTATAACTAGTAAGAATTGCTTGATGATGGAGTGGATTATAATTATGAATATCATGATGTACCTAAAAAGAAGACGAGCATAAAGACGAAAGAGTTGGAGAGTTTCTATGGTTGGCAGAAATGAATTGTTGGCTTGAATGGTATTGGTGTGGTTGATTTCAGCAAGTATTGTGCAACTTTGCCGCGTTGTTGTTTTTCATTTAACTGTTTATATGTGCGGCACTGCTGTTGTAGTGAATCTTGCGCGCAAAACATTTCAGTTATGCAGAAACATTGATCAAAAAACGTAAAGTTGTAGAAAAACAGCTGAACAACAGAATGTGAAAACCATAAAGTTTAACAGCCAGCAAACTGTTGTTCATGAAAGCTCGTTTGTATTTATAAATGTACCAGGAAATAATTGTAATTGATTTTTTCTGCAGTGTTTTTTTCCAGTTTAATCCAAATAAAGCAACTCTGCCAGAAGGTGAATAATTATCAGAAAAACTGCGGCATATTAATACATTTTGTGGACTCCTTGTTGTTATTTTTTTTACCAGTTGTATATACAGATTTTATGCTACGACCGATTCATTTTTGCTGGGACGCTTTTGGTGTCACAATCGCGCTCTCAGGGTTTTTCGAACCCTGTCGACGAGTCCTCTGTGTGAATATTATCTATCCCGAACCAGTTACTATTGGTGTGGTAGGTAACCGCGCTATTATATATGTAGATAGATATCGACACTGTTAATAACAACAACAACAACAGATATATATCGGGATGGTCATGATATAGCAGGAAATGTGCCGAGAAATGAGCTTTTATTTTGACCTCAACCCTCAAAACACCTAATTTTGATAAGATGATATCTATGAGGAAAAGTCAAATCAAGTGGAGTAATAGTACTGGACTAATTTCAGGCCGCTTGTGCCGGTGCGTATGAGTAACTCATTTACTTCCAAGGCATTCTAAATCATTTCAAATGGTAGATACTGGTTGGAATTGCCGCTAGTTCGACCACAACAGGAGCTCTAATCAGTGTTATCACTGACATCCTCAGAGTTGATCATAGCGTGAGGCTAAAAGCTTTACGCTGCTCCATCAAAAAGCGAAAACTCCATGCCAATATATTAGCACTTTTCACAATAGAGAAATTCAATTTAAGATTTCATTAAAAAATCTATGAGGCATTTGCATACATATGAGAATGTAAACTGCACAGTGACCGCAAAGCCAGACCTGTAAAAATTGAGATTTGGCATGCAGCTTCAAGTAATGACATTATAAAGTAATATTTTCGAAACGGAACGATTGTATTGAATTCGCACACAATTGCATACAAATGCGTTTTGTATTAGATGAATTTCATGCTTCTTGCACAAAGCATCCATCAAAGAGTTTTACAACAAAGTGAATTTTGAGTGTTTATATTTGCGAGTAATTTTTGGTGCAAATTTGCATATGAATTGCAACGATTGGTTGAGAAAACATTTCGTTCTTAATAAACTCGTTCGACTTAGTTTTTTGTTTGTGTGTGTGAGTGTGTTGGTAAGTATCTGCGTATGTATGTGTATGTGGCTTAACAATGAGCTGCTCGCTTCACACGCCATCCCTTACCACTTTTCTAGCTCCCTGTCGTGCTCGTCTTGGTGTCTTTACTTGCCTTTGCCTCGCTTATATTTTTATTCAATTAATTCTTGTTCAATGTTTGTAATATATTCTTTTCGTCACTTTCAAATAAGCACGAGAGTATATATCTTACATTGAATTTTGAACAGACAAGCTCAAGCTACTGAAGAATTTGAGTCAATTGTGGGTTCGTTGAATGAAAGTCATTGTTAGTCGGAGAGAAAATTGAATTTCTGTTTATGCTTTCACAGTAAATACACCCATTTGTAAGTTAGAGCATTTTATTTACATACATACATAGTTATTTAGGACCCAGCCGGAAACGGGAAAAATGGTAAAAGGGGACAAATTTGAATTATTTCTTCATTTAAAACGTTTTTAACTATTTCGTGGTACATTCTATTTTTCTTCAGTTCTTCTCAGTTAAGGAAATTTAATTCTTAAGAACGAGGATGTTTTGTTAATTTTATTATGAGGATTTGCACAGGGATGGTCATCCCAACATGTTTCGAAGCCACCAACTTTCTATCAGACCTCTTCTCGGACACTGGGATGCTTTGTCGGATATCATAACAAAAGCAAACAAATTTTATTTGCATTAAAAGTAGTTCTATTTCCGTCAGGGATACTTTTGTGTATGTGTGTGTGCAGTTCTAATTTAGTGATTAGCATTGTAAGTGCTTTTGCTTTCCTATTATACATAAATTTTTCGTGTTTATATTTGTATGTACACAAACATACATCCATATAAGTGTATGGAAGGATATTTATTCTACCATAAGTGTGTATATGGTGGCGAAAGTAGATTTAAATTAATTAAAATTTTGTTGGCATTCTACATATAATATTGAAAGAACTCTTTATTAAACGTGCTCAAATTATGAGATTAAATGAACATATACATATAGATGTTCATAAATATATATATATATATATGCACACAAACTAATCACATTTCCGTTATTAAATACGTATGAAAAAGCTCTTATTTAGTAGAAGTTTACACACATTTGTATAACTCGAGTTAAATGGGTGATGTAAATTATTTGATTTAATTTTTCGAACTTGAACTTAAACAAGTTTTCAATGTGAATATGCAAATTATGTTGGATCAGCATAATCTGGTGATGGTGTACAGTGTTGCTTCGTTATTTATTTAAGTTAGTTAAATTTACTTTTCAAACAGTAGTCGAAATGTAGTTCGCTATTTTTCATTTTAGTTTTCGTAAACTTCGCAGTAATTAAATTTGTTAACGTGTAATAACTGCAAAAGCTCAAATACGCCCCTTAATACAACCCTTTCACTGTGTCTCGTTCATACTTGTGAACAGTTCTTAGCTGCCAGCAAATTGAAGACCAAAATGACCTATGCCACATGCTATGCAATTACAATAAAACTTGCAATTTACCCCACATTCTGCTCATTTCTCTGCATGTACTGACAATATGGCCGTCAGAGAAGTTCAAATTGATTCTTATAGTAGTTTTAACGCACTTTTATTTGACATTGCGGACGCAAACATGCAGACACATGCAATTGTATTCATATATTGTTATTACTAAGATACAAAAAGTATAACTGCACTTTTGTGACAATTTCTTATTTATGTCCAATGCACACAAGTATATATTTTTTCCAATATGTCCTTTGTTCATCCTTTGCTTATTGCTTGCGAGAAAGTTGTACATTTCAATTGAATTCGAAATTCGAGCGACTGCTGGCATGTGGTCAGATATTTAGTAACATTTCAGTGTTCTTTTCTATGTGTAAGTAGTACAATATTTCAAAGTATTACTTGTTTTTGTTCTTTTAATCGTGTTACTATTGTCTTTGCTTGTTTGCTGTATGTATATATATATATATGTGCATCCCAGCGTGATATCATTACTTACGGTATTAAAACGATTAATGTTCAAGCATTCAATAAAATGGCGAGAGAAAAGCTAAAACAAGATCCAAACTGCTTAAACGAGCTGACATTGCAAAAAGTAAGTAAAATATCAGTGGTTTGAAATAGGAAAAGATTTCACTTAAACTTTAAGCCATACCTCGTAAACTAGATAAACTAAAAAAATAAGAAAACAGTAAAAAGATTCCCCGAGGAAGTGTTACGAATGTCAATATTTTTCCGAGGAATGTGGGTACGGCATCCTCCGTTACTAGCAACTTCTGGTACTTAGACCGTAAGCCCGACTTTTAGCGAAGCGTTTTTTTTTGATGTTACTTTACCCGAGAAATGCACCCGGGACTTTTGCTATGTAAGACAAGCAAAACATAAGAGGAAGAACAGTTAAGACATGTTTTCAAAGTTTACAACATGCTTCCATACATATTGGAGGAGTGGAAAATTGTCGGCTTAAATTTATCTGAAACATGTATTATTTAGTTGAAAAAGTGTTATGTCACGCATTTATTCATATTTATGACAATACTAGAAGCGAAACTGTGAGGTGCCACTTTGTCCGTAAGCATATTACTAAAACAGCATCTGTGAAAGATGAAAAGTAACATCGTTGATTAAGAGCAGATAGCTGTATTGAATAGAATCTAATTTTAAATGATAAATAACTAACCAAAAGGCATTTTGAAGAACAGCAAACACGGAAAATAAACGTTTTGTTGATTTTTCTTTTATTAAGTTGCCTACAAAGTATACAGGTATAAAAAAAAACAAATTTTGCTTAGAAATATCAAATAAAAAATAATAATTCGTTTTAGCTCGTTATCACGCAGCAACACAACCTACTGGATACATGGAAAAAAGTACATTTTAGGGATGTTACGGATCTTCGATTTCATTTTCGAGACGATTTCTGATCCCAATTTTTGGAGCCTAAGTTAGAAAGAAAGTCGTTAGGTGGAGAGTGGATTGTGGCCAAATAACCGAAATATTTTGTGCTCTGAGGTGAAGAACATTTAGCCTACTCATTTTTTTCGCATATTATGGTACCAAATATATTATATTTTGATGAATAAGATCTACTATATTTTTTTATATTTATTGTTGATCAGTTCAAATAATTTTTTTATTATAATATTTTATTTGGAACTTTAAAGGAACTCCAGAAGCTTCATCATCAAAAATTTAACATAATTCATTTAAATTAAAATAACAAAGTATATAACAGTAAAACACATAGCCCTTCAACCACTGATTACACAAAAACTTATTTTATTCGGATAGATTGTGTTTCCCAGCACCTGCTTCAACTTTATGTTTGAATTCCGAAAAAGCAAAAGGCCGAACATCCGTTACCTGTAAGCTGACTTTCGTGACATCCCTAGCATATACTGCTGCATGTTTGTATATTTTGCCCTTAATTCAAATGTCAAGAAGTCTTTGTGCATATCTTCTCAATGTGCGATGAGCAAGCTTTTGGAATTATATCTTAAAAATAATTTTAAATGCACTTACACATCTTCGTTGCAAGGAGAAAAAGAAAAAATAAAAATTAAGGGAAATGGAGCAACAGTCATGGAAACAATTAAAATTAAACAAACAATTAAATCAACAGAAAATAAAATTTATATATTTCAAAGAAGTTGTTAACCTATTGCGCCCTCTTTTATCGAGCTCGTTTCAGTATTTCAAAAGTCAAATAGAATGAAATATTTGCAGTGAAGCTTTGCTGAGAATGCGTACAATTTGTACTTTGTGAGCCTCACCTATCCCTTTTTCAAGTACAAGAAGTAGATATGAAGCTTTCTTGACGAGAAGGTACTTAAGGGGTTTGTGACATTTTCGTAGCATATGCGTAGGCGCTGAAGTTGTATGCGAGAGGTTAGGAGTGTTGCGATTGCATAAAAGAAAATGTCAGACCCAATCAAAAAGCTTGCCGAG
Organism: Merzomyia westermanni; assembly: GCA_949987695.1. NCBI lineage: Eukaryota > Metazoa > Arthropoda > Insecta > Diptera > Tephritidae > Merzomyia > Merzomyia westermanni. Next base: position 201,443,059 of record OX465289.1, on the reverse strand, counting down.
CTGTCACTTAATACCCCAGTTAGTCAACGATGCTATGTAAATCGGAAAATTCCAAAAAACTGATATCCTTTTTAATTTAATTTTTCTGACTTAAAAGCATTCTTGACTGTACTTGTTAAAAATGTAATAATGTATGTACGTATGTAGGAAGGTATGTTTGGAAATAAGTACGTTAAAAAGAAAATAAGCTAATGCTGAGCAGAATATAAGATTGCTAATACGAAAATATTTTTAAGTATATATAAGTATTTGATTTAAGACATACATACATATGCGAAATGAGATAAAAAGTGGCAGCAATGCTTTTGAACTTATCATAAGAACAAAAAAATAAATGCCCGAAAAGTTCTCAGTATAATTTTAAAGCTAATCTGAATATTAGCATGATAATCTTTGTACCAAAAAAGAGTTTAATTTTCTTTTAAACTGATTTATTTCTTCTTTTTGTGACGAGCTGATAAATTCAAAGAAAAATGTCTCACTCATATGGAATAATCTACAAATAAGATCAGACATTTTACTCGAGCACAAGAATTTCTCTCCTCGGCAACATTTTCAAACCGAATCGTAAACTACTATGTTCTATGTGTGTGAATCTATGGTTGGATAATGCTCCCCGCCTGGCAGTTGAAATGAAATATTAAATTAAAAGATTAGTTTCGTATTACTTAAAGAAATTGAAAAGCGCATTCCACCAACAGCAGACGAACATTCATGCTGTAGGTTGCACTCACACATAAACCTCTGAATAAGTATAAATGCAGGTTTGTTGGCTTACCGCTATCTGAAGGATATAAACTGTAATCAAGCAACTTGGTTTCATTCAAGCATAATGATTTTATTGTGAGTACCTCTCTATTTCTATCAGCTTAGTTGAATGGCGTCCTAGTTATGACTAATGCTGATTTTCTAAGACTCTGAAACATGCACGTGGATGTGTGTATGTATGTGTGTACCTATATATGTACCTATATATGTATTAATGGGCATTATCCTTTAAAGGCAAGATCCTTAGCTTTTATTGTTAAACTGCTGGCTTTGAAATTGCTGTGTCATTCTTTCATTGTTTACTTGAGGAAAGGAGATTTTTTGACGAAATATTAAAGTGGAAAGGGAAATGATTTAAATACGCTGAGTATGAGTGGAAGCGTAGTTCATATGAAGGCAGTAGAGTAAAAATAGACACGCATACTAGTCAGTGACTGGTATTATTTCTCCGCTCTGACTACTCACTGACTAGGATACGGTTTTGTGCTGAGCTCAACATAAATCTATATCTCGGTAGAAAAGGAAGCACAAACATATATCAACCCGCAATATTCGCACGTGATGGCCCAAGGTTTTATTTAGTGCTGAGTTTTATTTACTCAACTTCAGATATAATAGATTTATTTATGCACATAAATACATATTTGTATTTTCTGCTCTTTTTACTCAAATCATTCTCTTTGCATGACTGAGTTTTAGACCTTTTTTTCACACAACTTTTTGATCTTTGCTCTTCATATTTCTAAGCCATTTATGCCATATTTAATCCACTTGGGGGTGGGTGTTTACAGCAGTTTGTCATTGTACGCAAATTGCTCACTGCTATTTTTTAGGTATGAAAAAGTAATTTAAACATTTCATTTTAAAAATTATGTACAAATTATTTACTTTGTATAGAAAGACTTCACAACCAATTATTTTATTCTTGTTGATGCCTTAAGAGAAAAGATATGAGTTCTATTTAAAATTGATTGAGGGCGGTATTTTCCTTAAACATGAGGATTTTGATTAGATTTCAACAATGGATTTTTAAATTCTCAAAAAAGAAAAAAATATTTTATCGAACCTGACTCTTTTTAGCAAAACTTTCAGAAAAGGCGACGAGATTTTGGCTCTTTAGGAACAGCCTATTGAATATGTCGAGTGCCCACTTAAGTCAACCATCCACACGATCCCATGACACCGCGCTTGCTATTAGATACCTTAATCTACTTAATTATGCCATATATTTATCGAACCTTTTGAATTTCAACAAGTTTATCACAAATTGGTCCTTCAGATGCAGGTAGTTAGAGATCCAAAAAACAGTATCATTCAGTTTCTGTTTTGGTTCACTTAGTGGACTGCAGCTTAGGTCAAGGTTGGTGACCAAAGCAGGAGAAAATGACAAGTGAATCAAAATTTAGCAAAAAACATTTTTTGTGCAAAAGACCTTCCTTGCCTGCTTTTTGTTGCCCTAGCCCCAACTGGTGCTTTAGTACTGTGAACTGACGCCTCCAATCGTCATAGTTGTGAATATATTGTGCCAGTGTTACTAATTTAAAACCAGCTTTACCTTGTTTAACCTCTCTGAGTCATTTATATTCGTTTCGTACTTGCTCCCACATTTTTTCAAATGGAAATACATGCTGAGCTTGTTTTATATAAATACTTAAGCTAATTATTTTTTAATTTTTGTTGTTTTTTGCATACCGCCAAAATTGCTTAATCTTTTCCGCATTCATTTCTTTATTTAATAACAGTTAACATAATGTTCTTAAAGTGGACGGGTGGCCGCTTAAAAAGGTAAGGTAGTTCTACACTGCCCAACATCTGCGGCTCTAAGCGCTTCTAATTGTACACGCGCCTTTAGGTCAGACCTTTTTCCCATTTCGGCATGCAGCTTTTTCGGCAATTTCTGTTTGGCTGGAATGTTGTTGCTTAATTTTCACCATTTTACATTTAGTCAACGGTTCTTTTTCTTTTATTAAGTAGCAGGATTTTTTTTAAGTTTCACTTGAACGGTTTTTTTTGTTAATGTTTGCTTTGTATGTTGCTAATATTAAGCGGCAATTCCTTCTTTTCTTCTTTTTTCCTCTTGTATTTTACATTGAAAATTAATTAATTCCAAATTGAATGCAGGCATTGGCGCATTGAAGAGCGAAATTGAAAACTTTGCGTGTTACCAGCATTTTTCTTTATGTTCAGCCATCTCCTCGCTTTCATCAATTTATTGCCACACAATCAGCGTAAGTACACCGTGCACGGCTATAGCTTTTTTAACCTTTGCCAAGGTTCAATCACGTGCCTTTATCACTCTGCTCTCTTCGCACCTTCACATATACATATGTACAGCTCTGACAGTCTAAAAACCACCCACTTCCACTTTTTTTTACCCGTTCTCCATTTCATTTTATTGACGTCTTTTATGCGACCTCAGCGCTTCTTAACGAAATTAAAAACTTTGCATCAATTCTTACCGTTTTTTTTATTTTCTTTTATTTTTTTAGTTATTTTCTTCTCATTTCGTGCCGCTTTTGTTTGCATTGAGGCATAAATCGTGGCGCTTAACCTCGAATCAAGCTTTCATGCGCTTCGCCACTGATGACCGTTGAAAGTCGAAAGGGCTCAAAATCGCTGTGTAAAGACAACTTAGTAAAAGCGCTTGAGGGTAAGTCCATGCAGCCGTAAAGAAGGAATCCAAGCGAAATTTCATAGCCAATAATTTGCAGCTGTAAGGCAACTTAACATGTATGTGAGTTTATAATAGTATATATATACATACATACAATAGACCGATGTACATACTTTTTTTACGCTAATGTGACTTTGTAAAATAATCCCTTGCCAGCCAATTCTATTATCTCGTTATGCTGTGAGCTTTTCATTATTTTAAGTTACTTTGTAATAATCAATTCCTGACCTTTTAGTAATTAGCCTCTTAGCAGTTTTCGATTTTTTACCCTCAAGTACCCACACCCCTCGATCGCGTCATTCAATTTTTAATAAAGTTGGCTGCCATTCTTTAATTTTTGGTTTCTTTTCTTAGCGAACAACTTTGAATTTGACAGCATTGCAAATGAAGTGGCAACGTTTTCAACACCCCGCGCTTTATCGTTGCCCGCCTTTGCTTTTGTTTTATTAATTTGAAAAATTATGCGGTTGCACAGTTTTAGAGTAATGATTCTTTTTGCATTTACAAAGATGAACACTTTTTTATTAACAAAATTTTTTTGTGGTTTATGGAAATTAAAAAAAAGTTTCTAAGTCTGAAAATAGTAAAAAAGGGGGATAATTCAATTAAGGAATAATCCTTTGAATGCGTGGAGTACGAGTTCAAGGAAAAATTAAATTGAATTCATTGAGCGGTGTCATTAGTGGACTATTGTAAAATACTTTAAAACAGCTTCTAGGTTACAGGCTTTAAATAACTAAGATATTTTCCTAATTGATTACTGAATAAAAAGAAAACAAATTCTATAGGCTAGCTTAGTTTGGGGAAAGGTATTCCAATTAAGGAGAAACTGAAATTGACACCTTAATAGCTCCTTGTGATAGTAGCTTATAATTAGGCCAGGAGGATTGCCTTACCTCGTAAAAAGCAGAACAGTGATTGCTTAGCTGGCTTTAGGCCAATCAGTCAAGGAACAGAAGTCTCTAGTCTTTGCCACTTCGTTATCGCATGTGTCCATTCGCACGTAAGAATTCTCTTTACCGGTGCTGTCGTTATTTCCAGCTATCAAAAACACTTGCATTCCAGATTATTTCGTACCAATTCAAAGCAAGAATTTGTTTGAGCTGATCACTTAAATTAGGACTGTCCTCTACCAACTAAAATATCAGCTTCCAAATATGCCAAGATCACCCTGATGAAAGGTTTTATTTTTAGTTTTTAACAATTATCCAAGTATCGCGGTTGCCCTTGCACCAGCTGATCAAACTTGACTTTACAGCACAAACACCGCTCGTGGACTAGGTATATCATTATCTTATGCTGTTCCAATCGTGGCAGTATATTGGCTCAGACTGCTAATGATTTATCTGTTGGATTCAACATTCATTCCGGGAGGTTGTGACAGTTGCTGAACCTCTAAACAATTCCGATTAACTGTAGTATTCTAATATGCTTTTTGAATGAAGAAGGGCCCACCTTGTTGTTGGTAGCAACTCAAGGGACTCACCGTAGGTTTACGAAGAACGGCAGAGAGAGGACGAATAATTTGGCAAGAATTGCGACGCAGTTGTGAATCGCTGACTTGGTGTAAGCCTCTGTTTCTTGGACGGCGGTCAAAGCTCTGGAAAAATAATAATAATTTAATAACACTCCTAATTTTCAATCTTTTGACTATTTATCATCAAACCGATATTAAAAATCTAATTTTACTCAAATCTAAGTTCGACAAGCGAAATATAACCTAGAAATTTTTTCTAGCCCAGTAATTATTTCGACTATAGAAAATCTCTCTATGAGAAATTTCTGCTCGAGCAAGCAACATCTCAAGAGATAACATCGGTAATTTTAAGAACTATATATTGAAACGAATTTCTTGTAACTGACTATTCAACAAAAACCAAAGAAAAAAGTTACGGAATTATAAAATTGTTGATAAGGCCACGAAAATAATAAATTTTATAGTGACTTTAATAATTACAAGAATAACTTATTTTACTCACTTCATTACATATGAGCAAAAAATATGCGATAGTAACTTTTTTAAATTTGCTTATGAAAATAGAAGCCCATAGTATAATTTGCAATCACATATTTGTATGCATCTGCAGATATTTGTTTGTTTATTTATTTAAATTTTTTCACTCTATTATCTTTCCTCTGGTTGTTAGTTTCGATGTGTTGGTGTACTGTTTTCCGCTATTTGATTTAATTCCATGCAAAAATGAACCCAGGGTACGTTGCAAAGGAGAATGTGACTAAAACCAGTTAGGGTCTCTTTAAGCAGGTGGAACTGTTCACATTTGTTTTTTATACCCGGGTGCGATATGACTTAACCACGTTTTACCCAAACACGTACGGTCCAAACATGTCGGACCTAGTTAGTAGTTAGTTAGTTCCTAGGAGTATGCTACACAAATTGAAATTTACTTATATTTAAATATAGCCCACGAAAGGTAGCAAGCGCGAGCCACTCTCTTTAGGTTTGAAACACATCAGCTATATGATAAAGTACATACAAACATAAATATATACAATGTCTGTATGTAAATGCAAGTGTGTGGAAAAGCTAGCGAAATTGTGTGAATGAATGGATTTTTATGTAAAAATAATGAGAAATGTGGTTTGTTATTATTTTCCGCTTTGGCCTTTAGAGCTCTGGCTCTTTTTTATTTCCTTACCATTTTATTATTTTTAGAGTAAAGTGAGTTTGTTGATGCATTTCCAACGCAAATATAAAAACATGCATATTTATACAGGTGCACTACATATAAATAAGTACGAGCTTGTGTGAGTGCTTTCGCCGCTTTTTTATTGCTTCCCGGGCACTCTTTATGTTGCTAAATATTTTTTACATTTTTGTGTGGCTTTGTTTTTTTTTAACTCGGAAGTAAGTCGTAAATTTAAATACTTTTAAAAATACTGAATTTCTTCAAAAGGCCAAAAAACGTTTCTCAACGCAGAAAATACAACAAAACAAACTCCGCATTGTTGCATTATGCTCGTACAAAGGTATGATGAATAGGGCAGTGCAAAATAAAGAAGAGTACGAACACACCATTAACGGCAGCTCCTAACGCCCGACGAAACTTCCAAAAAACTTGCCACTCAAGTTTTAACCAGGTTTTAGACATTTTATATGGCATTTTTGAAATTTTCATAATTTTCTTTGCGGCTGCTCTGTGTTGTGCCTATTAAACGAATCATATATAGATATGAGCTTAATGTGCATTAGCGAGCTCAAACTAGACAAATTTGGAAATTAATCGCCAATCAAATTTCATAGATAACTTCAAAGATTGAATGGGCTTAGTGGAAGTTTCCATGGCAGCACTGCCCAGAGAAAGTTTAATATTGTTGCTAAGTGGGATATGTACAAATTTTTTTTTAAGTTTTTATTTTCTTCTTAGCTACCTTAAGGTTTTGGGTAGTGATGCTGAAGGAAACACTCCTATTCCAGAAGCTTATAAGGCACTTTTCGGTAAACCACATTCAAGTCCTTGCCCAACTGTTCACTAGATCGTTTTATATGCCCACATGGAACTGCTTTTAATCCCGAGAGCTTCAGTTGCTAACAAAAATTGTTTTTTCGCTTGCGCTGAGCTCTCAATTTCACTGTGAATTACCGGGGCCTTATCACGGTTGAATTTAGCTTTTCGGTCTGCTTATCCTCTTAATAATTTAATTTTTAACCCTGTGAAACGATTTTTGTAAAATAAATTTAAAACTTTTGTGGGTGCGTTACGCAAAAATGCAAAGCTGGCGGCTGAACTATTATGTGCAGGGAGACTTAGCAAGCTATAAGTTGCTTGGCCACACTTAGGGAACAAGGAATTTGTTTGAGAAAAGCCGCTTGAAGTAGCGTAAAGCTGAATAGTCCAGAAAGTTCAAAGTTTCATAGTTTTTGTACAATGTGCGAATAAAACGAAAAAAAGGCTAATTGGCAGTAATTCAATTATTAACGTGTTTTTGTTTTGGGGTCATTTTTCAATCGGCTATGCACTTTTATTAGCTTATGAGAAGTAGGAGCAGATAAGGAGAGGAGGAGAGAGAAGGTGTTGAAGGGTAAAAAGGTAAGGGTGGAGAGTGAGGGAAAGTGTAAGGAACCTCCTTCCGAAAATATGTTATAACTTATTTGCAGGCAAGGCAATGCCAGATTGGGATAGCTGGGTTTGTTGCAGCGAACAGTCTACAATGTCTCTGAATTTTTGAATTCAACAAACCCGGAATAGGCAGAGTCACTATCTGAGCCAATTACGGCTTTGTTTCAATATTGATGACAGTCTCCATGATTAAAATGTATAATTTTACCTGTACTAAGAAAGATCAGCTGATATTAATTTTCCATATTTTCTATATTAAGTTTACAGCTTTGCACACAAAACTTAATTTGGGATTTGATATATTTTTGGTGTAATAATGAGATCCGAAAAAGCAATAAACTACTAAAGCAAAACCATTTCTGAATTTTTTCGTCTGATGTCGGGCATAAATTTTGTTTTGCAAGCAAGCACAACAATTCTCAAAAGGGTATAAGTATGCGTGAGTGTGAATTTGTTACTGTGTGGCATTTGGTGAATATTACTTTCCACTAAGCGAAACAAAAACATAAAGCAAAAAATTGTATTTTAGCTAAAGCCAAGTTAACAGGTAATACCTGGGCTTTTTACAAGCCAAAAAGTTTTTGCCGCAACAGAAAAATATTTATGCGACTGTGTGTGGTGCAAGCGCATTACTCTCTGGCGACAGCTGGTAACTAAAATTTATTTTAACAACCTCAAGTAAAGTGCGTCGCATAAAGCTTGCTGAGCCTTGCTCGCTTGCATGTTTGCTGTTACAAAAAAAAAAAAAACTAACAAAATGCACGTGAAAATTTCAATTGAAATTCTGTGGGAATTTCTTTGACGGAGTCGCCAAAGGTGAGCGCCACCAACGCTTTGTGGTTGAAATTTTAATAATAAAAATATATGCATGTACCTATTAGGGATGACGATTTGTGCGACTTTTAGAATCCCGTGATCTCAGACTAGTCCCGAAAGTTCGCCATTCGTTGTCTTCAAAAAGTATACTTGGGAAAAGTGCAGAAATTGTTAAAGAAACTATCTGATTTATAACAAATAGATGGATGTTTAAAATGTTTTACTATTAAAACTGAACGTTAGTTTCTCAACTTTTCAAAGGGATTTTCCAGCATTTTAGTTTTAACTTCATTAATGATCCCGGGAAGAGGTCTCCATATGTCATATATATTTGCATCAAATAATCTTATCATAATTTAATAAAGCTTCAAATAAATTCATATTTTTAAGGAGGGTACAAACCAATTTTATTTTTTATGAATATGGGGGATGGTATGTATTTTAATGTCGGCTGCTAATATGTATCTCTTATACACTTCTTGTTTTGCTGGTTTAATATTATGTCCTTGCTAACATATTTCAGACTCCCCTAATGCTCATAATTTCAACCTAACATGCGAATCCAATCTAGGGATTTGGTTTTCACAATTCCAGCATCAATAGTATATATGTTTGTGCTTCTCTACAGGTTTATAATCATTAGGAACGTTCTGTAGGCTTTGGGATTTCTCGAAAACTATCGATTAGGTTGGTCAACTAGGAACTTCGTTTGAAATTATAATTTCGGGTACAGAACGTACAGAATCCAAAAGGTTCTGTTGCCACATGGTATAAGGGTCATTGTTTGAAAACGTACTAGCGTAACTATCCGATAAACTTTTTTTTCGATCAGCTTGAATCCGTTGTTGTTGTTTTAAAAGAAAAGCACTGAAGGTTTTGGGAAATGTTGCCGAAGTAGTGGCTTTCGTTTAAAGTCCTTCCACTCAAGAAAAAGAACCTTCATGTAATGGCCCAACTGCCGTGAGGATTATTTGATTTAGTTGCTATGGGTCGGCTCACCTTCCTTATTTCAAAAATATTAAAGGCGGTATATATCTGATGGGCGGAGTTGGCATTGAGTGAGTTGATTAGTGACCGTGCTTTTTTTTTTAAACTTAGATGCAATTTTCGTAGTCTCTAAATACACAATTTATTTGAAGTCTCGGCTAAGCAAACACAAAATTAATATTCCGACACACCTTAATATGTTAGCAAAAGGCTTGTGTGCGTTGTGTGCAAATAGTCACCTGAACACAGCCCAAAAACATTTAGATTTCCGAAATCAGCTTCTATGTACTCGAAGTCATAATTCAAAGCACCTTGATTGGGTCGTTTTACTTTGTATTTGTATTGGTTTGTTGACAGAAGTGAAATAATTACAAATTTTATGTGAAGGCTCACATCACATTTAAACACATCTGCTTTTGAAAATAATGCAGTGGGCAGAAATTTGTAAAAACTGCACTAAATTTTATAAAGCAGAATTTTCTTTAGCTAAGTTTGCTCTTTCGCAAATTTTATAATGAAATCCCTTTAAATGTGCCCCAGCTGGTTTTATCCTTTTATCATCTTTGGATTGCTGCATTTGCTTACCTCAGATATATATATATTTTGTTTACAAATAATTTTATAAAGTTACTAATACTGTTTGTTTATTTTCTTCACGCCCACACAGGTTTTTCCTTTTTTTTAGCCTCATCATTTACATAATCATTTTTATGTTTCTTCTTTTTATTCTTTTTTGTGAGGTAAACTTTTTATGACTGTGAGGGAAGAGAATGGGAGACGCATGGACTTTCGTTTATAGGTTTTAATTTTGTTTGGGTAGCTGGATTAATCTTCGATTTGCTTCCTGCTAATATTTAATATACGAAAATTTAATTATTTTACTGTTGGTAATACTAACGATGTAATGCATATCAGTAAATAATTTGAAAGTATCAAAAAAGTTGTTCGGAGTACCACGGCAATATTCAAGGTGGGGGGATTAAGAGTTCCGCCCGCCCCCGACACCCGAGGAACGCTTCCCTGTAGGGAAAATCAGTTAACTATAAGTCGACTATTAGTTCACTATTTTTCAGCTGGCTTTGTCTTTCCCTCAACTAGTTTACATTGCTTTTAGCTGACTTCTTTTACATGGCGATGGCGCCGAAAAAGTGAGGGGGTTTTCAACTGACCACAAGTTGACTACTTTTATGTTGACTTGTACCCAGCTCAATACTAGGCACTTTTTGGTACTTTTGATTTCTATACTTATTAGTTAATTTATATATAATATTTAATTTAATTATGGTAAATGTGTGCTCATTTGTATCATGCATACGTATGTGGATGTCCTGCTCTAAAAACATGGTCTTAAGCCATAACCATGTTGTGGCATGCAAAATTTTCAATGAAATCGAAATATGAAATTAAAATTTATTGATTTCAATGAAAAAAAGTGACACATGAAGAAATACAATTGAGTTTTTTTGTTAGCAAATATTTTTATCTGATATTCAAGTGTTGAAAAAAAAAATGTAGATAAAATTTTTCGATTGAACACTGAATAACTTTGAATCCAACTAATAGTTAGACACAATAAGACGACTAAAAGTTAGCTAGTATAGTAGTCGGCCACAGAATTCCCCACAGGGTTCCTTTTAATTTTGTTGTTTTGGTGTGAAATGTTTCGTTTTCATCAGAATTTTTTTAATTACATATTCTATTTTTTTCTTCCTTGTAAGGTATACAAAATGCGGAAGCGCAGTTATAATTTCTCGCCCCTCAACTGTTCGTGCGCTGTATGGGTGAGTAGCCTTAAATTTAGTTATTTTGTTGCTTTATGTTTTTCCCGTTTCGCTCGTTTGAAATATATTTTGTATACATTTGCATTTTTTACTCTTGAGCGGGTTTTAAGCACCACACGAAGCTGTATAATAATTTATTTGTGAGCAACAAGCGGGTGGCGTATTGAAAAAGGTGTTCAAGCAGGCTACAAAGTGAGAGTAGGAAAAAGGAAAACAAGGATGAAAAGCTTACAATGGAAACTTGGCCAAAATAAATAGTAATAAATGCATAAAAGAATTAAGTGAATTAAATGAAAGTTAAAAGAGCGGCAGCAAAATCGTTTAAAAAGATTAATGGCAATGTTTGTAAGTTTTATTTGCAGACGATAGATAAATCGTTAATAAAAGTATGAGATTCTATGAATTTTCTCAAAAATCAAGGTTTTTATTATATATTATAAGAAATTTAGAGCATGGAATATATGTACAAGTGCAAAACGTTTCTGATTTATAGCTCACAAGGAGTGTAGATGTAAAACACTAGGTTCCGACCAATGAATGAAATTCCAAATAACTTTCAACGTCTGTGTTGTTAACAAACACTAATCTTCAGAGAATCCATTTGATATAGATAACTATAAATAAAATAATTATGGCAATGATGCTTTTGTTAAATTTCATTAGGATCGTATATTTGGTTTTTTTCAAGTAGCCCCCAACTCTCGAAGTGTAGTTCTGCTATGAAAAACTATATCATCATCCATTTGGAGTCGGCATTAAACGTCCCACAATTTGTGAAAAGAAAGTAGAGGCAACACACCGCACATTGGAAGAGGGCTAGACCTCATTACCCTTGGAGGTATATCGCTTGATATGTACAATTGCACATCTAAAATGTGTTAAATCTATATAATAACCAGGATTCCGAATTATTCATTTATGAACATCCATCGCGAACAAAAATGCATTAAAACACCACAAACATCCACACCGAAACAAACAAGGAACGGTTTTGTTGTCGTTCATCTTCAGAAACGAATGCATATGTTGCATAGAATAATTGCGAAGGTTGAAGCAGTAAATTTGATAAATGCTATTGAAGGTATACCGACCGAAATGTAAACAAAAGAAGGTCTTTTGCAGGGAATTATTGGTTTTATTCGGGGACTTATGAGGACCTTTTTGGGATCAGTTCGGGATTACTTCGGGATCTTTACGGGACGCTTTTGGAACTTTTTAGGGACCTTCTATAAATGTTTTTGGATCTTTTCCGGACCTTCTTGGGTTTCGTTGTCGTAGGGTTCTTGTGTGAATGTTTCCGAACCCTGATAATAACCATTACTAACTCTTTATTAATAATGCTAAGTGATTAACTAATATGTTGAAAACAAGACTTAAATGATTTATTTCTCTCTCTATGGCGCGATATACAACAGGTATATCATCATAAACCTCCTAAGAGATTTTTGCGCCAAGCTTCTCTTCCAATTTGTGGTGTGCCGATTTGAATTTTCCCTACAAATTGGTGGGACCTACAGTTTTTTGCCGACTCCGAACGGCATCTACAAAGGAGACGAATTTTTGCTGAGAAGCCTGTCATGGCAGAAATACACTCGGAGAGTTTGCCAAACCACTGCCGAGGGGCGACCCCGTTTTGAAAAACTTTTTTCAAATCACTTTTGATGTTACCTGTACCAGGGCTCGAACCATGGACCTTCAGTGTGGTAGGCCGGCAACACTACCTTCACACCACCGCCGTGCTATAAAATAAAAGGTGCTGAAAATGAATTTAACAGGGCAATCGCCAGGTATCAAACCCAGCGTATTTTATTTTACTCCTCTCTGCTCGCAATTGGGCCTACCTCTGTGCGCTATTTGAATGCCAACATCTGTACTGTTTATACTTGAACTGTGCTCTGTTGCCATTGCTCTCTCTCCGTTTCGCGCAAATAAGCACGAGCGGAAATATTTTGCTAAATCACATGCTAACCTCATATTGCAATTGTTTTTATTCTCAAAATTCGCTTTTCGTGTTTTGCTAAATTTTCCTGAGGTAAACAGCCTGTGTGATTGTTAGTACTTTCACATATATTTAAACATTTGTTTGTTCTTGACCATTTGGTTGTTTTGTTTTTAGCGCTGTTATTGCAGTTGGTGCTATTGTAGCCCACAACCATGAGTATTATGATGATGCGTTTCTGAAATATTTTTCGGAAGGTGATGATTACATTCTGTCTAAAAATATTTGAAAAGTAGGTGGTGCTGAGTTGGCGTTGAAAGTTATGTAGCTTGTCTAGGGAAACAATATGGCAGCTGTGAGGATGTGCAATCCCTACAATTTACCTGAGTGGAACCATCCGGGGCAAGGAGGGCATTTAACCTAGGTTATATTGTTAAACAAGTTGGAGAACATCGCTAGAAAGTCTTCCTTTGTGAATTGTAGCCACATAAAACTGAAGACGTTATGGCTGTAATCAATGACATTTTGATCCTGGGCTAGGTAAACACTCGCGCTGAAAGGGTGACAACTAATATTTTAAAACTCTTAAATGCCTCAAACGTGACATTCTGCCTAAATCCTACGTACTTTCAGTTATAGTGACAAATTATAAAATTTTAACGATGACTAGAACAACTCAACTATATTAAAGTGGAGTGAGTTCAGAGCCTGAGTGCACACGAATTTGATATCTCGATGTTTCATAGCTGTGTATAAGAAACAATACGCATCTAAAACAAAACATCGAGTACCCAAAAGAGAATGAGCCTTTTGCGCTTTAATTGAACTTTCAATTGCACTCTGTAACAATATTAAGAGCAAATATATTCTTGTTTTCAGGGTGCAAATAAAATTTTGTTTCAAATTTCGGTTTTTTCTTATTCTAACCATTGTGTGTACCTAACTTCGGTTGACAATTTTTCAAAACAATTTCTGTGCACAATTTTCAAATAACAAACGAAATGTCCACAAGTTCGAATAAACGCACACAGTCACATTTGTACATTTATTCAAATGACATGCGAGTGTTGAACAGACAGCTAAACAAATGTTACAAGTGGACAATGAAAACAATAACTCAAAAATGGCCGAGAGGTAAGGTGAAAAAGATCAAAAAAAGCAAAACAAAGAAAAAACAAAATAAGCAAATAGCAAAAGTAAATGAACGATGCACGACGAAAAGAAGAGAGGGATGGCAATGCAATAATTGCTTTACATACAAGCACTCAACCATACATTTGGCGGCAACCAGCTTTGCCATTCAACAAACAGAGAAATCGACTGACACTCACTCACTCAGAAATGCAAAAATGCAAAGAGCCATTAGAAAAAAGCACAAAAACAAAAAGCGAACACCGAGCGAAAGCAAAGCAACTGAACAACGAACGAATGACAACAGTTGGTGAGTGGCTGTAAAAAACAGGTCCTTCAACACTTACTCACACGCACTCAGCCATAGTTTGCCAGGATAATGACATCAAAAATGCTTTTTTCCTTGGGGTAAATTTTTTTTTTTTGAATATGTGCCTACGAATTGCACTAGAACGGCCAGTTGGACGGTGAGCTAAATCCTTTCGCTGTTGTGTTAAGCATTCAAGTGCCACCCTCTCACCACCCAATTGAGCAAACGAGCAAAAAACGCTAAGTTTACAAGCTTTGTCAGCAATATTTTCAAGTGTGGCCTTAACGCCTCTTATGGAAGCAGAATTGTCTAAATTGTTTGCGCGCACGTAATACCAAAAAGTTTTGATGCGCCCGTCGTCAGTTTGCTCTTGGCCAGTTCTGTGTTGGTTCGCATATGAAGTATTTGTCACATGTTGTACAAAACGTGCTTAAAGAAATCGCTTTTTACAAGCAAACATTGAATTTCGTTGAAAGGGATTAAAGGCGGTGCTTAAATTTTACGCAACCTGGCCTTCCCAGGCGACAATTATTTGTAGAAAAGAAAACTTAGGTATATAAACTTAACCTGAATTAGAAGATGAAGCAGTTTATTCATAATCTGAAAATTAAATCGAACTCATAACTTCGAAGTGCCCAAGCATAACACAGTAGTTGCCTCTAGATTGTTCCTTGATAATGCTGTGAGAGTGTGGAATGCTCTACCCGTATCTATTAAATGTATTAAGTCCTATGGATGCTTCAAAATGGGAGTAACAGATCACTTAAACCGATAGTCCTCCCAGTTTCCGAGACTCTAACCCAGTCCCACTCCCCCTCCTTCAACGCCCTATAATACCTTCGCTGTAATGTCTACATAAAATGTTAGCTTAAGTTTTCATTTAAGAATAAGCTGTGTAATTGGCCTTGCAAGATGTGCAATGAAAAGACTCCAAGTCTCACTGTACTCTGGGTTGAATAATAATAATAATAAAACAAAGCCCAGGAATGGGGCGTTAAGGAGTTGGCAGTTGTTATGTCCATTATTAAGACCTATAAAGTATGTGGGACCTTTTCTTCAAATTTGCCTTGAATGACAGCATCTCCGTAATCGAAAGTATATTTTCAGCTCTAGATGTCATAATAAATTGTTTTTGAAAAGAGTTGTGACTTAAGGCCGTCTTAAACCTTTAATATTGCGCTTTGGAATTAAATTCTGAGACAAGAAATAGTCCAAAAGAATTCTGAGACAATGCATTTTCGATGGATTGCATTAAAGGGCGCTATTAAAACTATGCCCAAGGTAAAATGCCCAATCTCACTCATGTATGTATAAATATTACGGTGGGTCGAATTGCAAGGCAAATATTTTTCGTATGCACTATATTTCTGAAATAAATTCGGGAATCAACTTGGCCTCCACTTTTTTTTAAAGTAAATTATATATTTCCATACTGCCGCTGTACTGCATTAGTCCAGCAGTATTTCAGGGAAATTGAGCTCAGAAAATACTAGTTCTTTCAGAGAGACCAAATGATTTGAGCAAAAGCTTATTATTTTGAGTTCCTGTTCGAGAAGGTCAAGTGCATATACGAGTATTATCAAAATTTTGTTCACCTGTATAAAATTTTAAAATCTCAATGTAATTTTTATATCCAAATTAGGCAGCTAAAGAATATGCCCGCGTCAGGTGGGTCTGTGCTCCGGATTGACTTGAACTTAAGCTGACCAATCATTTGAGTACAATTGTGTCTAATTCGCTTCCACTAGCGGACATTCAGACTTAACAGAGCGAATATCCATCACGTTAAAAATTATAATTCACTAATTGCAACATTTCGAACAATACGCTTCTTAACCTCATCATATAGTATATTGTTAGCCGCTGAACCACTAATTTCCCTTAAATATCCTTAAGCTTTGTATCTTTTCAGATCAATGTGACAACAGGATTTCCATTGAAATCTAAAATAAAACGCTGATATTGCATTTCCGCTCTTTGATCTCTTTCACCCTCAATCTTTGCATTGAGACTAGCATACCTAGCTGCTAGATTAAAAGAAAAATAACTGACCCACTTTAATGTGCAAACATATTTTTTAGAGTAAAAACTAAAATTTAATCAGACTTTTCGCTGTTAGGTTTTTTTCGCCCATGGAGCTTACATTTTTATTTGTCTTTGCAGACGATTTAAACGGCAGCATTTCTACTTTTTATTGCTTCTCATTTAGAAAAGGTTTCTTCTACTGCCAACAATACTGTAAACATCCGGTTAGTGTTAACGTATAACGGAAGTTTTCATTCAACGTACATTTCCGCTAACTACACTAGTACAAATACAAATACACTCAAGAAAAATGCTGAAGAAAGGAAAAGAAAAAATCGTGTCGAGTACGCACAGAGAATGGTAATTACCGCCAGTGTTGGCTCGCCTCGCTCGGCTGGTGGTAGCCTAATAAAATCCAATAAAAATGAAATAAAAGGAAATTAGTGGTGAGAACTGCACAACTTGTGCTAAATACACGGAACATTTAAGCGGATAACACAAAAAAAAAAAGAAAAATGGGCTGGCCAAGTAAGAGGGAATGAGAAAACTACATGAAAGTTGTAAATGTGTCTTTACTGATTACCTTTTTCCGAAGCTGCGTGAGCAGAAGACGAAGGACTTGTTCGTTCATGTTTACCCTTTTTATTGAGCTACTAATTTGTTGTTGTTACTCCGTCTTAAGCTCAGCAAACACACCCGCTGTGCTAAACTTAGTGGCCGCCTTAACTACATTGGACCCTTAAGGAAATCATTGTGGTCAGCTGTTGTTTGTTGCTTCACGCACAGCATGGGTTCTGCCTTATTGCTGGCATTCCTTAGCCTCTCGCAAATGTATGGAAGTGTGTGAGTTTAGCCTACATTTTCATAGTTTGCAATCCGTCTACTTCATTACCATGGCCGTCATCATCGTCTCCATAGCCATCATCAACATAATCCTCAATGTCATTTTACTTGGCTTATTTTGTTGTTGTTGTGCTCGTTGTGGTCATTTCTGTTGACCATTCGCTCCTCGCTTTTGGTTGTGAAGCTCTTCCCTCCTTAAGCTTTAACCTTCAGCTTTCAAGCCATAAAGGGACAGGCAACAGCTTCAATCATTCAGCCTATTGCGCACAGCTGGTAAATGTGAATGGTGCTAATTCATTAAGCAGACATTTATCACATGCTTAAGAATGGAGCACACACACACGCACCATTATACAACACATTGTTGTATTTTTATTATATAAACTTATTGTTTTCTCACAGCTCCGTTACATAAGTACATATCTGAGTAGATGGGAATGCCAGCAGCTTGCTTCCCAAAATGCGTATGTTTGAGCGAATTGTAAGTAGGTTTGGCATTCCAATTAGCCGCTTTGGAGGTATGCAAGTTAGCAAGTGTGACTTGAGATTTATTTGTCTATGGGCTTCATTGTTTTCGCATTCAATTTTGCGCACATTCTCACCACCACATGCACACGCACAAGCACAAAGCCTGCCAGAATATTTCCTAATATGCAAAATCATTGTAGCAGCGTACAAAATGGAGTCGAAGACGGTGCTGGTCACCTGTCCTGACAATGCATTATATAAAGATGTGCACCATGGTCACTTGCCTAACCTAAGTTGCCGGCTTTGAAACCAGTTCTGGATAGTATCATATGTAGTAAATTTTTTCAGGCAGACCACAAGGAACCATTGACCATGCCAGCAATGACAACCCGTGGCTATCTCACTTTTCAACCTCTTCGCTACTGGTACTAGATTCTCTTCCACTTATCTCCGTTCAACTGTGGACGCTTGCTAGGTCACCACTGCTCACCTGTTGCTCAACCGTTGCTGCTTCGTTCTCACTTTCGATAGCCGCTCTGGACTGCTACGACCCATCCGCTCGGAAATACTCCGTCCGCACCTACACACTTCTTAAACTCGCTTTATCACTCTCCGGGTATAGAATGCTGCTGTTCTCGATCTTAACACACAAATGTGTTAATATTTAACGGGAGTTTGCGGGTCTTCTGCTTGACCTTGAGATTTACCACAGCCATCGACAAACCCCACGTCATAAATATAGCATAGGAAAGTGAAAATAGTCAATTACGTTGCAATAATCTGGGCAAAACTCTAATTACAGCCCGTAGCTAGCCTCCATCGATGTATAAGGGTCGTATCTGTATTGAGAATTGTCGGCATCAGTGGTGGAAGGATGCATGTATCACACAAGATTGTGGTGTCCTCCACCTCTTAAAAAAGGTGCCGCCGCCTTAACTGCAACTTAGTCCATGTTCCTCATTTTCCATTTACATAGGTTTTGAGCGATATCTCTCTAAAACTTGTAGTTCTTTAGCTCATAGCCTTTCTCTTCTAATTCCCAATTTCCGGAATTCAGTTTAAACCGATACCTCAGAATGTTCGAGCTATATCTTAACGTTTTCAGTCGCAGCATATCCACCAGATTTTGAGCTCTTTTTGAGCCGATGTGGATAAGCCAGTATTGATTGAACATATGAGAAAGTAATACTCTTACATGAACATGAACATGAAAATCTGTGGTTTTTAAGTCCCACCGCCCTTCCGCTGTACATCCGTGTGCTTTGTATTTCGTCAACTTGCAACCTGTATCGCCATTACCAGATGCACTTCACCCTTTCCTTAGACACCTTCGATGCTTTTGTTTGTCCGTGTACGGCAGGCAATAAATGCTAAGCCCGCCTGCAATAACTGAAATGTTTGCTTGGTTAATGCCGAGAGCTTAGCGCTAAGTCGCCCATTGCACTGTCGCTCCGCTGTCCGGTCGGTTATCCTACCATATTTCGTTTCATTTACTCTGCTAACCAGATTCGCCCCACATACATATTTGCTCGATTTTTTAGTTGGATATTGCGACTAGTTCTCCCTTACGGACTTCCTGTCGTGTTGCAGCGGTTATGGTTTTGCTCACCACATTGTAGACAGGTTGTATAACCTTTAGGCCACTGGTTGGGAAATAGGTAGGAGAGCAGGATACCAGATACAAAGAAAGGATATGCTCGTAGGTGCTCACAATGTCACAGCAAATAGACAAATGCTTAAGGCAGATAAAAACAATAACAAAAAAAAAAATGTGTAAAAATTGTAAAGCAGAGAATAGAAAACATGAAATCGAAAGAATACTGGCAGCACGACAGTTGGAGATAAAAGTCGAAATGGCAGTTTTTATTCGAATTGAAAATGTAAGAAATAGAAAAAATTACAATTGCAATCAGGGTAGGGAGATAAGGAAAAACGAACGGTGGGAGCAGATTTTGTATTTTTAGCTTTAACGGTAAACACTACTGGCGTGAGGGTGTGTAGGACATGGCGGCTTTGTTGTACCTGCTATTAATGTCGGCAACCCCAACCTCAGGCCGCATTCAAAATGTATAGAGACAATGTTTTTAAAAGGCCAAATCTGTGGTGCACACAATGAAACTAAAAAGGTCAATTAAATATTTAAGCAAATACATAAAAGCTAGAAAACTTGAGAGCTGGTTGCAACATTGTAAACTTGGAATAGAGGAAGAGTTTTTTTGTATAATAACCATTATGTCCGCTGTCATTGGCAAACAAAAGTTTATTGCATTTTGTATGGTATATGTTGTTGTTGTTATGCTAATCTTTATTTACGTTGTGTCGGAGTTTTTGTCTCTGTCACCTCGCGGAGGCTGGCCTACTGGGATGGTCCTGCTAATGTATGGGAAATAAGTGTCAGGGGCTCATTGAATTAACGAGCAAATGGAAGCAGAACAATAGGTGCTGGCTCAGTTTTCATGGCCTCGGTTAGTAAATTTGTAGTTTGGATGAAATGGTGGCGTATTGCTAAACTCTTCCTGCCACATTTGTGGAGGAGAGCAATAGAAAATTTTACATTTCGAGCTATTTTTCTTAAATATAGAGGTCATTAGCACTTCGCTGATTAAGCGTAAACTAGTGGTTAGTGTATGGTTTATCGAGAATGAGTTAGCTTAATTGTCTGGGTGTCTAACCTTCACTAGATTTGGTATGGACTTTGCTTAGAAAGGTATTTAACCTAAAATCTAATGCGGTAATTTTCCAAAGCTACCAAGACATGAAGATAACCAGATTTATCATTTTACAAGTACAACTCAAGGATTTAAATGAAACTAGGTTGGGCCGTCCTTTCCCTGCATTGTTTCCACCGGCGATCCACATTTATGTTGACGTGAACCCTGCATTGGTAGAATCTGGATTATCTAGCCTACTGTGCTAAAGTTCTAATCGCTAAACTCCATGTGACATCTTCACTTTTTACTCTATCTACCAGCGCATTTTGCCAACATGAATCTCTAATCTTCAGTTGTACCAAAAAGAAAGCGCAAAAGCGTCGTCATAACGATAATAAAATTCAAAAGTCCTCCCCTAGTAGCAAATAATGCCAAATTAAGTTTCCCTGTGGGATGCAACAGCTAATTTTTTTTGCAATATATCACATCCGCTGTTATACACATACATACCTATATGGAACATTATCATCTACGAGTTTCTTAGTATAAAAATAAATACGTTTTTATTTTTTAACAGACAAGCATGTAGTAAATTGTGCAGAGGGATTGAGCCTTTAGAATATCTCGTATCACAGGGATAGCGTACATGCTCCACCGAAAGGTAATGAGCGATTTCCATCCAATTTGTTCTGTGTATTCGATAAGTATGAGATAAGATTAATATTAAGTTGATATATTTCATGGTCTTGGGTGACTAAGGTCTTGAGAAATCAACTTAAGTGTAGACAAGGGAGCGCTAAAATAGGAAAGCTACTATGAGAGTGGTCCCCCAATTAATACCTTCAGCATACAGTGGGCTATAATATATTCCAGCAAGTTCCTTTGAGCATAGTTGATGTGAATGAAGCAAATAAAATGAAATAATAATTTAAATATTAAATTTAATAAAAGGACACAATTACCCTCGTCAAAGGGCATGCTCAAACAAAAGGGCACAGTTCAATCTATATTAAGAGATCAAAACGAGCATAAGTGGCAAGCTTCTTTGTGACTTTAGACTAATAGCATTTTTTGCAGGAAATCTACAGTGGTAGCGAACACCTTTGTGCACGCTTATCGATACATATTTACACTGCGTTTAATAACTACGCACGCATGTGCGTATATAAATAAATATGAATTGGTATCCCACACCTTTCACCTCTTGAACGTTTGCATTGCCTTCAACAATTTTTATTTTTTTTTTGTAAACATTTTTGTATTTGTCAATTCTTTGTGTTGTTGCATTCATATGCTGGTTATTATTCCCATTCGTTTCGCGGTTAAATTGAAAATCCCCAAATGAAAATAAAAGTAAATTCACATCATCACCGACGTTTAGTATGAAGCAATCAACATCCAACCAGCAACGTTGCATACTTTCCGGGGCTCAGCTGTGCCAAAACGTTCATACATGCACACAGTGGTGGCGTTTTTTTTTCACTTACCGCATCAGCCGCAAATATGGTGGTTGTAGAGGCTAGTGGCATACGAATGGGTTTGAGCATTTTTGCCAGTAACAAGCAAATTAAGCACCTGTTGTTTATACTTATATATGTCTGTAAGTGTTGTTTTTGTTATTTATGTGTTTAATTTTTTACTCTCTGGAGGTAAACTATTGAAACTGAAGTGTCACAAAGAGTGCGAGTAAAGAGAAATGTAAAGCACGTTTATGAAAAATGCCGCAAAAATGTAGTCAGCCTATGTAATAACAAAAATAAAAACAAAAATGAAACGAAGAAAAATGACTGCGGTTGCCCTTTTCAAATTGAAATATTCTCTTCAATATTAATTTTACGTTTGTTGACGATGTAGGGCAAAGGGAGTGCTGTAAGTGCCTGTTTTAAATTGGATTTGTTCAATAAATTCTGTGTGAATGGCTACATTTTTGTATTAAAAAAAAAAAACTCTTCAATGGAACAAATTTTGGTAGACTTATGTAACTTTATTGTGGAATTGTGACATGCAGAAAAATGTAAAGACAATTTTTGAGAAGTATTAAACTTTTGGCTTGTAGGAAAAAATTCGTAATAGAATGTTTTCAAAAAATTTTTAGCTGCTATATCGGTTAGAAATCCGCTAAAATATTTATCCACTCACGTCTTCTTGAGTCTGCATTTAAACAAATATTTTTCTCAAAAATCGGCTAACCGTTTAGTGCAGATCTAATAAAGTTCTTCATAGAAAATTAATAATTCTATGGGATCGCCATTATTTGAATAGCAGGCATGCTCTGAGTTTGGTTAGATATATACAGCCAGCTTCTTATGCAATGAGCAACCACAGTCTTGAAGATGTTAATGTGTTTGTCGACTTGGGTATGACTATGAACAGCAAACTTAATGTTATTCCTCATATTGAGGCAACAGTCAATAAGGCTAGAGGCATTTTAGCCTTTGTGAAAAGGTGGCCAAAAGAACTTAGGGACCCTTATGTTACTAAGACTCTTTAGTTAGACCGATATTGGAATATGGTTCGATTATCTGGAATCCGCGTTATAAAGTTTATGTTGATAGGTTAGAATCAATTCAAAAATAAAACTTAGTTTTTGCCTTGAGAAATCTTCAATGGGATTCATTGCATAACCTTCCACCTTATACTAATCGTTTGAAACTTATAAATCTCCCACCCTTGGCAAGTCGTAGGGAAATGCTTTCTGTAATATTTATGTCTTAACTCTTAAATGGATCAATTTCTAGCCCATTTATTCGGAACGAAGTTAACTTTAATATTCTTGACCGAGCTTTAAGACATTTTTAATCAATTCTTCTGAAGCAATGCAGAACAAACTTTAAATTACACGAGCCATTCCAGTGTCTATGCGAAGATTTTAACTCTCATTCAGGCACTTTTGATATTTCGGACTCGCTTTTTGCAATAAAAAAAACTATTCGGTCCTCTCTCAACAAATGACTTATATTTTAGTATTTTAATGTATGTATGTATAGTTCTTAGTTGATGAACTTTTTTCTGTAGCTGAGCAGTTTGAGAGCTCGACGCTTAGCAAACCTCCGCCTTTCAAACACTAGGCAAATCTAATCCGCGCGATAAGCGGATGCGCTCCTCGTGTCGGTTGGGCGGGATGGTGGGTAATCCGTTGGGTTTATTATTATTATTATGTTTTAGCAAATGTAACAGCTTTTTCTATCACTTTTTAAAGTTTTCCATCAAAATGAAGAAGTCTGCAGAAAAAAGAAAAAATGTTTGTATAATAAATAAATTTACGTTATGTGACATTTTTTAAATGAGTTTTCTCGCAAGAACAACAAAAGATTTTAACTAAAAAAAAAAAAAATGAAAATATTGTAAAAATATGAGAAACTATAAAATAAAATAAAAACTTAAAACGAGTTGGCAAATTTCATAGTAAACGAGCTGGCAACGCTGGCTGCTGGCAAACAGACTTCTGTAAATTTGCACCAAGAAAACTTGCTGTCTAAGTTGTAAAACTAAAAACAACTACAATGCATATGTACTTATAGCTCTATTGGTTTTGCCATGGCATAAGCTGCTATTAACGAAAAGTTGATGCACTGTGCTTGTTGTTGTTTTTGAGAGTGAAAATATATTTTACGAGACTTCGACGTGTGCCAAAACATCGCTGCCACTAACAATCCAAAAAGCTGAAAACAAGAGAAATGAAAAAGCAACAAAATAAAATTTATAAAAATTTTAAAACAAAAGCATAAACGGCCACACAACATCAAGTGTTGTTGGCCAAGCGTACTAAGCTGCACTTACACACACACACACACACAAGCAAACAAAGTTTCAAATGAGTACGCGAGAATGAGTTATATATGTATTTGATGTGGGTTAAGACTTTGGGGAAATAAGGGTGTTGGTACGGAATGAGATCTTTAGAGCGTTTAAAAGTGTTTGCATCCGTGATTGAGCATTGAAGTTGTTGAAGCGGAACCAGAGGCAACAACAACATCACTCACTAACATGAAATGAAACACATTGGCAGCAATGTCAAAAGTATCCCCTTACAAATCTCAAGTGTTGCATACTTTTTGGCACCTTGACATGATTGTAAAGGGTGTTTTTTTTAGGGGTATAGAACTTCGAATTGAAATAAAACACAAGAAAATCGTTTTAAGGTCCATCAATTTGGCTTTATTGGAAGGATAATTTTATGCCATTAATGTTTAAATATGATTTCGGGCATGTGGCCGCCGCGGCTGGCTCGAATAAAGCCAATTCTACAGGTCCAATTTTCAACCACTTTTTCGAGCATATGGGGCCGTATGTCGGCAATAACGCCACGAATGTTGGCTTCCAATTCCCCTAACGTTTCTGGTTTGTTGGTGTAGACGAGCGACTTCACATATCCCCAAAGAAAATAATCCAATGGTGTCAAATCACACGACCTTGGTGGCCAATTGACAGGTCCATTCCGCGAAATTATGCGCTCATCGAATGTTTCCTTCAATAAATCGATTGTGACGTGCGCTGTGTGGCATGTAGCGCCGTCTTGTTGGAACCACAACTCATCCACATTCATGCCATCCAATTCGGGAACAAAATAGTCGGTTATCATGGCTCTATACCGGTCTCCATTAACGGTAGCTGCCTCTCCAGCATTATTGCGGAAGAAGTATGGCCCAATGACTCCACCAGCCCATAGAGCACACCAAACAGTCAGTTTTTGTGGATGTAATGGCGTTTCAAGGGTCTCATATGGATTCTCTTCACTCCAAATGCGGCAATTTTGCTTGTTGACGTAGCCATTCAACCAAAAATGAGCCTCATCACTGAACAAAATTTTGCGATAAAAATCAGCATCGAAATCAATCTCATTTTCGGCCCATACACCAAAATCACGACGCATTGCATGGTCCCGCGGCTTTAATTCTTGCACAAGCTGGATCTTGTAAGGTCGCAAGCCAAGATCTTTGCGCAAAATCTTCCATAAAGTTGATGGACAAAGCTCCAATTGCTGTGCACGGTGGCGAATCGATTCATTCGGGTCCTCTTCAACACTTTGCTCTACAGCGTCAATTGTTTCTTCGGTGCGCACTGTTCGACGTCTCTGCGGATGCGTATTATCACATAGAGTAAACGTAGTGCGAAAACGATCCATGGTTAACCGAATTAATTGCTCTGATGGACGATTATGTCGACCATAAAATGGACGGAGCTCACGGTAAACTTAGCGAACTGAACCATTATTTTCGAAATAAATTTGCACGATTTGCAAGCGTTGTTCTTTTGTCAACCTGTTCATGATGAAATGGCAAACCAAACTGAACATAAATGACATTAGAGTTGCCAGATTTGACCACAAAATGCCAGTTTTATCTCTATTCGAAAAACAAACCTGTAAAAAAAACACCCTGTAGAAGCTTTAGCCATAATATATGTATGTATGTATTTTTAACATGTTGACTGTTGAACTCGAAGAGCGTTAACAGCCAAATACAAAAGTACTTAGTATATATTAAAATTTTAAAATAAAAACGAATAAAAAATTCCAATTTTTGGAACCAAATCACTGAGTATTGCGTAAGGAAAGTTCACTTTGTAGCACAAACCTAGCACTTGGTTGTTTTTTTTTTTCTATAAAAAAGATAATTTTAAAAGGATTTTCACGTTGAGCTCATGAATAGTTAAAAGTGTCAAACAAACTCAAGAGCGTAAAGAGTGGCACGGAATGCGGAGGGGTAGGAATATTTTGTTTGCGCTGTGTGAGTAGAGAATTAAGTAAGGAAGCTAAATATATTTTAGGAAGACGCCTAGTTGCTAAGTAGTTCCCAACATCGCTGAGTACCGACATAAAATAGTTAATAGCACATCAGTTCAGTGCAGAGGAGTTGACGTGTTGGCAGAGGATTAACAACATATTTATGTGCGCAGATGAAAAATTCGTTAGCTGAATGGCCAAGCGCTCAGCAGGTTGTGAAAACATTTAAGGTTAAAAGTTTTTAAAATATAAACAGATTCAGTTTTTACTCTCTAAGTGACTACCTTAAAAAAACAAAGAACTTGACAGTGAAATTTCAGTGCTTACTCTAAAACCTCGACTGGGCGCGTAATACCGTGTTACCCTAGATTGAATTTTGGTGTAATATGCTTATAAAATTTAAAGTTATAAATTAGCAGCAATATTTTGTAACCGAGTTAAGAAAAAAACAAGACCAACAGGAGTAAACTTATTCATGAACTTTCAGTTGAGTAGGTTGTCATTGTTAGAATATGAAAAAGGCCTAGATTTTGAAACAAATTTATTCACGAAACTCTAATAACCCATGAAACCTTGTTCTGATTTCTTAGTTTGATTTGTTCTTGAATTTTCTCTTAGGGAACTTGTGTTTTGTTGTGGTATATAATAATTCTTTCAACTTCATTTCAGTAGCGCACCTACTTAGGTTGTTTTAAAAATGTTTTAAAGGGCTAACATATACCGCAGTCTATAGAAACCCGTACTTGACCCTTAAACATCTGTATTGACAAAGAAGGAGGGTCCGCCTCTCTCATTAGAGACGCGAAGTCGAAGTTTTGGTAAAGCTGTTTGACTGCAACTTTCAGAAAAAAATACCTTTATGTTACTATGCACAATGCATAGAGAGATAAAGAAATAAAGATAGAGACTTCAGCGAGTTTGGTAACCATTCTGGAATTTCCAAGCTCGGTAATAAACATATTTATAGTATCAGAGATTAAAATTGAAGTTCAACTTGTACTTCTTGCGAGTACATCTTACATATTAGAGACGCGTATTTCTTTTGCTTACATAGAGCTTCGTATTTCATTCGAACTGCTGGTGCGCCATAAGGAAATAAGAAAAGAGTAAGCTCATATGTAGCATTTGGATGCACCTCCATTTTCACAAGTGATTGCTCATAATTGCCTTGCCATTGTGTCTAAAGACAATCTTGAATGAGTGTTTAATCAAGCTGCCGACAACGGCGTTGTATTAAAAAGCTTTTAATGGAATTAAAATGTGACCAGCTCGCAGCCGGGAAGAGCTTAGATGTTGCTAAAAGATGCAACAGTTCTCCTACTAGAAAGTCCCTATGGTAAGAAACTACATGCAGCTCACTGGCCTTGTAGCTACAACTTCTCGCCGTTACACTTTTGCTAACGCCAGCTATGTACACTTCCGCTACTGTGGTAGCTGCTTAATGGGCTTTGTTGTTGTCCAACAATGTAATACTTTATTTTTCCAAGCACAAATCTGCAGTTTTATTTTAGTTGAACAATGGAACTTCCTGGCCGCTACTCCCCTCTTGAACGGAAGTTACTCCCCAAGTTCCGCCAAGAAGTTCCACTATGCTGCCACGCCATTTTGCCAACGTTGCTTTTTTGCAAGTTAGTTTTACTTACTTCTTATTCTGTATGCATTATAATCTGTTGCGATTTTCTAAGAGTTTTTATGAACTTACTTGTAAGGGTGCAGCAGCTCCTTATCTACTTTTATAATATTTTTTCAACACGTTTTTCTTTTAGCAAGTTTTTTAATGCGCCTCATTCAGGAGCACGCTGTCAGCAGAAGTGTGTGTACCTACCTGCTAGTTACTTTCTTTTTCCTAAAGTTCATTCATCAGCATTTCATTCTTCGAGATAACGTCAAATAAGCGTTGTGTAGTCATGCTGCTGCAGCGTGTTAAACTCTGCTACTGTAAGCGCTTGCTGTCGGCATCTCAGTACCGGATGTGCCCGGAAATTCAATTAATTGTTTACGTTCACATTTGTCTGCGGTGCACCGAGTTTATATTTGTGTACGTAAAAATACATGTATGTTGTATGTGTCTGTGAGTTAGGGATGCGGATCTCAGGATACCTGGATCTCGTACTTTTTTAAGTGATGAAAATTCCGGGATTGTAGGAAACAGACATGCAATACCAGCTGCTCTCGTTTGCGCAGGGCTTTGCCACAAACCGAAACTTCAGATAGTTTTTCAGATTTTTTTGACAAACATCCAGATTTATGTAGCCATCTCTTACACTTGGCGCATTGAACCGAATGCGACCGTTTAATATAAATTTTCTTCCCGCAAACGCAGCAGATCCAATCTCTTGGTCCAAGAGACAACGGAGCAACCCAGCTGCCAGGGTTTGCACCGAGGATGACAATTTAAGGATGGGACGGGAAAAATGAAATAACCGCCCTTGGCCGGTAAAATGACCCGGGTCATTCCGGTACGATAGAACCGGCTGTGGTGGGAATGCAACTGTCACTAGCCGACAGTACTTGGGCGAAAGACAAAGAAACATTGCTTGCTATTGGCCGACCGGTTATTGACTACGCTGCACCCATATGGTCGCCCAACCTTGCTGACACCAATTGGAGGGAATTGCAAGTCTGCCAAAACACCGCCATCAGAACTGCTACGGGATGTCGACTTATGTCATCTGAGTCGCACCTCCATCAAGGGGCGAAATTGCTCAATGTTCAAGATCATGCGGAACTCTTGAGTAGACAGTTCCTTCTGAACTGTCATAAAGCCAGTAATCCAAATCGACATCTATTGGATGTAGCGCCGACCCCCAGAGACATAAGGAAACATCTTCGTAAGCACTACGATGAGATCCGATGACATCTCCTTGCCGTTTGATCTGCGGAACTATAGGCGGGCTCTAAATGACCTCCACACTTAATCGGTAGACAGATGCCTCAGATCTCAGCCTGTGAATCCCGTTATCAGTACTCAGCCACCTGAATTGGCTGAAGAGGATCGTGTACTTCCGAGGAAGACTAGAGTCATGCTAGCGCAACTTCGCTCTGGATATTGTAATAGGTTAAACTCTTACTTATCCAGAATGAACCCCAACATACCAAACACATGGCCTGCATGTGGTATGTCCCCTCATGATACCAAACATATCTTCTCCTGTTAAGTCGAACCTACTCTTCTAACACCTACATCACTCTGGTCCAACCCTCTGGAAACTACGCGTTTCCTCGGACTTCCGTTAGAAGAGCCTGATGGCAATTTAGAGCGATCGAGCCCATTGGACAGAGCGAAGCACTGTTAACAACAACAACAACGAATGGCAAAAACTCAACTAAGTACCAATGCCAAGCTCAACCTTGGATGTAGCTCTAGTTTAATGTCTTGCATTTCTTTTTCAATTCTAAGAGCTTTTGTAGTTTGTAGCAAGTTCTACTTGTTCCGCTGGAGTTAAGGTGGTCCACAATTCAATACCGAGAAATTTTATGAAGCAAGGTACAGTTGTCCAGAAATCATAAGAGTGCCACTCTGGAAATTTTTTAGTGCTACACTACTTTTTTGAGGCGTAATCAATCGAACCCGAACATAGAAATCGATACAAACTATTTTAGGATGATGTCCGCAAATGGTTGCCTATGCCTTAACATCTAAAATCTAGGGTGAAAGCCCACAACAGATGAATAACTGTCGAAACATTTTCCTGTCATGAGAATCAGAAATTAAATAATTTGGTTGTGCAGCATCTAGAAAGTTTGTTCAGCTGCCATCCAAAAACTCGTAACTACAACATTTGTGAATATACTTCGAAAATACACTAGTTTTTGGTTTGGTTGATGGCCATAGATGTATTTGTTGAAATAATAACGATTTATTTACTTACCTACTTAATGGGCGTGTTATGGTTTACTTTCAATCGATAGTCATTTTTTATTTGGTTCAATGCGGTTGGTTGGGTGACAGTTTTGATTCACCTTCCGGTTTGACGTTTAGCTGCGGGAAAGTGCGTGATTTTGTTGAAGTGGCAGCACAAATATTCCCATAGAATGGAAAAGGCACCAATAACGGAACTTTTAATTTCCAGACAAACAAGTGTTTAGTGTGTTCTTGGTGTGCCCAGAGTTAAATTGCGGGTAACCCAGGGCGCCCGAAAGTGTCAGAAAAAAGGGAAATGGGCAATTGTCATCAAAAAGGGGGTTTCCTTTGGAGGGTGAATTCAAAGTAATTATGTTGGTAAAAGTGCACGAGTACAAAGTATGCACGGAATAAACAATGCCATTTTTGTAATGCAATATCTTGAAAAACAAAAACCAATACATTTCCAAAACCACCAAAGTGAAGGATACGCTCCCAAAATGCCATATTGTCCAGGGTGGGAAACACATGGAATCCCGTCCTGATCCCTGACTTTAACACGGCTGACATCAAATCTTCAACGAGTAAAACTAGGTATATTGCCAGAATACATTTTAGCAGCAAATGGCCATCTATTATTAGTCAACTTGTAAAGTATGGTATAATTAGGCTTAAATGTGCTTTATCAACGAAACCTGTAGATCGGAAAATTGTTGTCAATGGCTAGGTCGGATAGGGAGCTCCATGTGTCTCCTATTCCAAACCCAGTAACGTGGTGTCCCGCGGGCCACCAAGGGAACGCACCAAACGCATGATCTAGAACCTTCCTATTTTTGCGCGCCAACGAAAGGGTGCCTTCAGGGTTCGGACTTGATCAAAATTGCAGTAATTTAATATCTACTGCACTTTACCCAAATCTACTACGCTTTATGCTCCCTTAGAATAGTCCCAAACTCTGATTTATTTTGATAAGTGATGCTTTTTCTTAATTATAAACTCTTTTATGAAGTCATTAAACAGTACAAATATTCAGCATTTTATTTTGTTCCATAGAAATAAAAAAATTTACCTTCAATAAAAATATCCACTGAGTGAAAAAGTAAGAGTACTAAAATCATTTTTATTTATGCCTCAAATCAAAGCGTAATTACAGTACTTTGTGTTTTAAGTAATTCCTGCAGTGCGATGCAAAAGCAAAGTCATATCTTTAACGTTAGTTTCAATAATATATATCATCCTTTTTTTTTGTTTTGAAATGCGTGCTGTACTTTTACGAAGATCGGTAGTAGTGAAAAGGTATTTAAAATAAAAGTAAAAGTCCGAGCCCTGATGGCAGCCACCAACCCGAGTGGCAAAAATCATGCCACGTCAGACTGGGTAGCGGAACTTTTCCATTGCGCAGTCGCCGTTGATTGACGATTTTCAGGCATAGCGGCGTCACCGGCATTCGACCAAATCAAACGTATAAGTGAGTTGGACACGAGCGGTCATGTGCGAGTGAAGTGAACAAAAAAAAAAATAAAATAATAAAAATTGTATATAGCTGAGAAAACTGTGACTTGGGAAACAAATTTGTGTATAACACCATTCATATGCGTAGTGTTGACCACTAAAACTGATGTCGGTTGATATCGCTTTGCTATAATCAAAACATGATAGACTACGATAGCTATTAAATTGAAATTATTTGTTCGCATTCAGCTTACTGTATATACGTGTAGTTCTGTGTAGTAATGGCAATAATCGTATTTTGATAATATTTGCCAAACATAGCTCTATCGTTTATCATCAAAATTTATACCTGCGCAAAAGTAATCCTCCTATCCTATTTTGCGATTGGCCCCTAAAGTTAGTTCTGTTTTGACATTTGTGTAGTAAACACATGCGAAATACACGTTAATAAACAATGTTACGCTACACTGCTCCAGAACGCGGAATATTGCTGACTATTTATTTGACCAATAATCGGTCGGGGCCAAACGGTTACTGTGAATGGTGAGCGCTACAGAGCAATGATCAACGAGTTCTTTTTGCCGCAACTTGATGAATTGGGATTGGAAAACATGTGGTTCCAACAAGACGGTGCAACAGCACACACTGCACGTGCCACAACCGATATGCTGAACATCGGAAGCTTACTTTTGCGCCACCTTGTATAAATGATTTACGAAATATCCATGATTATTTTTCCCGTGCCAACTGGAGTGAGTATACCAGATTTCGTTCCATCTCCATACAACGCTACCTACTGAAATAAGCTGGTTTTTTTTGCGGCATTAGTTACGGTTGCGATCATCTAAGTTTCGAAACATTTTGAACCAAGTTTAGTTTAATTTTAATCGCAAGTTTATGTTTAGTTAGAAATTTTCGTGTTTGCTATAAAACTGGGAGGGTGTCGAGCGACGCGTTTGATATCTTTATCGGTGGTCCGAGGGAGGAAATTAAAGAATTTGTTTCAGTGAAAAGTTATTAGCAAAAAAAAAACTCTAAAATGGCCTAGGTTCGATCCCAAATAAGGGGCTTTATCCAAGGTATTTAGGTACATAACACTTTTCTGCGTAGGTGGCTTTCGACCGCGCTTCAAAAAACTAACCCTTAGCCTGTCCAACACCGGCTACACGGTCCACAATATTTCTGCGCAGAACACATTTCTGCACTTTTCGGTACACCCTAATCTGTAATTAAATAACCACATGGAAATGACAGAAAAATTTCAACTTTAATTGCAAATATATCGGGACAGACATAAGATATCGAATTTCCGCTTTCGGATTGTTGGTTCGGAGGTTAGGACCCGTCGTTTGATACCTTCCCCGATATTTTTGGACGTGTATTAGCAGTTGCGTGCGGTCGTATAGAATTAACCTAATTTTGTTCCGGCACTAAACTAAATTTTTTTTGGTCTATATACTGCCTATTGCTGGCCAATAAGTAGGTGGAGAGAGAAAAATTTTTTCGGTCAGTGGTTATTGTCTTGGATATTACGGGGTGAAGATAATTTGTTGAATTGGTTACCGATGTAGCTAAGATATGGATAATTTTATTATTATTATACCGGCCATTGCCAATCAAACGATGGCTTTAAATTTTTCCAAGGAAATTTAATCAATTTTAATATTCATATAGATACAGCTGTCTGTGCAACAAATAATAACAGCCTATCTGAGGTTTGGCTGTTAATGCTACTGGCATAAGCAAAGATTTTTGCCTTAAATATGTGTTTAACCAATAACTTTAAATGAGCTATTCTTGTGTGTTCTAATTGAGTTAGGGGCTGACGGTATCTAGTCGGACGGTTAGCGTTTGCGAGAAGATGCCAAAGCGTAGTATTCCATGCCCTTTTGGTGTACGTGTAGCAACAACCTGATCTTTAAGTCTTTATAGTTTTAATGATTTTATATATTGTGGCGATTATTCTCAAGCATGTACCATTCCTAACTCAATAACACTCCCACCACTAGTTAAACACAGCAGAGATAACGATGGCTACGCTTATGCATGCAAGCGTGTAACTAGGAAGAGGAAGAGAGATGGCGCGAGTGTTTGCGAATACGATGCAAAGAGGAGATGCCAATAAATAACACCGACCCTTCCAGAACACGAAAAGCGAACAACCAAGAAAGCTCTCGGTGCATAGGCAAGCACCCTGTTGGACTATATAAGGCGGTGACCAAGCAAGGCAGGTTGATCAGTTTATTTTCAAGCGTTGTTCAGTGAACTACTGTAAAGTTACCAAACTCTTAAAGTTGTTTTGCGTTTATTACTAGTAAATGAAACTAGCTATTAGTTACAATATCTGTGCGTGTGTTTATTTGACTTTATAGTGATCGAACCCAGGATTGATAATCAAGGAATCATCGAATTCGTCACAATATATATATAAAAGCAAATTGTATTTACCTTTTTTTTGTTTGCAGAACGCATCAACGCCCACCGCACACCGCGCTAGACAAACAACCGGCAACAATAAGACCGGCAACAACCACCACTAACAACAAAACCGGTAACAACTAGCTGGCAATAACCACTTGGTAATAACAGAGACCGGCAGTAACAATATAAAAGCAGTGACCACAGCAGGGGCCGCTTCTTTTAGGCCCCCTGCACTAACAGTAACCACCGGTAACAACAAAACCGGCAAGACACCCATCATTGACATCAGCAGGGGCCGCCCTCTTCTAGGCCCACTGCACAACCACCCGGATCGACCACAACAACAACAGCAGTGACAACAGCGGGGGCCGCCATGATATGGGCCCGCCGCACTAAGCATCAGCAAGAACAACAATAACAACCGGTTACAACAAAACCGGCAACAACACAGCAGTAACATCAGCGGGGGCCGTCCTATCAAAGACCCGTCGCACCACCTGCAACAACAACATAACCAGCAGAGACAACAACAACAGTAGCGCCCTACTAACGGCCTACTACAACCACCGGGTGAGAACAAACTAATGTAGTAGCTAGTTCTGGTGTTTTTTTTTTATAAACTTAGTTGAAATAAAGTTTAATTATAAACATTTCAGAGTTAACGAAAATAAAAATACTAAACTAAAACAAACTCAATTTATATGAAAGAAAAGATTAAAGAAACAATAAATTTTTGAAGGTATAGGGAGAAAAGAAGAAAAAGAAAAGAAAAAAACATTTTTATAAAAAAAAAAAAATTATAAGTTAGATTGAGGTTAAGTAAAATCAGGAAAAAAAAAACTTATAAAATTTATAAGTTAGATTGAGGTTGGATAGGTAAACTCAGAATAACGAAGAAGATAACTAACAGAATTGTTAGAGTAGAATAAGGAGGGAGAGAAGAAGTGGTCCTCCAACGCAGTGAAAGAGCCTAGAACATAAGATATAAGATAAAAGATAGAAATAAGAGTCAATTTAAAAATTGAATTAAAGATAGCAGGTATGATTAACTTAAAGATATAGTAGAAATACAGATTTGAGGAATCAATCAGGGAAGACAATAATAACCACATCTACGATAAATAAATAAACCATGTATATATATATATATATATGCACATAAATAAATAAAATATAAATATTTACTTATTTTATATGTATTAAGTAAATAACGATAATTTCCTACAACATATAAAATGGCCAATTAATAAAATATATAACAATTAATAAACAATAAACAAATCAATACCTATAAAGAAATGTACACACAACGGAAACCAAGGGATGCTTTTAGCAACCCAACAAGCGCTCCCGTAAATTTTTTTAAAGTATTTTTTTTTACTTTTATACTAGGCGATATATACTTTTCCAGTTTTGATGTATTTGAAAGTTTAAAGTAACTCTTTATGGAGTTCCAGAAAACAGTTATTCACTTAAAATATTTCAGATTAATTTCAGGAAGATTGATAGGATTTATTACTTCTCGCTACTTAAGAATACATTTTTTTTATAAAGAAAGTCATATGAAAACCATGTTAGTTGTAAGAGATGATTTATAAATAAACTTGTAATATAATGGGAATGTCGACGTCCACTTTCATTTAGAAGGCAAATAGGATTTAGGTAAGGGGCCATCGAGATTAGGTGCGTCGATGGCCATGGATGAGGGCAGGTCAGCACCAGGGCGTCGCAACAACACCCGCGGCGCCCCCTTATATTGTTCGGCCCTTTATTGTTTTATTTTTATATTTCAGCTTTTGGTAACCGGTCATTTCCGGTTCGCTTTTCAATATTCATTTTCATTTTAATTTTTTTTTGTCGTTAATTTTAATGAGTTTGTTTTTTTTGGTCGTTTATTTTCGGTATATTTGAATTTTGGTTTCTATTTTAAATATTGTGTTTGCCCGTTTCTTTTAAATTTTAAGTCGAGTTTCCGTTTTTTTATTTGAGCTATGAATTTTATGAATGTCAACGGTCTGTCCGTGGCATCCGGGTTTAACCGGATGTTGTTTTATAGTTGTTTGCGCGCCTTTTTTGCGTTTTCCCCGCGTTTTCTTAAAAGGAATGATTTGACCTTTTTCTGCTTATGGCGCAGGACAGTAAGGTTGGCAAGAGCCCACCCCAGCCGACAATGACTAGCCACAGTGCGACCCTAATATCATGCCGACCGCCTTCCTTACTGCTCCATTTTGATGCGTTACCATAACAGGTGCTTAACCGTCTGGAATCCCAAATTGGTGTCTACTCCTTCCAACCATGGGAGTCCAAGTTTTCCTCTGCCTCCAATGGCGGGTGCCTGCAGTAACCTCAACCTGCATTAACGCGAATACCATAGAGCGGCCAAAGTAGCCGCGTATTGCTGTGATCCGCTCTCTTTATTTTATTCTAACAGGCTCATACAACGCGAATCTCTAATGTTCTGACATCTAAGTTTAAAGCTTTCCATATTATCCACGCATCAATTGTTTGCATGATATGCACAAGTTCATTATCACCCTCGGAACATTGTCATATACTCTGTTTCTCGTGAAGTTTTTCAATTCGCTGCTCAATGGATCAATGCTTTTCCTGCAGCCTAAAATACCGCTCAATCGTTGCTTACAGCTTGCAAGCTCAGCGAAATTTGTCTCCTTTTACCATTGCTCAAGTCTGCGCACCTTGTTGATTCGACAACAACAAAAGCAAGGTTTGTAACATCATGGTTGTTGTTGATGTTTTTGCGCTGACGTTATATTCACGCCAAACTTAATTAATTGCACGCGTTTTTGCACCTATTTTGTCTATGAAAAAAGATTCTCCAAAGGGATAAAAGACAAATGGCTGACGCAGTGCATTTTTTTTAACTTAAATCTCTGCTTTTCCCATTGCAACTTTCTTCTTGTCCCAGACTATAACAGCACACACTACCTAAGGTTTGGCTGATTTTAAATGCCAATGATTTTTGACATATTCTTCTTAGGTTTACAATTCGTGTTTTGTCGATTTGCTGGAATTCGAGAATGTATTATATCCACATCCCAGCAGTAAGATTTGCTTCAAACAATGGCTTCGTGGATGAATCTAAAGAGCTGAGTTATTAACAATGGATTCGTTTGCCTATTAAAACGTTCGTCGTACGTTATTGTTGAAGTTGTTTGAGAGAAGTGTTTCTTTATATTTACCACGTAATAACTGAGTTAAGAAATATCCCTATGCAAGTCTTACCACAACCTTTACCTGTGCTGTGCAATCAAGTATATCTTACCACTTAGCTTACAGAGTAAACACCGAACTTATACTTCAGCTAAGAATTGGGATCTTCCATCATACCGCTTTCTATACAAGGTAAGGTCAGACTGCAGGGTAGCCACGAACTAAGCTGATTTCACAGCTCAAAAATTGACCATTTCAGAAACAACTGCTGGGCTATGCATCTGTACATTAACGTGGAGGTGCTTTCTCTCAGTCCTTCGGTTTTGCTCTCTAGGATTTTAGAATCTTTCGAAGTGATTTTCTTTGCAATTAATGTTAGCAAGTATATTTATCCATCTAAGTAATAAAACCCAAAATTGTCGATTCATCAATAACAAAAGGCGCCTTGCTTCGAGTAGGTGGTACTTTTGTTTGTATGCATGCATTACTTGCTTAGTCGTACACAAGGCCGTATTTAGGGGATGGTTAAGGGGGTTTCAAAAAAATATCTTTACTCAAACTTGTTTTCTCTAGTGTATATGTTTGTTTTATGTTCTGTTTTTAAATTCAAGTTGAACTTGTAATAGTTCTCGTTATTTTTTGAGTAATAATAAAAATTTTGAAGAAAAAAATTTGCATATGTTTTCCTGTTTTCGAAATTACCACAGAAAAAATGTTGGAAGTGTCAACACTGGTGCGTATTTCTCATTACGACGTTTCATTTTAATAATGTGGAACCCCCCCCCGCCCCCCCCAAAAAAATCCTGGCTACGGCCTTGGTCGTACATATGAAATGTGAATTGATTTGTTTTGTCGCCATGGAATCCTACGATATTTGCGGCCTTTATCTCATTTGCTCCTAGATTTTCGACTTCACCTTACAAGCTCTTTGTTGAATTAAAATAAAATATCTGCGAGTATAATGCTGTAAAGTAGGTGGAAATCGGATTTATTTAAAATTTATTTGCTTGTAACTTATAAGAGAGATTATTTGAATAGGTTTCATACTAAAGAGAGTGAGAAGAAAATATGCAATTTAGGTTATTTGTTAAAATATTACCCAATGGGAAAGTAATAAGTGTGAGAAATTAATAAAAAAGCAAGAACGTCTCGTTTGCCTACCTTTGGCTTACACTTTTCTTGCAATGGTTTTTAGGTGGCATTTCATTAAAAAATTTGAAAACATTATTCGCTTTCCCACTGGGTAGTTATGAACGTGGCTGATGGTAGTGTGAACCTTAACTTCTAAGAGTTTTTGGTGATATTCTGAATATATTGTCTTTGAAAAATTTTTAGTGCTTGATGATGATGTGTATGGTGAGGGTCATGTCGCAATTTGTGGTTAGGTATGATGTCATGGATTTGACGGGAGGAAATCAGGCGATGTGGCGAAAGAGAGTCGAAAGATGGCCGTGGCTTTACGAAGTAGCTGCTATCGTGTTTCGGCCCTCTATGATGAAAATGCTATGAATACATAATGTGCATATGAAGAAATACATAATGTTCTTCATCGAAGACATAATGTATAATATGTAACCGACGAATCTTGGGGTTTTGAATGTAAGGTTCGTCGGAGCCCCACCAATGAGTGGTTTTTTGAGCAAAAGTAGTACCACGTAACAAGTAATCTATTGAAAAACTTCTTACGAAAGTAGACGTAGCCCTTCGATACGGGTTTCTAAGTTTAATTATTTGCGAATAATCATTAATTGTAGTCCCTGGTGTTGTAACATTTTCTTTTCTGATGCCCCTATTTATCATCCGTTACATTGGTTTTGCAAAATTTTTCTTAAAAGTTTTCCCAAAAAATTACGAAAATTTAGAAATCATATTATTGTTTATCCCAAGGGAGAGGTTAAAGTAGCATCCAAATGCAAACGGAGCATATTTCTTCCTTCGAACGTTGGCCCAAATAAATTATAAATTTGAAATTCGCAAAGAAACTGTTGGTTTAAATTTTTTTTTCAAATATTCCATAAACGTTTATATATATCCTTTATATAGATTATATTTTTCCCGACTGTGTATTTGCAAATTGGCGAAAGGAAAAATCCACTATGACCTGCGAAAGCGGTTAACATTTTTCAAAAGTGCGTCCACTTGAGTTACAGTCAGTAGTCCTTGTCGAAGGTTCAGTACTTCATCCTAAATATACTTACATTTTTTTAGTTAGACATCTCTCCTCATCCTTTGATTTGCCATAAACAGAAATAAAACAAAGTCATGAAGCTTGTAATATAAATATGTTTTCCTTCGCTGGTCTCTCCCTCTGTTGTAAACGAAGTACGTATTTAGAAACTATTTAAGTTTGCACACGTTTTGTTTAAAATAAAATGCCGAATCAGCTTGTGAAGCCAGCATCGCCCAGTGCATAGAGCATAAAACCGCCACTCAAAGTGTGGAGTACATTTCCCAATATTTTAGCGTCGAGCTTGTGCGTAGTTAAAGAGAAGTGAGGTTGTGTGAGAACATAATGAGGTGAGGTTTTATACTTGCAGAGCTTTGTTATGAAATTCTGTTTATAATGATAACAAGTTGCGGGTTTTTAATATCAAAGAAACATTTATATTAAATTGGATTTTTTTGAAAATTTGCCATAGTACTTACTCCTTACAAGGCTGAGTTGCTATTTAAAATATTTGGTGTTTTCGAGGAAATGTCTTCAGGGCTCCAATTGAAGTCAAAATTTTGTTACAAGATATGTTGAGATGTGCTATTCTATTAGGAAATATATTACAATTTGCCAAGACATGATAGCACAAACTGCCTTGAAAGCAGCTTAATAAATATTTGTTGTTACCAAGTATAATTAATTTTTGCGAAATGTGATAAGATAGAAACAACACATGTTTATTTCATGCACCATGACCTCAGATCTTCTTTTATAGGTAAATTATTTCTGTAAGCTCTTTATTCAGCAAGTACTCAAGTATTTCATTTTACTCTTAGGAGCAAGCTTTTTCAGCAAAACTGATTTATTCTCACAGGACGATGAACATGACCTACAAAAATTCAGCAATTGAGTAAATTTTCTCTCTCTCCATACACATTTGAAGCTATGAGAAAGCAGCATCCCAACAACGGTGATGTAATTGTTCTCAGCTTAAACTATTATGGGGAAGCACATGTTGAGTATCCCTGGCAATTACGCGATGTGCTGCTAAAGTTAGGCGTGTGAGTTGCAAAATTTGTGTGAATAGAACTTCGTGTAATTGTTAGTACGCGTTGATGTGATGCACGAAAAATGTCACCCATGCACGAAATGCCAGCGAAGTAGACGGAGCTCTCAGCGCTTTACAAGAAGAAATTGTTGGAGTTTATTTGGGCGGTTCGTGTGCTCTCGGCTGAAGCGCCCACAGCTGGTCATGCAAATCGCACTTAGTAGTGCTGATAACGCGTAGCGAATTAGGTCTGTGCGGTTACACCATTAATAGTAACAAAATTTTGCGTGCGACGGCATATAGACGAAATTTGCTAAAAAACAAAGCAAATGTATAACGAGGTGCTAATTATTTATTGATAGAACTTTTTTACAACGGCAACAAACTACTAATTGAGTGCTTGTGCTTCAACAGTTTTTGTTTACTTTTTGCTTTACATTATTTTAATTCATCACTGCTCTGTCGAGATTTGGTAATCCGAGACATGAGCTGGCTTTCAGTCGAAGTGAATATTGATGAGCACTAAAGCAGCGTGTATTCTGTTTAATGCGACCACAAAGGAGGCCGGTAAGGGGCTTTGTGGCGCTGCATGATTTATGTAATTGATATCCCGCAGTGTTGTTGTTTTATTCGCTGCAGCCGGTTATGACATGACTATCGGACAAAAAGCACCGCAAACACTTTTTTATATGGATGGAAACAGTGATGCGCTTTACCTAGTTTCCTTTAAGATTTTTTTTGCGTTTCCCTTTGGTGAATTCCTCCTTCGGTTGAATCATGCTGCATAATTTCAATCGCGTTATTTCTGTGATAACGTTTCAATGAACATCAAAAGGGTGCGGTTTCGCTATTCATACTAACTTTAAAAAAAATGTCTTAAACTACGTAGCTGATTGACAAAAGAAGGCGGTTACGACAGTGATTCTAGCATAATCTTAAGTTACAGGTAAGTTTGCAGTTATATTTTCAGCTATGTAGCATCATACATGATCCAAATTCATTTATTCATAAGTATTACTAAATGAAATGGACTGAAGTGTCTGTGTGCCTGTCTTGAACGCGCTAAACTCAAAACGTATCTATTTCATTTTCTTTCAGTGTACACCGATGGTGGAAGAAAGGCTCCGGGTCATTTCTCACTCCATATTTGGCCACTTTTAGAAAGATAGTTCAATATCTGAATACTTTTTGTATGATATGCTTATTCAAATGTCTATGGGCCAGTTTCACCAACTTTCAGTTTCACTATCTTTCAGTTTCACTATCTGACTTAACTAAGTCACAACTTAGTCAGCCTTCCAGCTGGCTTATTCTTGACTAAATCAGTGTTGCTGTCAGTAAAGCTCCTAATTTGTTTTATACAATGCCCCAGCAGAAAAATTTGACATGCACACACGTACACAAACAGACACCCATGCGGACGTTACCTGCTACCTACTATAAATACAAGACAAACGACAACAACAGATCAGAACGAAAATCGACACTGATGATGGCACAACGCCGAAACCGGTTTGTCTCAAAACCAAATTTGACAACGTATGACGAAAAATCGTTCCAATATACATCAATTTGGCAAGCATGACTTTAACGGCGTATGTGTAGATGCATGTGAACGCTTATTTTGTAGCATGCAACCATTACGAAACTATCGTTTTCAATTAAGCGCTAAATTTAGTACCTTCCAACTAAAGAGAAATGGGTGTAAAGCAATACATTCCTTCGTGTATGGCCATACATGCCCATTTCGCATTGGGGTTTTGGGATGCGCAGAGTTGTTTGGTATGAAAAACTACTACTATGCATAAAACAGCTGATCGGGTTGTTGTGTTCAAAATTATTTAAGTCGCTCAGTTGGTGAAACCCAAAATTAAGTTAGCCTCGAATCTATGCTAACTTAAGTCACGACTTAATTTTAGTCTTAGTCGCGTTGGTGAAACCGGCCCTATGCGTACCTCTAATTTTGTCATGCAGTTAAAGATAGAGCAGCGGTAAAGGAAAGGGAAGATGTCTAGGTCAGGAAGTGGGTTTTCGGGCTAGCCAAGGTGTGCTGGTCTTATAGGGGAATTCGGGTTCATAGCTCAATAACTTGAAAAGAAAAAAACGTTACCTGAGAATAGCGAATGGGAATGAGCCCAACATCGACCTAAAATGGGCAGTTCCCCAATATTGATAACACCTTACGTATTACTCTTACTTTTTTGAAAACATGAGCCCAGCTTTTGATCTCGAAAGCGCATATCTAACTCTAGCTAAACTTACGTTATTTTGAATATGTTTTCTTAAAGTAAACTGGAATTTCTCAACCGAGTAAGCTTACTGAAAAT
This sequence comes from Merzomyia westermanni, assembly GCA_949987695.1. Taxonomy (NCBI): domain Eukaryota; kingdom Metazoa; phylum Arthropoda; class Insecta; order Diptera; family Tephritidae; genus Merzomyia; species Merzomyia westermanni. The sequence goes on along the minus strand of OX465289.1, from coordinate 201,400,447 downwards.
CGAAGTCTGAGTGGAAGATCACTCTGTTTCAGAATATTTTTGAAAAACGCCCCATTTCAGAACTCGGTAGAAAAATGCTATCTCAGCTGAATTTGTATTGAAGTTTCAATCAAATAGGTCGTTTCTAAACAAATATTGAAATAGGACATTCTTCAAATAAATTCTGAGGTAGTACGTTTTTAAAAAATATTTTCTTCTTCTCAGCAACGAAATAAAAACGCAGCAACTGTTTTACTGTTTTATTTGGTACAAATAAGCCTTTGAGAGCTCCTCTGTATCTGTAGAACAACCACCGTCCCAGAAAGTTTTGTCTGCCCTAACGTTTCCATTAAGACGAAAGACACCATTTTGTAAATTTATAACATCATACTTCTGTACTCCTTCTATTCACAGTACTGTAGTTAATATTTTATGCAACATCTATTTCTCGTTTGCGATAAATTATTGTTCTTGCTTGGCTTTTCGTATAATCAGCACACTTTGTGTTTTTATAAAATAAAAGTGTTAAGAGCAAATAATTTTTACCTCTTTTACTTACACTTTTATGCAAATACAAACCATAAGTACACTCTAACTAATTTATGAAGTCCTCTGCTGCTGGATATACCCGTTTAGTGCAAAATGCCAACACAAATGTCAGAAAATAAATCACAATTTTAAAACAAAACAAAAATCACAGCGAAAACAGAGATTTCCTGGCAGCTGAGCGCCTAAAAAAGTGTAAATAGCAAAAACGAAACACAAAAATAGTAAAGGAATTCCCCACTGCGGCAAGAAGGTCAAAAGTGTGGCTATGGCGACAACGGTAAATTCTTTCCTTTTTTGGGTCATAAAAACAATAAACAAACACAACGCTATAAAGCAAGTTGTTGAAGGGTAATACTAAAAGGAGTGTGGAAAAACCGAAAATACAAAAATAGTTTTGGGTGGGTTGATGATGCTCGTTGTAACTACATAGAATAGACAAAAACAAATTAGCATAAACAAAGGAAATAATATTAACCGGAAGGCGTTTAAGAGACACAAACTAATACAAGTCGTGCGGACAGCTTGGGAGCATGAGCTTGGTGGCAGCTAGTGATGGTGGCGTATAGAGGAGCATAAACAGTAAATAGATTTCAAGTCGTGCATAAAGTTGAGTAGCCCATTAAATACTGTCAGTGGCTGTTTCCTGCTTATTTTCATTTATTAGAATATTTACTTATTTGCCTTTTGCTCTTTGATTGCTTTTATATAATTCCTCATTTAGTACTTCCCTTTTTTTGGAATATTGAAACGTCGTAAACAAGCTTAAATACGCATAAAGCTTTCTTTGGCGACATCGTTGCAAAGTCTACTGATTGCAAATGAAATATTGGTGAATTCCAATCTTACCTTAAATCATGGCCATGAATATACACGTATATATATTAAGATATAGAAATGATTTTGCGTTTTGGTTGATTTTACGAAAATACTGATAGCACAAAAGGCTTCGAGGAATATCGTCTCCACCCTTTGATTTCTGCAGAGGTAGAAACAACAATATGAAAAAATATTTCGAAATATCTTCCTAAAAACGGGGTACCCAGTTTATAACTAATGCCTATTCCTAGATTCCGACTAAGCTTACCTAACGCTAACTAGAGTAAAATTTCGGCCTAAAAATTAGCAACATTTGAGTTTGATTAAAATTATTGATGGAGCACTGCTAGGAATATTCAAGAAAGATTATAATCGTATTCCTTCCATTAAGAGAGGGATAAATCCTTTGAATGAGTAAACGGGCAGAACAAAATGCTCCTTTTTGCCCAGAATACAATTTAAGCTAAGATTCGAAGTGATGGCTCATATAATCCCCAGCGAAGCATAAATAACAACAACAAATACTAAAGTATAGTTCAGAAAAACTATTATGTTCATCATCAAAAACGTAGCAACAACTATTTTAATACTACACATGTCCTGACCCTTGTGCTTGCACGCCTGTGTTTGTACATATATATATAAAAAAAAATAGGATGCTTTTTCTGCTCCCGAAAAACCCTCTTGATTTTTGAAGTTATGTGTTGACAAGTGGTTGAATCGTATGTGTTTGTTTCATTCAAGTGGGCTAATTCGAGATGCCATCACTGTTGTGAAACTTCTGTCGCCGAATGAGTTTCGTATTTAATTGAGCATATTTTAGATGAATTCGACCTTTAGAGACCAACATTTATATATATGTAATAGATAGTTATTAGACGACACAAATCCAAAAAGTTGTGGTGCCGTGTTTTGAGCGTGTCATAAGTTTTGGTAGAATGAGTGCCTTGACGGACAGTTAGCATCTCTGCAGGGGTTTTGTGTGTTTGTATTTATATATTTGCAATCTTCAAACAAAACATACTCCTCACTTATTGATCTGCTGTGTGACCTTATTGAAATACTTCCCTTTTCGCCTAGCAGTCCTTAAAGTTTTAGCCCTCAAATAAATACTTACTGATGACAAACGCGTAATTATTAACGCTAAAGTTTATGTAAGTTACATATATGGTAGTAACACATTTGTACTGAAGATCTATAAGTGTGAGAGAAGATAAGTTCTTTTTTGTTTGGTAGGCATAAGTTTAATTCTTCGACAATTCACTCTTTTAATAAGAAAAATAAGTAAACTTTCAGAAGTCTTAAATTTTTACTTAAGCAGCAGATTTTCTGGGTTACCTTTAAGGTTTTATTCAAAACAAAGACCACATGATATTCGTAAACTTGAAGCACTTCACTTAATTGGAACTTTTCTACTTACATTTTTCTTGAGCTCGTCGTATTCAAAACTCGAATTTACTTTTAGTCTATAATTTAATGTTCTGTGTCCGACTATGCCTGAAGTCATCCCAAAAAGTTTGTGGACTAGTCATAGGTACATTATGGCACGTTTGCTTGATTTAAGCCTACTCTTTTCTTAAACCATTTACAGTGGTAGCCGTTAAAATGCAGCTTGCACAGTGTAGCTTTCCTTGCTTCAGATTACAAAATTGTATTAACTTTGGTAAGTAATAATAACTTAAGTTGATATAATAGATGAGGAGAGTAGAAACTAGCGCACCACACACACGTTCCAGAAAATGCTGCTTAGGTCGACTTAAGCTTTAATTGCTCATGATCATATATATTTACTTATAACTTTTCAGTTGAATATTTATGCTTAATAAAAATAAGCAAACTACATCTTTCGCATTCCTTTTACAAAAGTGCATTAAATATTGTTTGATATTTTATTATTTCAGTAGCAAAAAGTAGTTTTACATCACAAAAATTTCCCAGAAATATAATGCATGAATAGCATTGTAACTGTTAAAAATTGAGTACAATCATTGGCGAAATTAAGCCGGCAACAATCGAAAAAGTGGAGCAGTTTTCTCCATGTACCCGAACAACAAAGAAACCAAAATTATGAAACACATGTAAAGAGCGTATCGTTTGAACGTAAATATTAAATGAAAAGCTTTGACAAAAAATGTGAGGAGAAAATAATAAGCGGAATTCACAACGTGCCAAATAGCGTCGGCGAAAAAATTCATCCGAGTTTGTGGCCGGTGGCTTTAAGCCAACTATACGCAATGTCGCTGGCTTTTAAATACTTGTGGTGAAGCTCTGGCGATAGTGACTGATAGTAGAGGTAGTAATGACCAACCATATCACGGTTGGTTGGGGGGTGACTTCCTAGGCAGGTTAAGTAGTCGCTACAACAACAACAACAACAACCATATTACGGATGGTCACAAGGCTAGTTTTGACGATGAGACTGAATTTTGGTTAAAGGGTCAACACTTAGCAGACATAATAAGCAGAATTTGTTTAACGTGTACTTTGGAATATCCACTTGTTTTGAAAATTTGTGAAAGCATTCCGAGATAGAAACTTCTAAAAGAAGTAGAGGTTTCAAGCATTCCATTAATTATAAAAAAATGTGTTCGAATATAGTCCATATCGAACCCTAAATAAAAATCTAAGTTTTCGTGCTAGCAGCAAACTTGTTTTACGCTCTACCGTTTATTCCATCTTTAGAACAAAAAAACTTGTTTAATCACCGAACAATCACCCATAGCAACCCTTAATCTGCAGATGAAATTTCTACTTTTACGAAAATATTTTTTTTTAGCTTTTCTGAGTTGCAAGTAGAGTTTTGCTTCCTAATAATTTATTCGGTTCATTTTGTCCTGTTCCTCTTTTCATTGCATAAATAGTAGATGTGTAGCGGGTACACACATACATACATATCTTTGCTAATGATTTGTTGCCATATTCAAAGCGTTTACGCACATTGGCATGCATGGCGTAAGAGTGACCTTTCGTTGTTGACAGACAAAGAGGATCTCAAATAGTTTCATAAACTCATGTTTGGTTTTTATTGTGTATCTGTACATATTTGCGATTGCAATTGCCTTCAAAATTCTTAATTACGACAAAAAATGTTTGCTTACATTCCGCAATCACATTTTCAACTGCAAATGTCATTTCTATTAGCTGTAGCTATGGACATACATATGCGGTGCAGCCAACCAAAATGGTGGAAAAATAGCTAACAGCCAAGCAAATAGCGGCTCAATCAGACAGTAAAAATCACAAAAAAATACACTCATGTTTTAGATAGGAAAAATATGGAATTCAAGGTTGAAGGCTGATGGATTCGATCATAAATGCTGCTTGGAACCGTGCTGCGCAAAATGTAAACTGTAGGGGTTCGTTACATTTTTTTCTCATTCAAGTCCACAAAACATTCCGTTAATGTCTACTTAAGTTTGAAAAATCCAGAAAAATCTCATTTAAGCCCGACAGAGTTAATTAGATCTCGCTAGGCCCATATTTCTCTCAGCCAAACTTTTCGCCTGCGCTGTGTTTTCAAATGTTGAAATGTACTCTGTTTAAAGCCTTAAATTGTTTGAGAGTCAGAAACTGTACCGTTTAATTTGCCTTTAACAAATAATCACTTTTATTTTCACATGTTCACTTATTTTCCTTTCACTTTGCATTGACATATTTTTTATAAAACTTTTCTTGTTGGTTTAACGATTGTGTCACTGTTTCATGGCATGCAAATGCAATGTGAAATGCATTAAATTGACTCTGACACAAATACAAACTCGAAATGGTATAATCAAACATTTACACCAAGGAATGAAACCGAAATCGAGACCGTTACAGCTTAAACTGAGTCATCTGTCAAAACTGAAACTGTGAGCCCTAGTTTGCTGTGGAAATGAATGAAACTGAAACACTTCAATCTGGTTTCTGAAGACTATTAGGCATGACTGTGCTGCAGCTAGGGATACCAATTCCTTTAATTTGAACAGTTCCGAGGTTTTTGCATCTGATTTTATAACAAAGAAAATTAAACTATTAGATAATATTTTCTATCACCAAAAGCATATTTTTAATCCCGATAATTCTAAGACTGTAAAAAATAAATACCGGGGTTGGCATCTCCACTTGCAGCTTCGTACAGTTTTGGATAAGGCTGACCGGAACTTCGTTAAGCATTTCCTTAAAGGCTAGCTCGGTACTCTACATTAGGCTTACGATACAGCTGTATTTTCAGCATTATTCCAAGATTGTGCATAGAACGAGTTTTATTTTACATCACCAGGAAGTCCGCGGAGTTTGCTTCATATTGTCTCTTTTATCTTTTTATTAAATATCTGAAACGGGGGAGAAACCTAAAAACTAACGAAGTTTGCACTATTTACATGTAACGTTATGTCGAAAGGTGGCATTCCTTGGCGCACGAATGTGTGGCTTTTTTATATGTGTGAAACTAAATGTAATTGTATGCGTTTAATTGGAGCACGAATGATAACAAACCATAAGTGTTGCATATATTTTTTACAACAATAAAGAGGGTGTTTTCTCGTCCCCTAACTTTCAGCCATATAGGCTATTGTTAAGCATCCTTATTCATAGCAAACACTGTATGTACAGTGGCGAGAGAAAAAACTGCAGTTATATGGTAGAAACAAAAAAAATCCGAAGCGTGTGTATGAAACGTGCACTTTCTTTGACTAAAAATTATAAAACTTTGAAATAATTCCATTTTGAATTTTGATATTTCCCCCGTCACTGTATATACGATACAAGAAGGTTTGCAAGTTGAATATGTGTGATTGTTTGTGTTTAGGCATTTAAATAGCCCACATTTCAATGCTTACTTTTAATTAAAAAATTGCGCTCTGCTTCTGAATTTGAGCATTTGTCGCACACGAGTTGCATTAAGTACATAAATTCTTTCTGACTTTCCCGTTCTTAGCTATTTAATGACAACTAAAAATATGTAACGTGATGCTGCAGTCTCAGTTGCCATGGCTTAATGTGAACGCGTAGTCAAAGCATAAAGTTGCAAATCGTTTTAGGCCTTTTGAGTCCTAATTTAAATAGTTATAGTTAGTTGTAATGTACAATTTATCTAACAGAGTAAAAATAATATTCGTTTGATTATATGAATATCATCATAAGAAATGAAGACTGAAAACCGCTAAAATTTTAACGAAGGTCTTACATATGAAATTCTTATTTACGTGTCTCTCATTATGACAGGAGTAACCTTCTTCGAACAATACGGTTATATAAACTGACTCTACTCACCGTATCTATAATGAAGCTACGCCATTTCTAAGCACAGACTGTAATGGTGTTTTTATGTAGCATCACAAGTCTTCACACAAACAATCTGTACTATCACACTTGCCCCAACGATAAAAAAGCCACACAACACAAAAATAAAACACAAGCACTAAGTAAGTGAGCACCCAGCAGAATTTACTTCGTGCGCGATCACTTCCTAGTGCATAGCGTGTAATTCTCAAATTGTTTATGTTCACTTATGTTTAAGTACATTTATTTGTGTTTCAATAATAGTTGGTAAGAGGCCGGCAAGCCCCACAAAATATTTTAAGTAGCTTTCCACGTTACCCTCACAACCCTCCGCACTCGGCCAATGTTTTGGTTCATCTAAGTGTCGCTGAGAGTCGGCCTTATGGCCCAACACTCGCCTCCGATTTACGGCGGAAGACCACCAAACATATATCCGTTGTTGTGCATTCACAGGTAAAGTTGGGCCGATTAACAAACAGCATTTTACCGGTCATTGGTAACATGACGTCGATCCATCACGGAGCCCTACTCACCGATTTAGTCAACGCTATTCATTGATAACTGACCTCATACCGATGCCTAACCCGACCTCACAAGAGGTAAGCTGACAGAAATGCTATGCTTTCTGAAAGAAGTTGCCTTGGAAGAGCAGTTGTGAATGAGAAGAGGGCACTATAGACCATTGGTTGTTACACTGCAATCCAAAATATATCTCTATCTAACCTTCTTCGTAGTAACATGTGTATTGGAAATGCTGCATGCTTAGGGGACATCAATACTTCAAGTCTCAGCTATTTACATTACACTATACATACATACATGTACTACCTGTAACACTTTGAATGTATCCTGACTGACGGCAAGTGGTATCTCCTCGTAGCTGTTGTCCCCGTTGTCACCTTTGTACTTTCCATCTTGTCCATTTGGATATTGTACGGCTTTTTGTTGTGGCCGTGTTATTGTTATTTTGTCTATTCGTTATTTTATTAATTCGTTACTCGTCCCAGATCCGGCATGCGACTAGAAGATAATTATATGACAGCCCTTCTCCTTTTTTGGAGGGGACCTTTCGAGTTCCGCCAGTAAGCAGCTACCAACCCCGTTACCTATTCATCTATCTATCTAAGTATGCTGTACGTATCAAACGACAAATGCGAATACTGTTGCACTGTACGTGGAATGGCAATTAGTGCAACGTGCAACGAACGAGCGGGCGTGTGTTGTACCTCTATGTATGTGGTATGCGGTGTGCGGTGTGTGGTGTGGGAGCGTGCAGAGATGCATAACAAAAGCTGAATTTATAGTGCAATAATCTCAAAAATGATGTCTCTAGAAAAACAACAGCAAATATTTACAAAGAATAGTTTCTTTTAAGGCAACGACATTGACGCCAACAACAAATGTATGCAATAACATAATGCTACCTACAAATAGTAAACAGCAACAATAATATTTATGTATACACACATTCATACATACCTAAGATATACAAAAAGCGTATAAGTCCTTTTACCTGTGCAAATAATCCAACAAATTTAACAACAACAGGGATATATGTATGTATGTATCTACATGTTTACAAACATACATATGAACAGCCAAGTACATGTATTCCTGTCTAAGCACAGATGTGTGCATGTGTATAGGTGAGTCTGCAAATCAAGGAAGATAAGGATCAAGCAAGAAAGAATAACGAGTGTGAAAGTCGTTTCCATATATATGCACTTATGAGCTTGCATAGGGTATATAAGTAATCTAAATGTGTAAGTTTGTCTGTTGTGGCGTTTAAATAAAAGCCTGCCTGAGTGGCGCTTTGTTTTGAAATTGCTTTCCTTGTTGTTGCCTTTATGTTGCATGTTCCAGTTAAGGTGTGAAAATTCACGCTTATTGCAGCAAAGGCAGCAATAATAGCACACTGAATAGTTGTTGCACACATATCATTGCCTAACTAAACTGCATTCTCGTGTGTTTGTGCGAACAGAGCTATCATTGGTAATACAAACAATGTGATGTGTTGGAATAACAATTGCATGAACAATAGCAAAAGCAAAGTAGGCACAGTGTATTTTCCATTTTAAACTATGGAAAATATTTAAGGATTTAAAAACTTTTCGCCTATAATAGCATTTTGTCAAATTTAAACAGATCAATTTTTATAAAAAATATGAATAGTAGAAGGACGAGTTTCTCTTGCAGTTTGTGGAGTCATACTTTGACGATTTTCTTGCAAATAAGCGGGAATCTATCTAGATATAAATATGCCACAAAGTTTTTTAACACCTTTTCTGAATGAGTTACGCGACTAAAGGAAATACAATTGTTCAATGCATAAGGGTTATCTTTTGAGTGAGAAATGGACTGAGCAGCTTTTAACGCAGTGCTGAGAAATATTCTTGATTCGAAATTTTATTTTTATAAATTTTATTTATTGAATATCTTTATTTTGCAGTCTGTATACATTTTTGTTCGCACTTGTTTCACTGTTATTGCCGTCTTTCTGTACGCCAAACCAAAGACTTATGAGCGCATTTAAGGTAGAAATTAAAAGAAAAGCAGAAATAGCATTGTGTTACTCGTTGTGGAGGATGGTCGCCGGAAGGAAACAGGCAGTGGCAGGAAATAAGGCCGACTGCTAGCTTTTCACTACCGCCCACCAAGCCTCTGTTGCCAACAAAGTAAAATTGCTGCCACTGCTGGTGAAATACATCGCATTGGGTATAATGCACATTAGCAATGGAAAGAGGTGGCAAGCGCGAAGGTGTTGGAGTGGTAAATAGTTGAGAGAATGAGATGCAGAAGCTGTAAAATGAGCGTCTCATTGTTGCACAAAGGCAATTGCAATTGCATTTTCCTGCCATTAATCTTGTCGCACTGTCGTGCTCATACACATTTATATATGTGAATTTGTGTTTGCTGGTGTGTCTGTGGGGCCATGGTCGTTGTGTTCCCGCTTGTTGCTTCTTAGCGCCAAATGCAGCGCAATCTGGCAACCTTTATAGCTTGTTGACGTGTTTTTGATCGCTCTTAAAGTTTTTGATTATTTTCTTTTGTAATATAGCTTTATAATTCTAGAAAAGTGAAGTAAAATAAGACTTAAGTGTATAATAGATAATACTGAAGTGTATAATTGATAATACAGTGAAGTTTATGTATTATTGTGCATTTTCGTGCGGTGTTCAATCTGTCTGTTTTTCATAACAACGATAATTCAACGCATTAAGTTGTTGGTATTTGCTAATTGCAAGTCATTTGCGCGCTTTGTTTGTTTCTTTTGTGCCCACTGCTTCGCTGTTTAACACTCAGCTGTTCTCCAGTTGTTCAGTGCTCCAAAATAACTCGCAGTTAGTAATCCGAGTAAGGGCTCTAGTATAAACCTATTTTAAACCAAAGATTGCATTTGCAGCTACGCTTGCAAGCCTTGCATATTTTATTGCTGGTGTGAATTTAATTATTTTCATTCTTTTAAGCTTTATACTTGTGTGTTTAGTAGATTATTTTTCTACTCGTTTCACTATGTTGAATTGTTGTTTCAAAAAGTGTCCAAGCCAAAAGAAGATATCACAAGCCGAAGTTTATGTTTGTTGTTGGCTTTGCGATAATATGGCTCACGTGTCCTGTGCTGGATTCACAAATCTAGGGGGGCGGGTCGTGGATTTAATATCCAGCAAAGTCGGACTCACTTGGAGTTGCCATGATTGCCGCGTTGTTGAAAACGAAATGCGCGCCTTCATGAGACAAACTCAAAAAGAATTCAATAACATCTTTTTGGGCTTCCGTGATCTTCATGAAAGATTCAAGGCATTGGACACCCGCTTCAAAAAATTGAGAATTCTTTCTGACTCGCCTAAACGGAAGAAATGCGTACCGAACAACAATAATAATAACAATAATAATGATCATCTTAATTTGTTTCCTGGTCTGCCTCAGGGTTGTGCTCAGACGCCTGCCCCAGATATAAACACTCCAGCCAAGGAGGCCACTAATGATATAGTGAATGGGTCCTCCGGCGCTTCCTCTGGTCTTCAGAGTAATAGGCCGGCATTTTTGTTTCCAGAGCAGGTTGGAGCTACGTCGACAAACAGTGGCACTGCGGTTGCTTCCGCTTCCAATTCGCCTATGTTATTTTCTTTAGACTCAGCGGTTACACCATCACCAACACCTGTGTCAGAGACTCCGTTAACTTCGGTTACAGTGACTGTGCCAGCCTCTGTTGTTACAACGGTGACTGGTACCATTCCCAAAACAACCAAAACAACTAGTGTCCTAGCCGGCTTGCCTCCTCTTTCTACCTCGGTTACAGTGACTTTGCCAGCCTCGGTTGCCACTACTGTCACTGGTACCATATACTATAACAACTAACGTTTCAGCTGTCACCCGTCCTACGATGGCTCAGTCGAGGTCTGCTTCAGACGGGCAATCTGATCCCCCCAGGCAAGTGACTGCCGTACCACCTCGTAGGGCCATTTTCGTAACAAGGCTTCATTCATCGTTGGTTGAGAGCGACATTATGAACTATGTCTGCTCTAAACTTAGTATTGTACCCAGCAGAAGTATCAATGTTTATAAATTTAATTTTAGTTATGAAAGAGATATTTCATCATTTAAAATATCAGTTCCCGATGCCTTCTTTGATACGGTACTTTCGCCTGATTTTTGGCCGGAGCATTCCGTAGTTCATTTGTTTAAAAAAAAGACACCTGTAATAGATTTAGATAGTTCAAAAAACTGAATGATCGACACTGCATGGGCAGTTCAAAAGTAATTTTTGACTCTTCCCTTCTTGTCGTTAATTATCAAAATGTTCGTGGTTTACGATCTAAATTGGTTCCTTTCTATCTTAATAGTTTCACTTTTACTGCACACGTAATAGCTTTTACGGAGACCTGGTTAAAGCCAGATAATTTGAATTCTGAGGTTTTCTCAAGTAAATATGTTGTTTACCGGCGGGACCGAAACTCCAGGGCTGGAGGCGTTCTCATTGCCGTGGACTCAAGTCTATCATCTGAGTTGATATTATTGAACAATGATACTAATATTGAATTTATAGCAATAAGACTCTCTCTTGGTACCTTTAATGTATTCGTTTGTTGTTTATATATACCGCCTCGATCAGATGTTCATGTTTATGCTAGTCATAGCACGGCTATTTGTAATTTGTATTCTCAGGTGCGAGATAATGATCGTCTAGTTGTTGTTGGTGATTTCAATTTGCCTTCAGTGAGTTGGGCTAATATTAGTGGTTCGAGCCATCTGACACCTACTAGTCAGCATGATTTTCTTGATTGCTTGCTGGATACATCTCTGTTACAGATCAATAATGTACCAAATAGTAAAAACAAAATGCTTGATTTAGTGTTTGTGGATGCTTCGGTGGGTACTGCCCTCAAGCAAATTCCACCTTTATCACTTCCTGAAGACCCTCTACACCCTACGCTGGAGGTGGCGCTTGATGTCATCAAACCCCGTCCAACTAAAGTTATAGAACGAACTCGGTCTAGATGCTTCTATAAAGCGGACTTCATTAAGTTAAACGAATTGATGGCTTACCATGACTGGTCAGATATTTTCGCCTGTAATGACGTTGACTCTGCCGTTTCGATATTTTACAGCGTGCTCGATAGCTTTTTTGATAGTTGCGTTCCTTTTCGTTATGTTAACGCTGGCAAGAGTAGGCCTCCGTGGTTCTCGAAGCAACTTGTCAGACTTAACAACATTAGATCTAGGCTTTATAAGCGATTTAAGAAATCTGGGTTATCTATCGACTTCTCGAAATATTTAATTGCTCGCTCTAATTTCAATTTTCTCAATCAACGGTGCTATCAGGATTACTTGGCTCTCTGTAGAACTCAGTTTTTCCATAACCCGAAAAGATTTTACAGCTTTGTGAATTCAAAACGAAAAACATCTGGTTACCCCTCTTCATTTATTTACAAAAGGAAAAGTGCCACTACTGATGGTGATATTGCAGAACTTTTTTCGGAATTCTTTAAGTCGACTTATTCATCAAAATGTTTTCAAAATAGTACTTATCCGTATCACCTACAAAGTTCGAATTGCGTTCTCAATCCTATCATTGATAAGGGTATTGTTTTACAGACTCTTCAAGCATTGAAGCCGAATTTTTCTCCGGGTCCTGATGGTGTTCCCAGCTGTGTACTTAAGTATTGTGCTGCAAACTTATCTGGTCCGATCTCAAAACTATTTGAATTATCTCTCGGGTCTGCGTCTTTTCCATCACTATGGAAATCATCTTTTATTATACCCTTGCATAAGAAAGGTAGTAGGTCAAATATTGAAAATTACAGGGGCATTGCAAAGCTTTCAGCTATTCCTAAGACGTTTGAACAGATTATAACAAACCAACTTCAATACCAGTGCACCTCATTATTATCTTCTTCTCAACATGGTTTTATACGTCAAAGGTCATCCACCACCAACTTACTTGTATTTACTTCCCTAATAATAGATGGATTTATGGAGAAAAAGCAAACGGATGTCATCTATACTGACTTCAGTAAGGCATTTGACTCTGTCAATCATGAGCTCCTTATTCATAAACTAGACTTGATGGGTTTTCCATTTCGACTTTTAACATGGCTGGCAAGCTATCTTTCAAACAGGACTCAACAAGTTCTCTTCAAATATAAATTTTCAACGTCGATTGAGGTATCCTCTGGGGTGCCGCAGGGTAGCCATTTGGGTCCACTGCTTTTTTCTCTGTTTATAAATGACTTACCTCAGATTATCCAACATTCCAGAACCCTGATGTACGCGGATGACGTTAAGCTATGCTACACATACTGTCAGAATGACACGGCCTCCTTGAATCTACTTCAGGCTGATTTGGACTCTTTCCAATTATGGTGTGCAAGTAATTTACTTGACTTAAATTTCTCTAAATGTAAACAAATGACATTTCACCGAGTGAAGCCTGTTCTAACACCTTATATGCTAAATAGTACCCCTTTGGAGCGTATCTCTACTGTAAACGATTTAGGGGTTCTTTTCGATCCGAAACTGAGTTTTAATATGCATATCTCGTCTATTGCTAACAAGGCAATGGGTATACTTGGATTTGTCAAAAGGTGGGCTAAAGAGTTTGATGACCCGTATCTTACTAAGGTCCTTTACACATCGTTGGTTCGTCCAATTCTTGAATACTGCTCATGTGTGTGGTGCCCTGTATATCAAATTCATATAAACCGAATTGAGTCAGTTCAAAAGCAATTTTTAATCTTTGCGCTTCGCGGCCTTAATTGGGATTCTAATCGTCACCTTCCACCCTACAGAAGTAGGCTTCTTCTTATTCGCTTACCGTCTCTGGAAAATCGAAGAATACTACTTGGGGTAATGTTCCTCCACAAGTTGATAATAGGTGAGATAGATTCTTCCGATCTTCTTGGTCGATTGAATTTCGCGGTGCCTGCTAGATCGTCCCGACATTATGTTCCCTTTCATTTGCCAATTTGTCGTCTGAACTTTGTTAAAAATGACCCTCTGCGCATCTGGTGCTCATACTACAATGACTTGTACAGCTGTATCAGTATTGAATGTTCCTTTGCTACTTTACGTAATGCAATACTTGATAATTTAGCCTGAAACAGATTGATGAACCGGGAACACCGCTTTCGAAAATATGCACGCACATTTTATCAAGTAATGAAGGATTGGAAACGAATGCTTTCCAACCTTTGGACTGCCTGTCTCTGAGTTGATTGGAATCTAATGCATTCCAACAACGTAAAATTTTTGGTCTCAACGTACCTAATACATATATTTATTTTAATTTTTTTTGAGCGAGTGACTTTTTTTATTGTTTTTTAATTGATTTCAGAGAAAATTTACAACGATTTATACAGTGATGTCACCGAACCGTCGTAGCAAAGCTCAGCGTTTTGTCGATTTTAGTAATAAATTTGTAGCGGTGCGTGGAAAGAAGGCCAACTCAGAAAGTGACAACAACAGCAACACTTTCGCCGATGAGACATACCATAGATACAATAATAACAACAAATTGCCCTTAATGTCACAACTCAGCATGCGCGATAAACGAGCGATTGTTATGCCGGTGGAAACGGATCAAGCGTCATATGAATTGGCTGTCGAGGACTCGCGCACCTTCAACAATTAAAACCTAAGGAGCATCAGCATTCCATCTGTATACAAGAAACATATACACAAACACAAACAGAGACACACAAAATTTTACTATACGTGCCAAGGATCTATCATTGTTATTCTAGATTTAGGAGGACTGATCTTATTTTAGCCGTAAAACTTTCAAATAATTAAACTAAAACAAGTAAGGAAGTCTAAGTTCGGGTGGAACCGAACAGCAGCTGACCAATTCTCATGGAAATATCTAGTTGAAACTACAAGCAATCGCCTTTGCAAATAGCAGAATTTGTATGATGAAAAGTGGACAGCGCCACGCCTACTTCCCCAAAATCCACACCAGAGTTTTGCTTAAAAAGCTTATTATATGTGACTGATCTTACTGATATAGCTTGCATGGTTATAGAAATATCGCGTTATACATTTTACAAACAAATTTTTCAGAACTATGTTAAAAAACTGGGCGTGGCCGTTGACCGATTTCGTCCGTGTTTACAATAAATAGTTACCTTTTTATATTCAAACGCCTAAAAGTAGGCTCCGCGTAAAGTGTGCTATATTTTCTGTAGATTGGAAGCAGATACGTAAGCACATACTATGGCTGTGTATCGGTTAGCATGGGGGCGGGAGTACAGCAAACAAACGACGAATATATATTCGCAGCTTGACAAATGCTTTTCTCTTGCGTGTAATTTTTTATTGTGCGAATTTTACAGGTCGTTGCCTGTCGTAAAGCGGTTTCTCTCATACGAGCTGCTGCTGAAAATAAATAGCTTGAACATATGTGGTTATGTTTGGGGATAGTGGAGACAAGCAGGAGGATTTTACATGATGTAAAAAGCATTAACTAAAGTACAGAAGTATCAAAAATTTATAAAATTAACCAAAGTTATGCAACTGAATTCAAATTTTGTATAATCAAAGAACGGGAAACGGCTACTTACGCTTGTTATAACCATGAATAGTCTTATGACACGTAAACATAAACTAAGTGATATGCATTTCCTTCAAGGTATTTTTGGCAGATTTTGTAATAATTGGTCATAGTAGCTTTATTTAGGTGGACGCTCCAATTATAGAAGATATATTCGAGAGCGCGTTACACTTTTCCATAAAAACTCAGCATTTACTGAGTGTATTGAAATTGTCCGTCTTTAGTCATCACTTTAAAATCGCTAACTTGTTGGCCTTTGAGGTCACAGTAAATAACATTTGGAGCTTCTTCTTTAATTTTGGTCAGTTACTTAAAGCCACACGATATTTTTTTGTCATGTGTATCTGCCACATTTAACATATGAAAACCTGCAGAAAACTGCACATACGAAACATAAATGTTTCTATTTTTGACTGACACACAATTAGAATCAAATGTTCTGTCATTTGTTGATTTTAATATTTTGGATTTATTTATTTATTGTATAAAAAGAAGCAAATAAATTGAACTGTTGGAAGTATTGATAGTCATACGACATTACGTGTGTGTAATCTATGGTGTAAATTTCTTTGTGATCTTAAAATCCAAATTGATTAAAAGTTTAAATTTCAAAAAATAGTTCTCGTTTACTTAAGATTATACCATTCATCCAAACAAAACATTAAATTTCTTAACAAGATCTGGAAAATTGTGCGGGAATGTTGTGGTATTAAACTGTTGGGAAACTTATCGTCAGTGACATTGCAAAACCGGGTAACGCACAAATGCAAAACTGCGTCAGTGATATTTGTGTCAAAAACTTGTATAGGCCCCTGCCATCAAGATCTATTCATTTACTCTCAAGAAAACTATGTGTTGGTTTGGAAAATAATTAAAAGAATCTATCTTGATTACAACTTTTTCCATAAAGTCATTATTCGTCTTTAAATTAAGCAATTTGTGGTTGAAAAACAGCCAAACTGAGATAACACTTACGTGGTTTTGCAGTGTCACCGACGTTGTACCGTGTCTGAAATGTGCGTGACAATTATGTAGTGCTCTGAAGCCTTCAATTCACATGTTTCCGTACTGCGTCCCATTCTCTTTATTCAAACGAGACTACTTAATTTGATTTGCTTGAAAACTCAGAAAAATATTATTTTCCATTCGCATGAGACATTTCAGAAACGATTATCGACTTATTTGAACACGCAAATTAAATCCTATTTTAGAAAATCGTAAAGAACATTGCTGCACTTATGGAGTAAGGAATCTTTCTACCTAAGAGCAAAACCAATCTAATCTAGGGTAGTTGACAGATTGTGGGAGATAGATCAACGAGGGCGAGCAAGCTCACTATAGACTTTATTGGAGCGTTCGCTTCAGCATTTTATTATTTTATTTTCTAAAAATAACAATAATAATTAAAATGAAATTAAATAAAGTTACATAGCTCAGCTTATCAGTGAAGAATAGCGAGGTTCCACCCTGCAGGAAAAGGAGCTGACTACAAGTGAACTTTTTAATTTTTTATTTTCTTTCAGAAAATCTTAACACTTTTGAAGGTATTGATAATTACAGTACAAAAACAGTCAGCAGACTACTTACTGGTGTACAAGCTAGCATTTTCTGAACTGTATTCGAAATTTGTGTCTTAGGAACTTAGTTCTCTCTTTCGTTCTAAGTCTGCCGTGTATAAGTTAAATTCTGTTTGCATCTGCTATGGTATCAGCCTACAAGAAAGTATAAATTTCAGATTGCCGAAAAACGATGTAAGATCTTAATTGAATTAATTGTAGTATTTACCCAACAAAATATTTCCGCCAATTAAAGATCTTAACTAAGAATTTTGAATTAATTGGGAACAATAGAAAAGGTATTGTTGCATAGAATATTTGCTATAAAGAGAATAACTGGTACAACTTTTCCTTTTTGCTAAATTTTGTCACCTTTCGCTGCCAGATGTTTAACGAGGCGATGATACAACTGTATTTTCACAGTTTTTGCCAAACAATTTTTTATATTTCGTAAATATATTAAATACTTCGAATGCCTCCAAGACAGAGGGTATGTTGTTGATGTTGTTTGAAATGACAAAACCCCTCCCCGAAGGTTTTGGGGAGTGTTGTCGAAAGTGACAATTATTTGCCGAATATTAACCCGGTACGCTCCGGTACTCCCTTGCGGTACTGCCCGACTGTCGCGGAAGCGCTTTTGTATGACCAGTGCAACCTTCTAGGGCATGTCAGCCTTCCTTCTGTAAGGTAGGAGAAGATGGGTGATAAGAGGCATCAAATCCGTGGATCAACCATCGAGTTGCACGAATGAAAGAGGGCATCACAATGATTGGTTAAGAGAAAAAAATAAACTTAAATTCACATTTATAATATTAGCAGAACCCTACTAAATAATTTGTCATTGTGAGGAAAAGCTCATCTCTAAAACTTTTGTGTAAACTTATTTAGAATTTGGCTGTTTATAAAACAATTTTTTTTTAAATTTTAAATAAAACATTTCTCTTGAAGTTTCCTTTGCTGCATTTACTTTCATATAGAAATTTGTTTAGCTGCTCTTCATTGAAATCACAATGTGAACAAAGAGTCCTATGCAAAAGAAGCCCGCCGCTAATTCGAGCGTCATTTATTCCTGCACCCCACCTTACAGCTCAAATACCACAACCGCGCTCCGCACACACACACACATGCGAGCATGCCGAAAATGCAAATGCTTAAGGCCAATAAATTACTTGAACGCATAAAGCAGACGAAAACACAGACATTCTCCAAATAAAAAAAGGCAAACAAAGGGAACAAATATAGACTTCAAGACGACTTTGAAAAAGACTATGGAAGGATGCGAGGGGGCGTTAAGAAGTGAAGTTTATTGTTTGCTTTCCAAAGTGCAAAATGCGCAGTGAAGCTGAATATGTCAAATGCACTGTCGCGTTGGCGCTAAGTCACCGTGTGGAGGCAATTATATTTGAATAATTGATACGTTTATGCTCCTATGTGTGACGGAGGAAACAAAAGTTACTGAAAGGCAGACAATAAGCGAGACCGTTTATGTGTTTTGCCGGTATAAAAGACGAATTTGAATTTGTAAATATTTTAAAAGTGATAGATTTCCAAAGTGAGTGCTACCAATATTTTATTCAGACATAAATATTTAGCAAAATCGTCCTCCAGCACCCTCTAAACCAAATTTGTGTGTAGATACAAAATAAATTGAACATAATTCGTGTTAAAAGTATGTTATTCATTTTTAGAATATCTTTAGGGTGAATAAAAATATGCAAATATGTGCTAATTTATGAAGTTAACATACATATACATACTTGCTTTAACCGTACATATAGATTGAATGACTTTCAAACAGTAGTAGAAAAGCATTAATAAAATCGGAGTCTCTATTGGTAATACATTACAAGCGATATGCAGCACTGACTGAAAAATTTCGGATGGGCAATCCGTGGACACGATAACTTGAGCAAAAATTGCGATATTTGAATGAAATTTGGCACACAGGTTGCTTTCCGGCCAAGGTAGGTTACTATTTGAAATGGGCGAAATCGAACCATAATCACGTTCCTTTTTTCGATATCGAAAATTTCGAACAACGTATAAAATGGGTTAATTTAATCAGAAAAGCAGCTACAATGATGAAATTTGCTAGATTTATTAATTTGCTTGTCCTATTGACGATTTTATAAAATTGTTGGAAAAGGGGCGTGGCACCGCCCACATATGAGTGAAGAAATTTTTAAACTTTGACTCTTAACAACTTCAGAACCGTTTACACTAATATAACGAAATTTCGTAGGAGGCATACTATTGTTGTGCTAAATGCACCCATAGAAAATACGCGACATCGCTTTTCCACCAGGCCTTCCTTTTCATAAAAGTTATATGGAAAGGAGGTAGAAATATGGAACTGCCCATATCTAATTAACAGATACAGGTATAATAATATAATTTTGTGCTTACATAAATTTTCTTATTTAAACATGATTTTTGCAAAATTTTGGAAAGTGAGTGTGCCACCACCATCAATCAAATTTCAAATTCGACTGTTAATAACTCCAGAACGGTGTAAGATAGAATTACGAAACTTAATATGAGGCATGCCATAGGCATGTAGAGTAAGGATATGGTTAATGACCACGCCCACTGTAGGCCAAAGTTTTGTAAAACAGAGGTAGGAAACCGGAGTATGCCATATCTCATTTACTGATGCATATAGAATGCTAGAATTTCGTAGTTACAATGACCTGATGATCTTATTAATGCTTTTTTTTTTTAATTCTGGAATATGGGAGTGTTACCGCTTACATATAAATGAACAAAATGTCAAATTTCAGCTA
This sequence comes from Merzomyia westermanni, assembly GCA_949987695.1. Taxonomy (NCBI): domain Eukaryota; kingdom Metazoa; phylum Arthropoda; class Insecta; order Diptera; family Tephritidae; genus Merzomyia; species Merzomyia westermanni. The sequence goes on along the minus strand of OX465289.1, from coordinate 201,380,453 downwards.
TTATTAACTTCAGATCCGTGTTAAATAAAATTGCAAAACATGAAACGAGGTATACTATCTACGCTTTTCAAAATTACATATAGCCTATGCTGGAACCACTGAATCCAAGAATCTACTGCGCAAAATTTCATAAAGATTGGTTAAGTACCTTGGACGCCTGTACCAGATTAAAACTTTATATAGCATGGGGGCGTGGCAAGGCCCAGTTTTCAAAATTATATATAGCCTATACTGTAACCAGTGATCCCAAGAATGTACTGTGGAAATTTCATATTGATCGGTTAAGTACTTTGGACGCCAGACACACATTCATTTTTATACCCAGTAGTGCTACGCACACAAGGTATATTAACTTTAGTCGCCTAACGGCAGTACGTAACGGCATAAACGGATCGAGATAGATATTGACTTATGTATATCAAACTGTTCAGGACGAAAAGAGAAATTGATTAAGCCATGTCCGTCCGTCCGTCCGTCAGTCCGTCTGTGAACACGATAACTTGAGTAAATTTTTAGATATCTTAATAAAATTTGGTAGGCGGGTTTCTTGGCACTCATCTCCGAGCGCTATTAAAAATGGGCGAAATCGGATGATAGCCACGCCCACGCCCGTGGCGTCGCCCACTTTTCAGCATAAAATGTCCGCTATTTTCAAAGGCAATCGCTTATAATTCAATCTTGATATTTCAATGAAAATTGGTCAGCTGCTTCTCAGTAGTATGTATTATACTCCTGCCAAAAATTAGCAAAATCGTAAAACACACAAGCAAAATATTCCGGGACGTAGTTAAAAGACCACTGCAATAGCGAAGTTATATATCTTTTTTGATTGTCACACCTTTCATGAACATGAAATGTTTGTTCGTATAGTGAAATGATCAGGAGGATGAGCTGAGCTGATGTAGGCATGTCCGTCTCTCGATACGCCTATCTGTCTGTCCGTCTGTCTACTTGAACGCAAATATGAACTGAAAGTATTAAAATAGACCTGCGTAAATTGGGATGACATAATAGATCACTACTAGGTATATAATGTTCGGTTCCACTCGAACTTAGACTTCCTTACTTGTTTTTAACCATTTTGATGTTATCTGCCCGGCACTCTATAACACGCCCTTCGCTTTAGCCCATCACATTACCCCCATACCCACTCGGCCGTCAAAAGTCATCCAGAGTGCAGAGAGCAGCCAAGTTGCCTCTTACCTAAACTTTTTCTTTAATTTTTTTAGGGGAGAAAAAATAAAAAATACACGTGTGCTATAGAAATTTATGCAAGTTTACTGAAGGAAGGTCAACAATAAATACGCTGTATAACAATTTGGCACCCACGTACGGAGCAGTGCAAAAAAAAAAAAAAATTCTGACGTGTACATGAAAATGGCCGATACACGTGTATTTTTATTTTTTCTCCCCTTTCCGAAAAAGTATATTTGGTTCATAGGACAGAACTAAAGCTCGTTTTTGTAACGCAGTGTTATATTTCTATGCATATTTATCAAATTTCAACATTTTGTCAACACTTCATTCTTAGAAAACAGGGGAGATTTTTATGTTTAGTAAATCAAACGCGATTACCCAAGAAAGAAAACACTCACCAAGACGTTCATACTCGTATACTTAGTAATGTTTGCAAAATATAAAAGCCTCCACTTACCATTTATATCATAAACATCGCACTGAGGAGCCCAAAAATATACAATGAATAGAACGAAATACCCTGCAAAAAAAAGCGATTAGTCCAGGATGAATCTGGGATGAGTCGCAAAGGAGCATGCCACCAAAGCCAGTTTTGATCTCTTTATATGGGTTGAAGTGATCTCTTTTGTTTGAGCAAGTACCATGAAGAGACTAATTGGTCCTTTTCATACCCAAAGGGTAGTTCATTTTAAGCGCCAAAAAATAAAAGCACTAGGGTACTACAGATGCATACGATACTGAAAAAGGTTAAGCTCTCATCTACTCAGACCAAACCGCGTTACACCCAGCTTATGTAAGAACTGCGGTGTTTTCCCTCGCTACGCTGATTATATATTGAAATCAGTCACAGGGTATAATGAAAGTGTATTAAGTTTTCGTTTGAAGAGGACGTTATTGAAAGAAATTCTGATAGGGGACATTCTTCAGCCTACTTCTGGGATAGATTGTTTTTGATAAATATTTTGAGATAGCGCGATTTTCGACTCACTCTACTATAAAGAGGGATATATATCTCACAAAACTATTATTATCATAATAAACTTTGTACAGCTTTTTGATTTAGTAAAAATGCATTAATAATTACGGCTTTATTACGAGATAAATTCGATCTTCGACCGTTTTCGAAAGATCCGATCTAAAGAATTTTCACTTGGCATTACGACGCTAATTCGAAAAAAAAAAAAAATTGGGAATACTTTACATTAGGCGCAACTACTAAAATATCATAACCCACAAGCGCAGCTCATAATACGAATTTGACAGCATAGCAAACGAGCATGCAACAGGAAGGCGGAAACAGCTGGGAAACTCAAGTCGAATACGCCGTCGGTTAAAGTCAATGCATGCAATGAGCACAAAGAAGTGAGATAAAAAACACTGAGATTAAAAGCGAAACATAACAATAAGAAATTATGTCGCTGCCGACGGAAACTGGCATAGCGACACGACGGTTTACTGTCAAAGGACCTGACAAGAAATTAAAAAAAAATTTATATAAGTGAAGTAGGGGATTATTTTTATTAAAATCACTCATTCATTCACTCAACCACTCAACGTTGCCTATCAACATACGCTGACAATGAGATGTCGTTGTAAAAGTTTGAGTTATGGAGTTTCGTGCTCAAAGGACACGGCATAGAACTTCACGTCACTTTCGCATGACAGTGAATGTTGCCAATATTTTTGTTGTTGCTTTTGTTAACCCGCATCAAACATATACATCAGATTTTGAGCACAAGATCGCTACGTCACATGAAAGAACCGAAGCACAGCAAAGAAAGCCACAGGCGGAATAGACTTTCACGTCTGACTGACACAGAATGTTAATAGAAAATAGGAAAAAAAAAATTAAATGAATTCAAACAGTTTTTCTCTGTATTGACTTAAAGTCAAAATTTGTTGTCATTTTTTGTAGCTGCTGCTGGTGCTGTCATCATAGTCCTTGTGGTTGAGGCGCTGTTGTGTTGCTGCCACTTCCGTTTACTGCCAACTTACTTCCTACAAAATAGCTTATTCAACTTGTGTGCTTCTGCAACTGTCAGTGCCACATAGACCAAGACGGCGAGTTTCCAACCTTGTTGTTTTCCACAGCTAGGGATGGGTGCGCGCCTGCGGCAGTATGCTTGAATTTTGTTATTAAAAAATTTCTAAAATTTTTCAAACAATTGGTGCGTTGATGGTAGTAGGCGCATAATGCTCTTTGTATAGAAAGGCGGGAATTGAATTAAATTCCTGTAAGAAGTTTGGCTTCTCACATCACGCCATACGCCACAGCGCCTTCGCTTATTGTGCTTTATCTATGCATCCAGCTTACCCATGTGCCTGTCGGTTTAGTCCTATTATTTGACATGAAATTGATGATTTGTTTTATTTGTTTAGTAACAATTTTGCTTTTAACATTTTTTTCTTGGAGCTGCTTTAATTTTTGCTTTGCCGGAATTAGGAAGCAAAACTCAAGGCCATGAGTGGTGGGAATTTTCCCCGCATAAAAATAAGTGTCTGCTACTATGTAGGCCAGATTATTCAAAGTTTGGTATTCTGTTTTTATTTTTATTTTCATGAATACTGATTGCTTGTCATTATTATTGATGTAACCATGGCGAAATTTAGGTAATAGCAGCTTATACGAGTATATCTGGCTTGGTTTTGTGCTTTACCATCAACAAGTGGTGTGAAACTACAATTTAAGATAGTATTATTTTAATTGAAAATGTTTTGAGTTATATTAAGTTAATATTTTTTTCTATTGGACAACACATCAAAAATTTGTTTGAGGAAAATATAATTTCTGATTCTGTTGGAATTTCCGCTTGCCCTGACTTTTGACCCAACTTCGGGTTATAAGGGTTGTTTCGGGAAAGTTTTGAGGCTCTGAAAGCGGACAAATAGATGCTGCTGTTATAACAGAACTTACCTCTGCTTACCAAGCACGCCTTCTCATGAATGCAGATTAAAACCAATATCTTTGTCAAATGGAAGATCAAACACTCACTGCCTTGTCTATGTTTCATACTGACTTACTCGACATTCCCCATTTCATCTTTCCAACAAAAAAGTTTTAGTTTTGGTATCAAAAGTGTAAGAGAGCAAAAATTACCTCTAAAATTCGTATCTATATTAAATTTTGGTATTTCAGAACTTCAGTTTAACGTTTTTCGAACATGAGGTCATTCTTATCTCAAAAAACGAAAAAAAAGAAAATTATAATTAGTTGACGGCTTTTGCTTAAGGTCAATCAATATTCATGAAATCCAATTTAAATTAAACACCTTTAAGAAATTTACTTTAGCAACGCGTCTCATCCTGGATGCGGGTGAATGCTCGTTCACTGAACTATCGAGGCGACAGCAGCATCAGCCAATTACCAAGGCCGTCAACTATTTAACACCAAGCGGATTGACCGAATTTTCGGTATACCTATGCTAAGAGGAAGAGGCGTAAAGATTGAGTAATGCTGGAGAAATGTCTGTTAAAACCTTTTACCACGTGTTCGCAGCAGCCCAGTTGTTGCTATCGTCACATAAAGTTGCTGCAACACCAACAATATTATTGGGCGTAAATGAGCGGGTGGAATTATTGAAATGCGAGCTCTAATTATGCGCGAATGCCGCAGGCTAGAGACATCGCAGAGAAGCAGCGAACATAGCGAATATCAGCTTTAATCATTGTGTGCAGCCACGCCCTAAGTTTGGATGTGCTGTCCGTCGTAGCTTTTGTTTAACTACGCTGTTTACTCACCGCGGGCGTGTATTTTGGTAGCGGCGGCAGTGCAGAGATTGTTGGAACTTTTTATGATTTTTCTTTAGTTCCCACTTCGTTTTATTTTTGTTTCCGATTTTAACATTTAGTTTTCTTGTTTTGAGGGGGTTTTCATTTTAAATTAAATTGCAAATAGATGAATTAAGGGCGCCATTATGCAAAAAAAAAATTTATAAAGAAATGGGGGAAAAAATTTATTTTGAATTAAATAATGAAAAGTTTCGCTATTTCAATTTGATACTGCAAAAGGTTTGGTTGGGTATATTTAAAAGCTGTACAGGAATGCAGGCGATTTTAGGCCTCAGCTGCCGGCAAAAATCCGACTACATTCCAGTGAAATTGATAATATTTGTGTCTGATATATCAATCCGTACAAAATTTTAAAAAAGGGGAAAGAGCAGAAGAAGAAAAGGAAGAAGGGACATAGTGTATATAGAAGAGAGCAAAGACAAGAGGGAGGGTTTTAAAGAGGAGTAAGGAAGAGAAGTAGGGAGAATGAGTGTTTCTTTTCAGGAAGGTCAACTTTTGTCGAATTTGCAAGTGCTAAGTAATATTTTCTGCATATAGTAGTCATCATCAGTATGTGTCAAAAGAAAGTGTGGTGAAGAAAGTCAACTAAATCCCATTAGCAGATGTTACATCTTGTTCCACTTTATCCGAGTAGGAGTCCTGAGTCCTTAGCAACTTCGTCCGTCTCACAAGTCGTGGATGTACTTGAATAAAAGTACTTGATGGCATGGTCCCTTTCATACCGATTTCATAAAATTTCTCCATTCATCGCATTTGCTGAAGAGCGAAGCCATTAGCGAAGCCGTCAACTAGCCGGCAAGTGACATTTTCATGCCCTCTTTGTTCTTACTGAATGTGGTTTTTACGTCGCTGGTCCCGAAAGCCAGCGCACAGTCCCCCCACGGCATTCAAAAATATTTATAAGACGATGAGAAGCCAGTAGCCTCAGTAAGCCCTTAAGTATAGTACGTCAGAGTGACCCTACCGATGCTCCATCTCTTTCTGCCTCTACAATCGGCCGTACACGGTATGGCTGTCGGCAGTTGTACACTAACTGGGACCGAAGTGTCGGACTTGAGCATGTGACTTTGTTGCCCAGTAGTATAAGAAACTGGAGTCTAGAAAGTGGAAAAAAATAAATTATAGCAGTAATTATTTGTTCGATGTCGGTCAACACCGATTGATATACGTAAATCGGTTGAATCCATTTTCTCAAAATTTCGAATTTCCCATGTTTGTATTTGTGTCATTGTTGATGATAATCCTGCAAGTCTGACTATGTGTAGTCCTCTCAATTTGTCGGTTGTTTTTTTGTTCATTGATGTGGTTTAAACCTGGTTATTTTTTAGCAGCAAACTGTTGCTGTCGACTGCTTGGTGTGTTGGCTTGGTGGCTGCGGTCTGTGGTCGCTTTGAGTTTCCAGTTGACACCCACCTGCACCTGCGGGCAACAGTGTAAAAATATTAACACTTGTTTTACGCAAATTGCAACCTCTTAGTTGCTCTGGTTTCCAGTTACCCACTTCACCTCAGTCGTGTTTCTAGCATTTGCCCACCTTTGCAGTACAGCACACCTAGCAGTTGCTGGCATATTGAAGCCAACAATCAAAGCAAAAAACAAAAAAATTAAAATAATCAAGAACAATTGCGAACATGGATATTTAAAGTAAAAGTGTTTCACTGCATATGAACCTGGTTGTTGACTTGTTCTTAGTTGTAAAAAAATGAAAATATTTCATAAAACTCGAACAATTTTTTTTATATAAAATGTATGAAACATTTTTATATGCAAATAGTTCTTTCATTACTTGTCATATGGCGTTTGTATGTATGTCAAGCTTTGAAGTTTTAATGGCATTTCTATTTCTTCTCAATTTCAGCACATTTTTCATGCAGGTTTTTCTTCTTTTTTTCCTCTTCTTGTTTGCAGGTATGCAACAAAGTGTTTCTAAGTATGTCAGCTCGCCTTCGTTAACCTAGTTTTTGCAACAGTAACTGCCATATAAAACGCAACAAAAATGCAGCCGCGTGTAGCCTCAGCTTCAATATTGAGACTCAAACAAAGGGCTTGAAATGCTGCGGCTCGTTGCTTTTAGTGAGTTCAACAGCACCCCACTTACCCATATACCAATACGTGTGCGGTGTATAATAAAATCTAAATTTCTAAAAAAACTCTAATGGTGGTTTGTAAGCGCGTGTAAGAGCGTAGAAGGAGCGAGAGGAAAGCCTTGGCTGCACTCGCTGAAAGCAAAAAGTTATTTGTGCCTGTTGTTGTTACATTAGAAGTAAAAAGGCGTAAAGACGAGTGTGGAAAAATATATAGATGGACACGTGCATACATATTTAAAACCTATAAACATTCCCTTCGTCACTCACCACCTTCTTCGGCCTGAGTGTTGGTTGGCTGACTTTTGTACAGGAAAGACATTGCAAAAACCCCTTAGAAAGACATTATCCCAGGTTTGAATAAAATATATGCGGCCCACAGGAACATTGTTGTTGGCAAAATAACCGTGTTCAAATTCAAATTAAATTCAATGCTCCAAGTTTTTATTTCAGAAAATGCAATGTACAACCATTTCAAAGTAACATTTCTTAGCTTTGAAATCTTTTGCATAAAAATCGATGTTTGTTTGCTTGTTTCTAAGTTTTTGAAAGTAGCCAACCTAATCACAGAATTGCAAGAAGCCTCTGTCAACTTAGGATTTGCGCTTTAAGGAACCACAAAACCAAAGTAAACTTGGTTTAAAATAAGGGGGAATGCACCTTCCATATTAAACAACTCCCTTTTATCGCATTTTCCGCAAATTCTTGTACCACTTATCGAATATTTGTCTAATAATTCGAATATATGAAGGGTGGGGAAAACTAAGAAGAACATAAAAATTAAGAAGAAGACTATTCAAATTAATGATCCTCGAAAGCAACTTTTTCACACTATGTCTAAACATTTTAGAAAGGTATTTGTCATTGTCCATATTACTGAAAATTACTCACGAAGCAAAAACATTATTTTGTGTTGCGTTTTAGCACAGTGCATGGTTTGCAATACCCACACGTCAGAGGTTAAAGTTCGAAACCCATTGAAATCCATTGGAGTACACATTTTTTTTAAATTTAGTCTTCTCCAACTATCGAAATTATTGATCAATTGCAAACGAATAAGCACGTGAAATCGAATCGTTAACGGATATAATTAATGATTTATTGTCCGATCTAAGTCCTTCACTCATGTCATATGAAGTTACTAATATAGTTCTTTTTTCTTGACAAAATGGTACCCGCGTGTTACCCTCTCAAATTATAGATGTTGACCTAGGTAACCTGACGCTCCGCGTAAATAAAAATATTTTGTAGATAGTTGCCTTCTTTTCACTTATACTAAATTATTTTGTGAAGTGAACCTGAGGGAGAGAGCTTGAACATGTTCTTTATCATTGTAATATAGTAACAATTAAAATAACGTTATACATATTCTCAATACCGTTTAAAAACTTTAATGAGCTAAAGTTCTTTGAAGTTAAAATGAAATAAATCTATGGCGCGATATACAACGGGTATATCATCAGAAGCCTCCCTACAAATTGGTGGAACCTACAGTTTTTTGCGGCCTCCGAACGGCATCTACAAAGGAGATGAATTTTTGCTGAGAACCCTTCCATGGCAGAAATACACTCGGACAGTGTGCCAAATTTGGAACTAGTTAATAAAATTCAGATGGTACCCATAGGGACGCATCCGCGCTTACTTCCCTGAGTGTGTTAGTCCCACAGTTTTGTGTTGGCATTCATATTTACTCATATCTCATTTGTATGCAAATGTATGTGCATGTTTACACAGTAAAATGCATTTTTAAGTTTAACTTATTTTTTGTAGCAAATGAAAGTTTTTTTTGCAATTTTTTCCTATGCTTTTGATCTTGTTTTACCGAGTGCATGCACTTAAATTTTCCATCCTTTAGTTTCAACAGTTTTTATCAAACGCAAAGAATAGAAAACCACTGCTACTCGTAATTGTTACTTTTCGCAAATAGTTTTATGTAGCTCATGGTCGCAAAAATTTTAAAGTTTCAGTTACAATTGATGTACTACTTCCATTCAAAGTGAGTGTTTGTGCTGCATTTTTTTTTTGTAAAATGTTGTTAGGGGTAAAAACCAGATGAATTGCATGAATACTTTTTTCAGGTTTGGCTGTGTGAGTTACTTTTAATTGTGTCACCACCTAACTATGCATATTCGTTCTATAGATATGTATATATCCATATACGTATGTCCTTGTGTCGGCATAATAAATGTGCGATTCAATTACATTTGTATATACATGCCTGACTGCGAACATTCATAGCTTAAAGATAAAAAGGAAGTTCAGGATAGAGCATAGCGAGGCAAATTGCTTTTTTAAAAACTATTTATGAGGGAGAGAAATCCAATTGTTTAGCTCGTATCATATTTTTTAAGCAACTTTTTCCAACTTTGAGGAACTTAGAATTAAAAAAAAATTTATTTGGAGCTTACCACAGAAGTAGTTAATTTACAGGCACAAACACTGACTAAAATTAACAAACAGTTTGCATTCTCTGAATTATAGTAAATTTTGGCACTCACTACCAGTAATAATAATTTGTTCTGAAAACTTCTGTTTAGTGCACAATGCCCAACTATGCACCTAACTCAATCATTTATGCATGTAATTTGTCTCCCGCTCGCAAAACTAATAGTCGTATAAACTTTTGTTTGGATTGCAATTCATTTGAAAGTTTCATTCAATGGCAAATTAGCAAACGGTAATAGGTGTCACATTTTATAAATTTGGGAAGAAAGTCAATGGAACTTTTAAACCGTAAAATACAAATTTCGATTTGAATCTTTCGTAAAGGCGTTTGGACGATAATTGTCCGTAAAATGGCCAGAATCGAAAGGTGCTACCCAAAAATATCGCGCCTGCACGTTTTAAAATCTATAAAAGTATTTTCATGAAAGTTTTTTTTATGAAATGTTTTTTAAGAAAACATTGTCTTGTAGAGTTTTTCTTTCAGAGTTTTGTTTAGTCAATAAACCCGCTTTTGTGATTTATGGCCAGGCAGCACAAATCTACCCTAAGAGCTGCGGATGATATTAGCTTCCTTGCAATCTTCTTGGCTGCAACTCGCGTAATTCGGCATCTGTCGACATTATTAGCAGGCTATGTTTGGAAAGCAGCTCGTGCTTTTGTGGTGTTGAAAGCCAATCAGAGCGCATAAGGGGCATTTAATTCTTCTGTATCATATTTGCAGCTCGACTGTCAACTACCAAAATGAACCTTAGATGTAAGTTTTAAAACAATCACATATCGGATCTTTCTTGTGTTTATTGCATTGTTGCATTGCTTCTTCTTGAGAATTTTCCATGTGTAAAGTCCCTACTGACTTGATATGATTTAAATAACTATTGCCTGCTGTAATCATATAACCTTGTTGCCCCAGCGGTCAAGGTGTTAGAATAGTAGCCTACTAAAATCAATTAACTGACGTTTTTAAAGATCAAACAAATTGTTCCCGGGATATAACAGAACATCTTACAGCCTTAGCGTACCGTATTTATAAGGTCAAAGGACTGCCGCTATCCGCAATACTATCAAAACTTTAAGGCAGTGTTCTCAGTTGCAATAACATACTTACTGCTAATTGAGTACTTACTCCATTTCTAAGATTCGATGAAGACGAACGGCTAAGGCACCCACAGAGTCAGTTGTTTGCTCATTTACATCATGCAATCAATTCCTAATTTATTAACCTAAAATTTATTTGCTCTGAAGAGGAAGTGACAGAAAGCTGTTATTAATATCTACCGTCCACCGCCCCCAATTTGCCTAACAGCAAAATTTTCAATAATCTGCATTCTCAAATAAATTTTACTCTGCATGGCATGAATTGTATATAAGATAGTTGCTCGTAGCCTGTTATGAGTGGTGGCAATTTGCATATAAATTGCATTTAAACTGCATTTCCTCCAATTGTCACCTGACCTTATGGTCACTAACGACAGTCAACTTAGACCAACAACAAAGATAACGTGAAAGCAACCAACAAAAGTATTTCAGTGTATGAAAAGAGATGAACAAACAACCTGTTCTATGGACACTCTTTGTGCTTTTGTGGTGTTGAAAGCCAATCAGAGCGCATAAGTGACATTTAATTCTTCTGTATCATATTTGCAAATACCCAGTGATAACAGAGTCGCCTATAGGCACTAACGAATCGTTGTTTTAACTGCTAAAATTTATTTTCTTAAGCAGAGAAACTGAATCCAAGCCAATACTGAATGAAACGAGAAAAACCTATACAAAACTTGACGTTCCTCCAATAAGATAAAATAAAGCAGTAGTACCAACATAACACTGGTAATTCTAGGATATACATATGTGAGGACTAACCCCCACAGGGTATTCATGAAAATGTATTCACATATAGCAATTTTCATACTTCTAATATTGTTGTTGTTTTTCGGTTTCCAAGTGGTGCAAACATACTGCTTGTTGACCCTTATGCAGATGCATAGAGAAGAAGTGTTTAGGTGATTGTCACAGATAGTGAGAAAGGCAAGACACTTGAAAAATCAATTAGGTTCATGAAAGTATGATAACAAATATATCTACAAATCTACATACTTACAAATAAACAGGCAGCGAAGCGCACTCAGAGCATAGAGTGGCTCTAACCAGTAGGTGGATGAAGCCTTTGAACTTCGTTAGAATTTTAAGGTTTCATAAGTAGTTACACAAAGCTATGGCAACTTTCGAAACATTCAAAAGCATTTAGATTTCGAAACCAGTCAGTGACAAGCAGCAACCCCTCTCCTTGGATGTATGTATGTATAAGTGAACTTATGAAATCAAATACAAAACGAAAATCTTTTGAACTTTTGGCTTTGTCTTAGATCTCTTCCAAACCACACATTGCAAAACTTAGGCGATTCCAACTCAGATATTTACCCCTGTTGCTAGCATTGACAGTTTGCTTGAACGCTTATCGCTGAATCGATAGTGAAAGGGCATTTATTTAGATCTCATGATATTTGAATGAATTAATTAAATTGACAGTTGCACGTTTCAACAATTCAAACTTTCTACAAAACGTTATCTACATAAGTATTTCCCTTTCATTATGCGCTTAGTAAAACTATGCTTCTGCAAGCCACTTGAGCACAAAATTAAGTTCGAAGATTTAGTTCAAAGCATAAATGAGTGAAGCAATAAGCTCTGACAAAGGTCACCAATGAGATTTCTAAGTCAATGGAAAACTTATTGCTTTATAAACGTGGCGAACCACTATCGCTTTGGCTTTTGAAAGTAACGAAGGCAGCCACAGCTTTCTGCATTTCGTGAAACTTAACTGACATTAAGGAAAGTTAGTTTTTATATGTGTTCGAAATGAAAATGTGAGGATAGATAGATATCTTGGATTTGCAGCAAACAAACGAACTGATAAGTCGAAACTACTGAAAAATCTTATTCAAACCTGTTTTTAGCGAACAGCTTCATGCAATTACTTAATACAAATTTTTGAGCTACATAACATTCGATATTACTTCAAAGAAGAGTTATCAGCCATAAGCTTCCAATACTAAAATATTTGATAAGGATGAATGAACAATAGTTTGTGTGCTGGGCGTATAGGGTAGTAACCACACTTGTATGTATATGTAAGTGCTCTTGTTATTGAAGTTGAAAATTTTCTTGCTGACAATGTCATTTAACAGTTATTTAATAAATTTATGGCACAAAGTATACGGTCAAGGCAAATTTTGTACCAAAGTTGAGAATTTTCTACACATTTTAACATATCCTAACACACACAATTACATCGCTTTAGTTGACACATCCTAAAGTAAGGCAAGGCCATTCCAGTAACAACGAAGATATTAAATAAGTATGTGGCTGCAAAACTTTACTTAAATACACTTTAGTTCATGCACAAGCAAGCAAATATGCCATTAGTGTTCGAACTTACAATGTCACATATTCACATATTCGGATAATTTTAATCGTTTATTGGGTAAACACGTTTAATATGGTACTTTCTCTGAATATATTGAAGTGTTTAGTGTTCGCTTTTTTTGTGTGTTTCCTCTTTATCTATGTTGGTGCTTGGATTTTTTGAAGACTTGTATTCCTTTTGGAAGCCGTTCCTTACTTCAATATATTCAAAGATTATCTGGAACTAGTATAATGATTTTGATACTGGTCGTTTAGCAGTACTTCGTCCTGGTTAGTAGAAACGTCGGCTCATAGCCGTGCACTGCTAGCCTTTTGCACTTTTTTCCTGGCTAACTGAAAATAGTTTATAAAAGAAATTAACTTCTTTTATTGGTCCCTTGAATAAGCTAGTTCCACGGAGAATTTGAGAGGTTAATTCTTCTTTCGATGAACAAAGATCACGCTATGTCTGTAAAGAAGATAAGATGGGGCTTAGAGTATTCCAGAGAAAAGTTGTCTAAAAGATTTATTGTCCGTCGAGTTATGCAAATGGTCAAAGAGGACTTGGCCACGAAGGTTTTCCCATCGACACCCAATCTCGGTAGCAGAGAAAGGGAGAGGCATCGACTGAGATAGAAAAAAGCAGGGATGATGATTATGATGAAGAGCCAATGCCATTAATATCTATGGATGTGTGATTGTTATTCAATAGCAGGAACATATTGCACACTGGTGATGACTAAAGTCAGTAAATTCCCCAAAATTGCTTTAAAAAAGTAATATAAAATTGTAAGCATTAAATTACCATCGGCAAAAGTTCGATGGAGACAGAAACAAGCGAAACAGTGAAAATATGTAAATGCGGCCAAATGCAGATAAATACTTTATGACCATTAGGATTATTTCAATAAAATTTAGAAAGTAGAAAAATTCAACGCTTAAGTGGTCATATATTACCAAAGTGATGACCTCTTACACTACCACATTTTGTGGATATATTGAGTTTTATGAGTGTGCGACCCTTTAAATTTCGCACTTCCACCCACTGCAGGACACATTGTGTGAGACACGCATACGGTTTACGGTCCTTTCATCGCTCTTCTGTTTAAACACATTTTGTATTTGACTGCAGTTTTACTGCTTTCTTTCCCTAATATCAAAGAAATATTCAATAACGTAGATTCGTCAAAAAAGGGTGTGGGATTTTATGGGCGAATACATTTGTTGTATGTGTATTGACGATTTAGGAATTGTCCAATTGACTGCCTGACCATAGCGCTAACAATAACTTGATTGTTATTGTAAACATCGTTAGCTATGCACACACTTTTCACAGCTTTCACTCATTTGGCCTTTGGGACAATGCCAGTGTGTTGTTTATCTTCCCCTTCGCAGACACTATGTAACCCTTAGCTGACCTTCGGTGTGTTTCTTTATAAATACCAACACATGTAAAATATTATTAACTTTAGAATTCCTTTTTATCTTCCTAAACTCATTCGTATAAAATGAAAATTGAAAATGAACATGCTTTCGGCTAAATTTGGCAAGTTTATCGTAAGAGCACAGCTGGTCCATTGAGCGAAAGCTGTCTACCCACGCAATTTATTAACTTTAACTCAATTCAAGTCAAGTAATCGATTGAATTGTTTGACTGTATTACACTCCTCACTCCTACAACAGACTTTACCATTGACAAAATATTTCAAAATATCAACGCCAATGGGCAGCCAACAGCAGGTGGCAACCAGATAATATTTACGTTGTTGTTATTGTTCGGGGGTTTGATGATTTTTTGCTCTAGATTCTTGCAACTTAAAATTCAATTTAGCAAATACATACGCTCAAATGCTTACGAAATGCGTCAATTGAGAAAATCTGCTGCAAATGGCTTAACGTTTTGTGTGGGTGTGAGCTAGCTTGAATGTAGGATCCTAACGCTGCCAATTCTTGGTTCGCCCTCGTACGAGTATTATGATGCCATTTATTTGAGATTGTCTGCAATGGTGTAAAAGCAGTACAAATACAGTGTCGTGTTTCGGGATAAGAAAGGCATTACTTTCATGAAATACTTTTTCATGCGCACAATCATTTCTTAGTAAGAAAATTTCAGATTAGACCATGGTCAGCTCTGAGCGCATTCGTGAATTGAATCGACTGTTAGAAACTGGGGGAAATAATTTCTCGATCCCCAAGGTGCCGATTGCCTGATACGTTCATGTTAAACTTATAAAAAGTAGATAGAAGTGCCTTTATCTTTTGAAATTGCTGACAGGTCACTTCTCATGGTGAGAATATATAGAGAGGGATAGTTTGTTGGAGGAAAAAATTCGAAGGGGATTCTTCAATAAAATGTATGGTTAGAGCGTTTTTCAATAATTTGCTGTAAAAGGGTGATCTGCCACTAAGCCGTCGCCATATCAATCTTCAAGAATTTCTATACAAAAACAACAATTTTTAAAAAAGTTTTAATCGCTACTCTTTTCATTTCCCTGGCGATTCAAATTTGTGTCGATTTATTTCTTAATTATTTATTTGCGCAGATCTAAATATTTCCAACTTTGCAGTCGCTTTGGCACGACTCCACTGTAATCCTTCAGCTTAATCACCTTATACCCACACAGCTAACTCTTTTACAATTTTACCACGTCTGTTTTATTGACTGTGCTGCCATGGCGTATACGCAACATTTGGTCGTTTTATTGGCTCAATCCAAGCATGCAATGGAATAAGAAGCATAGGTTTCTTCACGCTGTGTATGTATGTACATATATTTGAGTGGGTGCTCGCAACCCTTTAAAAGAGTAAATAAAAACGTTCATTGTGTGTGCAAGTGGATGAAACCCTTTTAGCACAATTGCTATAAATTTGTGTCCACTGCTGCATGAAATTCTGGAGCATCACTACATGGCGAACCAGCAAGTACTATCACATGCCAACAAAGAAAAGCAAACAAACAACAGGGTTAAAAGAATTGGCTCTTCAAGTCCTCTCAAAATGCAAAGGAATTTATTTCACTGAAAAATATAAGAAAAAAGCTTATTTAAATCCCATTTTAATAAAGAACGCCCTATCAATATCGAGTATGGCGTAGAGACACAGTGTATTGCAGGATCAAGTGTGTCTATGTGTATGTACACATTCACATAGGTGCAATATTTTCAGTTCGAAATAATACTTTGTACAGGAGCCATACACTGCAGGCCCCGAAGTGTTTTAATGCGCATTCGAGCATTTCTCTGCTGCCACCAACTACTAGATTGATGCATTCACTTGTGTGTTGTACAGAGACCAGCGTAATATATTTATACCCTTACGAATTCAATTTGCACGCGGTATTTTTTCACACCACTTTGACCTTAAATTTACAGCACAAAAAACGTTGCCGATGTATCTCCTTCCATAGTCCAATAGTCAGCCAAATTGCTGTAAATGAAAAAACACACACAAAAGACATAAAAAAGCTAAAAAATTAAGCAACAAAAGGGAAGTAACGAGTGGTGCAAAAATAATATTGACACATTAACATGCCTGCGGTATAGGCTTCCCCACGCCACTTACACCAAACTGTCACTTGCTGTTCAAAGCGCATTCCTGGGCAGTGGCGTTTATGTAGGACACTTAGGTTAAAGTGATGTTGATGGCCTGTCATCCATTTTATGTGTCGAGCTCGTGTTTATATTTTTATTTGAATTTTTATATGTAGCTTGCGGCTGTTCAAATGCCATCAATACTTATCTTTTTTGGAGCATCATTTATAGGCTTAACGTTCGAGTTGCAAAGGTGTTACAGCAAAGCAGCGTCAGCTAAAATTGTGCCCACAGGGTAGAGAAGTTCATAAAATAGCAACCTATCTGAAACTTAAACGAATTGAGACATATATGACGGTATAAATAGCCGCATACCCTTCAATCACATTTGCGTTGTTCTGTGGTGAGTTTATGAGTTTCCCTCGATATACATTAGTTGCTTTAGTATACTTCTGAAGAGTTTCCTATGATTTTCTTTTTGAATTAATACATTTCCTGATTTAATGCCACTTAAGGCAGTCTGAGTGCATGGGAATAAGGATTGCAAAACACTTTGGGTAATTCTTGTGCTTTTGGTACGAATTAAATATTTGGAACTAGAGTCGTAATGGCGGGAATAAATTTTTATGAACTACGTGCTTGAACTTGTTGTGGCGATACAATTTTTTAGAGCAAACGTTAAAGCGATTTATGATTTTATTCTCGTTTCTGGTAATGTTTCGGGAGATCTGGTAAGTCATGAGAAGATAATAAAATCTTTTAGTTTCACTATATCTTAAACTCCTTGCAAACATTCCCAGAAAGCACCATTCTTGCAGCTTTAGCACACATGTAACGGGCTTCTGCATGGGAAGGAAAAAAGTCACTGAAGATGGCACATCCGCGCAGCAGGGTTGCCTCCAAATTGAAATTGACAAGATAGAACTGAAAGATATTTAAAAAATACTTAAACTGTTTACCTTTCTGAAACACCAACCTTCAAAGAGGAAGATTAAAAACTGGTCACGAATACTCATGCAAAAGTAACCCAACAAACATTTTTGTAGCAATTCTAACTTTACCCTTGAGGTCTGCAAATGCTCTGAGTTCAATCATAGGGCTGTGAATATCGAGTTCCTTGAAATAACCATTCAGCATATCAAGCAGGTGGATGTGAACTGCTTAGTCTGCATCCATAATTTGAGCTGCCACTTAAACAGGGCGAAGTACGGTTACTACATAGAAACACACAGAACCACACTCGAAAGAGAGATCCCCTATTTTTTTTTACTCCGACAGTTCATTGTGAGCGGAATTTGCTGAGTCCTCTATTACTCGTATAATGTTTACTGAGTAAATAAAAAAATATAAGAAATACAAATAATCTGTGCGCAACCACTTGAATGATATTAACCTTGATGTTAATTTTGCATGAGTCAATGTCACCGCTTGAGCTTGTTATCACATCATTTAGAACTTTCAAGTTTTTCCAAGTTTAAACTTGCTCTGAACAATATTTCGTGCTCCTGGCAATGTGTTAGTAAACTTGACTAGGATATCTTATTAACCTTGTATGAGTCACTTTGTTTACGCATTTATATATAAACATGTGCATTCTATGTGTGCGGAGGGCGGGAGGCGGGCTTGCGTACAATAGAATCCAGTTCCTTTTTGCAGATGAGCAAAATATTGAAAAGCACAATAGGAAAACTCAACTAATCAAAACTGACTAAAGTACATATCTCAAACATAGAAAAGTTGAATTCCATTCATATTCAAATGCCACGCGTTACCCAGATCCGAACACAATAAGCTTGCATGCCAAACACGATAGGTTAACTGTAGTCTGTGCATGGGTTAACGTTCGAGTAAAGATGCAGAGAAGGAAAAAGGTTTTTGTCAAATCACGTCGATATGGGTTGTGTTTGAATGGCCTTGGGCGATTATGTGTTCTTAATAAATTGTCAAATTCTTTTTCAATTTACTTCCAATCACGGAGAAATTGATCAATTCAGATTGAACGCCTGACATGCTGCTTAAATAAACACTGAACTTTGCTGATTTTTCAAAGGCGCAAAAAGGATAAAATTAATAAATAATATGCGACTCAGTCAACTTGTCGCCACTAGAACACGTACACTTTTTTCTTGAGTTCCATACCAACAATGCCCGTCCTCACTTTGTTGTGCTTTCTCAGCATATGCGGGCAAGTTTTGCCTTCAAGGTAGTGATTTATGGTGCTGGTGTGTAAAACATACTAATTTAACACTTACATATACACATATACATACTTGTAGGTGACTACATAACAAGTAACAGCGTATCTACAAGTGTTGGCGGCCACTAACTTTTTACGTTCTGAATTCTTATTGAATGCTTTGCGGGCCGTTTCCAAAAAGTCGTGTGTTTTTATGTGACTTTAGTCAGACTTGGCCGTTTTTGTCAACTTGTCATGTTGTGGATGGCGGTTCTGGTTGGGCGAACACACATTCATAAGCACATACATAAGTTAAAAATTTGCCAGTTTGTTTATTGCTTTTGGCTTTAGCAAAAATTGAAAAATATTTTTACAAACTTTTTTGACAAGTCGTTATTTTAGGTCTTTCGACAGCTGCCGTCTAGCTTGCATGCGAAGAAAAAATTTATGTGAGGTGATATTTGGGCACATTTGTAGTAATCTTTAGCAAGCGGATTGTAAAAAAAGTGGTAGGAAGCTCAAAAGCATTTAAAGCAACAACAAAAAACTTTGCTTATTCTTGTGGTGCGTCCAGAGATATCGTAAGCGGCGCGGTTTTTCAGTGTAACTCGATTACCAAAGATTAAAGCTATCGTATTCGCTCGTAGTCTTACCTCCTCTGTAACTGCGTCTGTCAGTACACATTTCACTTGGTCGAACTCGGCTTGTAGCTATGTGAAAATTTGAAGAGTAGTAAAAGAGTTATTCGCTCTTAAAGAGGCAAAAAATACAGACCTCTGCATCAATTTTTCAAGCAAAGGAAATAGGGGAAAGAATGAAAACTTTTTTGGTTTACAGTAAGAATTGAAAACAACAATTTAGAAATAAAATTTTGAGCTGAATAAAAATTTCTGATAAGTTTTGTACCAGTAGCAACGTGGTGTTGGGGTGTGGTACGAAACTTTTCACATTCACTCAATTGTTTGTGTTTGTTTGTGTGGGTTGCTTGCGGCTTGTTTGTATTTGTTTGGTGTGAAAAAGTTTCGGCAGCCTGTTGCCCTTTCTCATGCAGCCTTTTCATGTCTTGGCAACAACACAGCTGGGGTGCGGTACCTTTCTTTGAAATTTCTTTTGTTCCTTTCACTCTTTTCGACTTGTCATCATGCCCACCCGTGAATTGAGTGATATTCACATTTAAGTTATTTATTTCTATGAACTATTTATGTTTGAATGTGTGTGCTTGTTATTGTGTGAAAATTACAAATTGATTACAGCATCAACAAATGTGTTAATTTTGCGGTTTTCCATGTTGGATGCTTACCACAGCAGAAGGTGCCTACTCAAGTTACTTGCCGAAGAACACAGCAAAGTGGCTTTAATACCTTTTGCACTTAAGGACGTGCTCGCAGATGCTAAAATCTCTTACTTGGTAAACGTGATAAACAGTAACGCTCGATAGCGCGAGAGTTGTGAGATACTAGTTTTCGCTGTAATCACTGCTTTGCTCTAAGCTCAAATACATTTACTAAAATTGTTCGATTTTTATCAAATATTAATTTTAAATGCAATATTTTTAGACAGGCCACACTAACGCAAATCTGATTATATTTCGAAACATTGTGTCATAATACTTGTAAAGTGTTAACTTTAATAAAGTTTCTTATTAAATCGCTGTCAGCAGTCGCAAACTAAATGATTGAAAATACTTTAATATTTGTGAAAGCTTTAAAAAGCTTTTCACCTGCGAGTGGGAAAAGAGCGTCATGGTGGAACTGGAGAATAATCGATTAGCAATATCGATACGAAGCACTTCTGTTTTAGTACTATAGCTTTATATTGAATCTATGTAAATTCCATGTATCCGAAGTATGCAAATTCCTAGGGACTTCACTGAAATACGATAGAATGTTCAGCGAGCTTTTCGTACCTTTTTACTTAAATGAAAAAGAATTTTCCTGGTTATAAACTATGACTTCAGCTTTCGGTGTACAAGTTTCTGAGAGTTCTGCTTTTAAGTTTTTTGCTGTAATTTAGTTGATCGTCTGTTACTAAGAAACTCAACCTCATCGAAAACTTTGATATTCAATCAATTTAAAATGACATGCATTTCTTTCTGCATAAAATCATCCCAAGTTACGCTTTTTTCTTACTTAACTCAGCAACTCCAAGTTTCCCATAAAGTTTCTAGTTTCTGGCTATTGTTTTTGTTTGCACCTTTCCCCAACTCACTTTTCATTTCCATTTTCAATTTTCGTGTATTTGCTGACAGATTTACGAGCAGTCATCGACGACAAAGTAATGTTGGCAGGCGGTGTGACGCTGTGGCGATACTCCAACAACAAATGGTGTACGACAACAAATTAATTAAAACGAAAATTTAAAAAAAAGTATCCGAACTTAACTAAGCTGTTTCTACAACTTTGGTCATTTCAATTAAGAGCTAAGGTCAGAGGAGGGGAAGGCAAAGCCAAAGAAATAAGTAAAAAGGGCTAGGCGAAATTTAAAAGTTATTTCCACCAATGGTCGGGCTGCTCCTGATGAGCTCTGAAAAAAAAAACCACGCCACAAGCTAATTGAAGAGGAAATGCATAGCTGTCGCAAAGATGCTGCGTGGTAGGCACGATTGATGGGCCAGTTAAAAGCGTGACTCGCATTTCGATTGTAGATGAAGCCGGATGAGATATTGTTGAACATAATAAGGCACTTGCTGATGCAATGATTTGAAGCAGGTGAAATTGATGCTGTTACTGTAGCAAATGGTGTTGGCGTAAACATTTAGGAGACTGCGATACGATCTTAGCAGGGTTTCAAAGTTTTCTTGTTTATGCCCTTCAAAATTATGGTTGTGGTACTTTGTTTTGAAAGAATTAAAAGTTTTTACATAACTTCAATATCAATGGAAGGCCAAGAATGTAAATCCCGTTGTGGGTATCCAGTAAAAAATCGTTAAAGCTGGCATGGGAATAAAACCATTCCAAGGTTTGCTTAAAGATTTTTTCCCAGCAAGTACTTGCTTGGTTTACTTTGTTGTTTCGAAAATAACCAAGCAAATACAAATTTTAGATATCTAGAAACTGCTTTTTGCTAAACTGTAATTTTCAACTGTTATTTTCTCAAGCAACCTCAAGCAATCCTTGAGAAAGACTCAAAAATTTAACAGGCCAGCGCAGAAATGTAACCGCTAAGAACCTAACCTTTGCGTACCTGTGTAGGGCCAACATATTTAGTTGATTGCAAAATAGAAAAGTATGCGAAAACACTTCCAAGAATAATTTATTCCATGATTCAATAACTAGAAGGTTAGCTCTCTAGTGACATGTTTTGACAATTGCCGCCATCATGCTGCCTGAAAAATTGTCATTTACATTCTGGGTTGGCTTTTATCGAAATTATGTAAAAATAGAAATTAAAAATTTAATATTATACAAAATTTTAAATATGTTGGTTTCAGCAAATAGATTAATTTACACTATTATTTAGACCGACTTTTGGGGGTGTAGTGTAGTCGTGGACGTTTAAAACTCGGGATATTCCGGTATGTAGAAATGGCTTTCTTAATATTTTGTCCCTGCATACTTATATACTTACTTAGCTCTATCGTGACTTCAAAGCTGTTCCTTATGTGATTCGAAGTCTTGTTTTTAACAAACCTTAACTACTGTTCTCTGGATTTGATAACGAGTTCTGGCTTAACTTATGTATAAAGCAACAATTTTAAGTCAACTTCTGTTCTAAGTTTGCATGAATAATAGGAGCCAATCCTATATTATTGAAACTTATCACTTTACTATACACTTGGTAGACTATGTGTGTTTGTCTTTATGCCCTGTAAAGTTTCCAAAAAATATGCATCTTGGCAATTTGTCATTATTATTAAAAAAACATAGTCCTATAGTCAGAAGTAGGAATGTGCAATTATTCAGAGTTTGAGTTGATAATTTTACTGTATTAGCCATTGAAGTTTCTAGGTTTGACGAAAATCCCTGATATCATGCTTACACCGAAACCACAATATTTTGCGGTCCATATAAACCGAATGAGCCGAAATCAAACTTTTAATCTTGTTTTACTAACATTTTCATTTTAGCACATTCATGATTCTGGCAAGAGGGCTAAGTGCGTACGTATTTTGATTGCAGATACGTATGCACATATATATTTATTTTAATTTTTGTTTGTTCAGTGACCGTTTTTCATAGTTTTTAATTGATTATAGAGAAAATTTACAACGATTTATACAGTGATAGTATGGGGTGACATGTTTTGGTGTTTTGTTTAGTTGACCTTACAAAATGTATTACTACTAATTTCCTACTTTTTTGATTTTTCTTCTACCATTTCCTCGACAAATGAAAAAAATAATTCTACTTTTCTTTCGTTGGCAAAAGAAACCCAGAAAACGGAAGTGTGAAAAGTGAACGTTAGCTAGAGAGCTAACCTTCTTGTAATTGAATCACGAATTTATTCAAAGCTCCCCCCTCTAGTGTCAATCAAATGTATTGAAATACTTGATAGATGATACCTTTTTTTCTGTACAATCCGATCTTTAATATTGAATTCGTTTTCAAACATGTTGGCTTCAAAATTTCCATAACATAACTTTTTTGTCTTGTTTTGACCTCTAAAATTTAAAGATTATGTATTTTCCTTTATGACTCGTGGTAAAAAAATAAACCTGCTATCGATGGAGAAAAGACTTTGTACTGGAATTTCTTCACTGAATATTTTATTGTCGAAGTTACACGGTTTTGGCTTCCATTCAAATTTTTTAAAATGGATAAAATCTTATCTTTCTAGTCGATCATGTACAGTTGTAGTTGATGGCGTTTCGTCATACTCTTTTATTGCTTCTTCGGGTGTTCTTCAGGGAAGCATTTTGGGTCCGACTCTTTTTGTCATTTTCATCAATGATATTGCTAGTTGTTTTGAATCTTCACAATTTCTTTTGTATGCTGATGATATGAAGATTTTTACTAAGATTACGTGTCCCTCTGACTCGTTTAAACTTCAAAAGGATTTAGAAAATGTCGAAGTTTGGTGCCGGAAAAATATGCTTCCCTTAAATACTAAAAAATGCTTCCATGTATCGTATTCCAAATCCCGGTTTCTTATTCCTACCTCCTATTCTATTGGTTGCTCTCAACTACAGATTGTTTCCGAATTCACTGATCTGGGAGTGGTCTTTGATTCTAAGTTCTCATTTCAAAGGCATATCAATTTCACCATGGCTAAGTCTTACTCTATGTTGGCTTTTGTTAGACGTTTCAGTTCGGATTTTAGCGATCCGTACACTTTGAAATCACTATTTACTTCACTTGTTCGCTCAAAACTAGAATATGCAGTCATTATTTGGCGTCCGTATTATGCCTGCCATATTAATCGCCTAGAGAGAGTTCAAAAAGTTTTTATTAAATATGCTCAACATCCC
Organism: Merzomyia westermanni; assembly: GCA_949987695.1. Taxonomy (NCBI): domain Eukaryota; kingdom Metazoa; phylum Arthropoda; class Insecta; order Diptera; family Tephritidae; genus Merzomyia; species Merzomyia westermanni. The sequence goes on along the minus strand of OX465289.1, from coordinate 201,356,423 downwards.
CTTCATTTTGATCCCCCAATTCCCAATTATGAGTCTAGATATATGCTTATAAATCTTAAGACACTGATTTGCAAGAGAATTTTCTTATCCCTTATTTTCATTTTTAAGCTGATAAAAGGGGTTGTGGACTGCCCCTACTTATTAGAACGCATTTTTTTTGTTACTCCTCATAATTGGTTAAGGAATCAAGCTACATTTTCGGTGGGGTTAGCAAGAACAAATTATGCTGCCAATGCTCCTATTTTGAGAGCTCTTAAAGAATTTAATTTGCTCTCAAATTCTTCATTTTTGGACTTCTCCTTTTGTGAAAATAGATTTAAGATGTTACTGATTGATTTACTGAAATAGTATATCGCTTTCCTAAGTTTTTCACTAGTCTGTAAGAAATGTTACATTTTCAAGATTAATAAATAAATATTTTCAAGTTTTCTCCTGCCTCTCTGCTGTTCTGACTGACAACCACATTAATCTAACCAGTGTTCGGAGCTGTACTACTAGAGTTGTAGATTTACAAGGGCTAACTCTGAACCTTACCTGCTCATACCCACCACACACACTACTCAAATGATCTGCCCATCTTTGCTAAAGCTAACTTTTAAACACAAACATATTTATGTATATATATTTTATTTTGTTTCATCCAAAGATATACTTCTTCAAGGAGTATGAAAAGTAAAAGTTTCCGCTGCATAGAAAACTTTCATTTAGAATCTATGTCCTTTCGCTTTGAGATAAGATACCAAAGCTAAAGCGAAGTACAACACTGCATAGGCACTTAATTGGACTCGCACGAAAGCGCCTGCACAATTACATTCAAAAACAATCACATCATCGATGTCTGACTGCTTTCAATGACAGAACCACCAAAAAAAAAGAAGCATCACAGTTGCACAGATTTATTTCTGGTATGTACGAGTGGAGTCATCTCGCGTGAGATAGTGCAAGTTTATATACCTTACTTAGGGCTAAACTGGTGCCTTTCTAGTGCATTTGGTACACTACCAGGTCCTTATCGAAATCAATTGGTGAATTTAATATGGTGATGTGCTATGTGCCTGAATTTGTGCCAGCGGCATTCACTTTTCTGTACAAGGTGGCGCAAAAGTAAGCTTCCGATGTTCAGCATATCGGTTGTGCACGTGCACTGTGTGCTGTTGCACCGTCTTGTTGGAACCACATGTTTTCCAATCCCAATTCATCAAGTTGCGGCAAAAAGAACTCGTTGATCATTGCTCTGTAGCGCTCACCATTCACAGTAACCGTTTGGCCCCGACCGATTATTGGTCAAATAAATAGTCAGCAATATTCCGCGTTCTGGAGCAGTGTAGCGTAACATTGTTTATAAACGTGTATTTCGCATGTGTTTACTACACAAATGTCAAAACAGAACTGACTTTAGGGGCCAATCGCAAAATTTATAGCATTTTCTGGTAGGAGGATTACTTTTGAGCCACCTTGTAGTTCCGAAGTGGTAAAATATTCTATAGTACAAATCGAATTCATTTATGTGTAGTATTTTGTTAGTTCCGGACCAGACCAACATTTTTTTGGTGAAAAGCTATTTCTATTTTATCCAACATAACATTCAATTTTATAATTTCATTATTATAAGAACTAATTTTAAGCGTTTCACATTAGAAATATTTATTGTAAATAGGTTAATAAAGTAGAAAGTTTTGCACGCAACAACAATAACGGCATTTGAAATATTTTCAGAAGAATATCGTGGGTGATACTGCAAAGCCGGGTAATGCACAAATGCAAAGCCGCTTAATTTGTGTCAAATACTTTCCTGGGCCCCTGCCATAAAATCTATTAATTTATTCTGAAGAAAACTACATGTTGGTTTGGAAAGCAATTAAAAGAATCTATCTTGATTTGAACTTTTTCCAGAAAGTCAATAGTCCTCTTAAAATTAGGCAATTTGTAGTTGCAAAACAGCCAAACTGAAATATGTCTTACCCGGTTTTGCATTTTTGCGTTCCGCCGTTTTGCAGTGTTCGTTTATATATAAGTGTGTTCTCTGAGTTTTGAACTCTCTCTCTCTCTCGTGTTTCGTGTGAGTAAACATACGGCCCTTATCTTTACAGAGCGCCAGGTTTCCCAAGTCAGAAAAAACCAATAGGAAAGGATGAAAATACGTTTTCTACACTTTCTAGAGTGAGATAATTGACATTATTAAGGTCATATCGAGATACTACCGGGAGTTGTTTCATGTAAACTTCAAATCTTATCCGATCGATAAAAACATCTTTTGTCTACAAAATGTGTGTTTACCGGTCAGATAAATTTTAAATGTTTTTAATTTAAGAACATTGTGAGAAGAATACTTTTTGGACATACAATTCAAAATGGCTTGATGGTTATTCAACTGCGTTTTTTGAAGTGGTGAGTCTAACTAGTTCTTCTTTGGCAATTTAGATCTGGTTCTCAACTAGAATATTTATGTTCGTGCGGAGCTGTATGTGAGCGGTTCATCTTTACGTAGTACAATTGTGTTGGCGCTACAAATGTAAACAGCAACAAAGCAGTTCAAAACAAGATTTCAGCACTTCTGAAGGTATATATAAGGAAGATGGATGGAGTGAGGGTAGATGGATGATTATTTGTCTGCCGGCATACTTACAAAACTTATCTGCTGGCTGGCCGTTGATCGCTGTGTTAATGTTTTGAGATATAACAAAATGGACCACAAAACTGTATATTGAAGTGGGTTGATATAGGAAAAAGATTAAAACATTTGCTAGAACTTTAAGTTGAGAATAAACAATTACCAAGTTGTACGTGAACTGCGGTATACTAAAACATTTTTAAGTGCATTGTTTGCTTTTATTAGTTGAGTAAGTGCGAGAGCAAACCGCCACAGAACTCAAACAATGAACTCTAAGTAAGCTTAGCAAAATTTCGCTGAATGTCTTTTTTGTGAACTGTGCAATTTTTCCCTCTTATTCACTTTTAAATGAATGCAACTGTGGATATAATAAAATATTTTTGAGAGAGTTTAATCGAGAATTTCTTATTAGTGCATTTAGTTGTTTGAAAACTTAAAGCTGTAGGGAAGGATTGGCAGAATTCATATTTGGCAAAAAAACTATTCGAAAATTCATTGAACACAAAGGAAAAGTGATAGTTTGTCTGGTGAACGCAATATCCTCTGATCTATCGAACTGCACCGAAAAGTAAATTTTAATAAAAAGTGGATTATTAACTCATATTGTTTGTTGAATTAATCCGGCCAGCTTCATTGGGCTTCATTCTCATAGGCGCCGCTGATACAGAAGGTAATCCGTAACTAGTTCGATTATCTTCGCTTGTGTTATCTGGGTCATATTCTTAGTTCAGGAGGGCGAAAAAGGGCTAACTTTGTAATCGAAGTACTCTTTGAACATTCGCCATCAAATTGCCGTTTCCAATCTAGCAAGTGTTCTTCGGGGTTTTTTATTTTAGAAAAAATCTTTTTTTTTCTTATTTAAACTTTGTTACATAAAACGAATGGACAGGGGGTTTATTAATTTTATCTTACAAACTTATACACAGAAAAATTTGGTGGAAGAAGCCATGGAAATAATAATTTGTCAAAGTTTTTATATTTTCGGAAAGCTATTAATTATAGTAAGCGAAGAAGATCGCGATACAAAAGTAAGATAAATTAATAAATAATGCAGGAATGTATAAAAATTGTAAAGTTAAGAATACAAGAAAATAAGTGATAAAAAGTTAAACAGCTGATTCTCCTTTATGGGCTTAAATACATTTTTTTTGAGAATGAAGTCTAAATTGACCGTAGTCGAATATGAGCTAACCCCTTCACTTTTCTTTCTTCAATTTGTTAACCAACTCATTGCGTAATTATTTTCAATTATTAAAGCTGACTGCTCAGCATCTATCAAATAAATATAAAGCATCAAATTTCAATTTTGTAAGTAAAGTACTTCGCCTAGCAAAAAGCGAGCCATTTTATCACAAGCTTCCGCTTGTCTACATTTGTTTCAGCATTTCGGCTAGCACTACATAGAGGCCACCACGTCTCACTCGCTTATCTCAAAGTAAATCGTTTTTCTTCCTATTCGTTAATAAGCTAACTTGACTAGAGCTTTTATTAGCCAGCTAACTGGGCAATATACCGACAACTACCATATCTAATGTTTAGTTCTTTTGTTGCTTTCATTCATTTCTGTCAGTTCAACAATTACTTATATACTTTGGATGGATCTTTGTCCTTTTAACTGCTCCCATACTCGACCCTGCTGTGTGCTTGCAAGCTATTTTCACTACTTCAGGGCACGACTCTGCGTAACGTTCCACTACAAATTTTACGACAATTTATTTCCCTCTACTTGTTTGGTCGCCTTCACCGTCGTCGACAACGTCTTAGTGTCGTACAAATTTTGACTCATCTTTCAACATCGTCAACGTCATTGTCATGCTGTTGTTGATGCCACATCTATTTCGCCTTTTCGTCTCACGGTTTTTTTATTTTTAGTGCCTTTTTGCTTTTTTCTCTTGACTGGCCAAACGAGCATTCAAGCAGCATTGAAATAAAAAAAGCTAAGAAAAGCAACACGGCGCAATTGCCAACAAGAAACTGTAAAAAATATGAAACAACAACACGGGTACATAGTTATTGTGGCAACAACTGAAGATGATGTGAATGTTGAAGACGTTGATGCGAGCGATGACAATGTCAACAAAGTTGCTGCGGCACCAACATCATCGTTTTGGTCAACACAAGAAAACCAAAAAAAAATGTTAAAACATTCAACTGCTTTGCAATATAGTCGGCAAATGTGTGCTTTTTCCGCTTTTTGAATTGGACATTTTAACAAATTAGTTTACAGATAAGCCACCGAAAACATCAAGAAATCAAGCAGCATTTACAGTTGCATGATTTGGAGATTATTCCTGTTGGCATTTATTTCTTTGCTCCCTTACCTTGTGGTATTAGCGCATTATTTGACAAATTTCGGCGTTTGGGGTTGGGCTGCTTTGATTCACAAATATATATATACTCCAAACATAATAGCTTAAGTTCTACTTTAGCGGGATTCATATTTATTAGAGACCACCATATGGGGTAAAAAGTCACAGCCTAACACATCTATTGAACATTTTTATCTCTTTAATTCTGGTTATCAAGATCATCGGTGGAAATCTTAAATGACCTCAAGTAAGTTACGGCTGTATAAAATTAGTAAAGTTGTAACATGATTGGACTGGGTGGATGATTGAGCTTCAAATAGTTGTACGGTTACGAAGAATACGCCGCTTTTCACAGGACTGTTTTTAAAACGCCATTTCCACAAGTTTTGCTTAAAAATTTATACTGCATTATGGATATGATTTACGATACATATAATTGTTCGTGTAAAATCATAATCGCTTTTTCGTTATAGGGTTATTGTAGATTCTAAAACTCTTGCTCTGATAATCATATATAACTTTGCAGTCCAACGACATATTTTTAAATGGTTTGACTGAAATGAAAGCTTTAATTGAAATGACAAAAACAGTTTGTACAGAGACTTTGTTCCTTTTATTCTTGAATCCAGGAGTGTTGGCCACTGCATGCTGATTATAGCCACACCTTAAAAGTCGTGTCAGCTTGTTTGAACCAGCACTTCAAATGGTAGTTCGACTGCCTAGAGAATAATTTGCTGATGACCACGGCGAAGTTTTCAAGTCATCTCCTAACTTCTGTAAAGAAGGAGTCTTGTCTACTAAATACCATACACTCATCTTTATAACTGGATAGTTCACTTTTAGAAGAGGTTGAAAAGTACATGGGAGAAGCGCTATTGTGCCATACAACTCAGCCATGATTTTAATAGCAAGTTTTCCACACAAACAAAAAACGTATGCTGTATAATACATTAAAATATTTTTAAAACTCATACAACTTCTTGCACATAAATGTGGATCCATTGTACATAAATAATAAGCATAGCACATACATACAGACATTCTACTAATATTGAGAAAAAACGCTTGAAAGTCGGCATTGGTATCAAAAAGTTTATGCCGCTGTGGCTTTGTTTACCCGGCATCAGTTAAGAAAGTTATAACCAAATAAATGAAGTTAAAAACATAGCAAAAGTATTGGATAATTTTAACACATTACCAACCATTCTCTCTACCCACTTTGTTCTATGGGACTTATCAGTGCATGAACCTACCACATATGGACAAACCCAAATCCCACAGCTGAGCCAACGAAAATTTCTGTGTAACTTCTTCTTCTACTTGCTAGTAAAGCAAATGTTTAGTTAAATAAATATGTAGCCAGGGGTGAGGGATATGAAATACAGAGCGATATATGCAAATGGTGCTCCGTTAAAGGGCAAATATTTAAAAAATAGCAAAAAGAACAGAAATCACAATGAAAGATTCAAATTTCACATATTCGTGACGTATACAAATGTTTTTCTGTTTTAGATGTAAGACTTAAGCCAACGGAAAATATTAGATTACAGCATGTTTTTTAACTTTATAATATTTATGAATCTGTTTCCAAAGGCGATGGCCCATAATCATAGTCGTTGCTTTACACGCGTTTTAATTAAAATCTTTACTTAACTTAAAATGACATTTAAAATGTTGGTCAACCATAGTCATATTAAACAAAGATTTTAGCTGAAATGAAAAGCAACAGGGTCCCCTATGAAAAAAAATTTAGTTGGTTGGTGGTATGGTTCGTCATTTTAAAACTAAAGCTCCGTTTTAGATATAAAATGTATTTTAAGTTGACTATGACAGACATGAAATGATGTTCATTATAGAATTATGTTTAAGTTGATAAAACTCTATTTTAATTTGACTATGATTATGGGCCGATATATTTTCCAGAATACATCTGCTCTCCCACAATACAAATCTGCGTCTGCTAAAATCTTCATATTTTCAAAACGTATATTTGTTTCGGAACAGAAGAACATTGATTCCTCCAAGGTCAAACTTCAGAAATTGCAGCCTAAGTTTCTTCTAAGTCAGTCCAAGGATGCTAATTCTGGGGTCTCCAAATGTGTGTCTTTCTGGTTTAAAGAAATTGGAAAATCACAGCCTGGAGAAATAGATCATCTCTTGACTAGATAGATCGACTCTTAGTAAAAATTACTCAGTTATCTTATGAATGCAGCCAGTTTTCACAATCAGATCATGTTTGCAGGTATCGTTCGGTAGCTGTTTGCTTAAAATAAGATTTTTTTTTCAAGGCGCCAAGTCGTGCATGCTGCGCCAGGAGCAAATATGGTAATAATATGTGGCAAATATTTTGCTACTCTCTTCTCCCATATGCTGTCGGTGCGGATGTGGCTATGTGGTCTATCGTATGATAACAGGCAGCTGGCTAATAATGTTGGCAACACCAAACACAAGCCAGGCAGCAACAGCAACGGTTTATAGTCCCAACCAGACACATTCTTTGGCAGTAACGGTGAAAATACAACGAAAACACGCCGCTATCTGCCATTGAACGTGTGTGTGTATGGTGTATGTGTGAGAGTGTATACGCTCAGCTAAGCTTTGATAAAGGACAAAGTTTTATGCTCATGTCCCCAGACAATCTTTTGCCGAAGTGAACTTTTTTTTTTGTGCTTCGAGTATCTTCCAGCTAGCTCAAACCCCCTCGACACCTTTAGTCATGTTCATGCTGCTGACTGCTTGTGCTAGAGGCCACACACATGAAAACGAGCGTGTATTTTCACTGATATATGCGATTCTATTTGTATATAAATAGGTATGTGTGCTGATCATTGTCATATTGTCGCAGGCTGCCATTTTTCTCTTAATTTTTTTCTAATGTCTTTCAGGCCAAGTTTGCTTTGTGCAGTGTTTTTCATGCCGTTAAACTTAAGCTATGCTGATTCTTCTTTATATAAACTTGTTCCCCACTTTTGACGCTATTGCAGAGATTAACTTTAATTAGACCCAAGAAAGTGATTTATTTTGATATGTTTTTTGACTGCACTCGAAATACTTTGGGGAAACAACAAAGAGCGCCAATGGCATAGAAAAGTATTACAATGCTCGTACAGTTGAAAAATCACATACGTTTATAGGCTATGATTTGCTTGCAGCTTATTCCGCCTGATGACATGCCAGTGGCACCGACTTTATCACTGCCGCTCAATGTAATTTACGCGACGCAGTCGTCTGTGTAACTGCCTTTAATGGGCTCGGCTATGATAGCAAGTGCGCGTGAAATGCGTGGAACGGTAATGATTTTTTATGTAGGCAAGTGTGTGTGTGTGTCTGTGTACGCGTGGGATTTGAATCACAGCCGTTTGTTTGCAAATATTTCAAATTCTTCCAACACTCTCATGGAAATTGAAATAAATATTGCTGGAATGAAATATAATTACTCAACACATTAAGAAGAATAGAATTGGCCTTACAAAGGTCATGAAGGGAGTGGAGAACACATACTACATATGTATATTTGTCAACTTTGTTCAACATTTTCTCTTTTTCGAATCTCTGCATAGCTCTTCGATTTTCGAAATAAAATCCACTTAAAATCTCTATTTCTGAATAGCAGAAAAGCGCATAAGAAACTAATAAAATTATATGATAAATAAATGGCATGAGATTACGCATTTTATAAATTTAGTACCAAGCAAGCACACAAAATCTCTTTCTGCATCAGCTTAGCAAACAAATCTTATTTAGAAATGTGCAACTCAAACGTTAAGAAATAGACAGGGATTGAATAAAAAAGATAACGTTTTAATGTATGAATTGCGATAGGAAAATATGACCAGCAGGAAAGATGTAAGCGTACGTCTGTAGCGATGCAGTATCATAGTGCTGGGAGTGCACAGTTGTTGGAATTTTTTCTTTTTCTAATAAACACCGTGAATTATATATGTGAGCTAATACTTCTCTCAATTTTAGATGAAAAGTAGTAAGTACAGTCAGCCTGCAACTAAAAGATTTACCCACAGGGTACATACACACGCAAGATGGAAAAGGAAGCTGCGACTAGGTTCACTTGATTGCATTGGACAGTTATTGGGCAACAGTTGCATTGTATCTAAACAGACATTCAATGTAGATAAAAACTTAAAGACAGATCTTCACAGCAATTTATTTGGTGTGCAAAGCAAAACATACAAAACTGGTACATGAGAGAGTAGTGAAAAGGCATTTGAAATTTTATAGTTTTTGCAATATATTTACGAGTATAAACAGAAAATATTCATTAGAATGGGAACGAAAACTTTTGCTTTGGCAACTCGTAACTGGAAGAGATGGAAACCGATCTTGATTTAAATATTTAAATATAGCTTTTATCTACCAACCTTAGTATTTCACCTCCTATACATGTCATGATCTCGTGAAGGGTTTTTTGCTTGTAAGCTTGAAACTATCCCTCTAAGCATGGCTTATGACCTTAATAAGTGTATTATAATGCGGCGAATTTCGCTTGCTAGGTTCATTGAAAACGCTTATCTATCAAACAAAATTTCATAAAAGCAATTGCATCACAAAACAGCTGCTTACAAAAGCTCAGGAAAGCCTCAACATACATCATGGCACAACAACATGCACTAAGAATACCATTCAAGTATATGAGGCAAACAAGTTGAAAAGCAAGTGAAGCCTGAAATGTACGAAACATATGTTGGACTTATAAACATCAGTCAGGATTAGAGGTTAGTCCATTGTTAGCAAAGCTAAGAAAATCTATATTAACTACAAACCTAAACAAGTAGCAAGCAAGAAAACCAACAGCAAGCATGTGATGTGAAGAACAAACAGTAGCTTCTCTAGGACATACTTTGTTGTTTTTGTATACTCTTAAGAATATGTGAGTATGATGGCAAACCACGTCATCTCCCACGTCTACAGACGCCAGCTGTGTAGCTTTCACATTTATCTCTCAAGTAAGCATTCTTTAATGCTTATTGGTACATAATGTTTGCTGGCTTTTATTTTTGTTGTATGTACGAAAATAACTTTGTACTATGTATGCAGTTGTAGGTTAGGTACTTTATATGTGAGTACTTACACTGCAACACTTTTATGAGACTAATCTCTAAAGAAAGTAATACCGTATAGGTCCCTCACGTGGAAGTAAATAATTTAGTCCCAAAGGATATCTATTAGGCTTGGAATATATGTACTTCGTCAACATTTTTATTTATCAATCCGGGTTGACTTGAGCTTACTAGTAACGAAATGTAAACTTTTTTAATTCCCTTAGTAAACTTTTTGAACTTTGACTTTAAATTATATAATTTTCTGTTCTTGAACGAACAGCATGATTCTGGTTAGTGACTACTTGCAATTGTCATAGCTTTATTTTCACTTCCCTATTATCAATTATAGGAAATAGTTTTCTAAGGAGAATGTTATCTATGGACTACTGTGACTGACACTTGCTCAATTCCGCCTGTTCCTATAATTTTTTTATGGGAAGGTGATAATTGAGTTGTGACAATTGTGACAATCAGGTTCTAAGTGAGGATTTCGTTGAGCAAAGTTCTGGGAAAAGGGAACAAAGTCAAAAACCACTCGCATAACTGCTGGACTAGTCACAATTTTTCCCAGGATATCTGTAACCATCACATATACAGCTGTTTGTATGTATGTGCTTGTATTCTGCTTATTGTCTTGCCCATATCTCGCCTTTATTTGCTGCTTTTTTGTTGTTATGTCGGCTTGTCTATTTAAGTCCAAACTAAATACAATATAACTGTCAGTCTGCTAGTTGGCCTTGCTTGTCCTTGTTTTCGTTCGCTTCATTCGTCTTACTATTCGCTGAATTAAAGAGCATGCCTTAATGCAATATGCTAGTTAGCAGCAGAAAATTTGGCAGCAGAGCTGTAAAAGGAGGGGATGGTTTTTATTCAGCGATGTTGCAGGGTTTCAAAGGCGAAATATTAGACCTCTCTTGATTTTGTTCCTAGAAAGCCTCCGTGAAGACACTAAATGGCACATACTCCTCAAAGAAATAAGTTTTTATTGTTGTAACAGGTAAAGCACTTATCAAATATTTTGGATTCTCGATATATTTTATCTAAAGGGTTTGAATGTGTTTCTTTTATTTAGCTTGCTTTATCCCGCTCCATTGCAACCTCGAAAAGTATCCAGATAGGAAATTTATCAAAATATTGCAAGAAACTAAAATACACATTTTATTTTATATCAAAAATGCTTCTACTTTCAAACAACCATTATAAATAGTCGTCTTCAAATACATCCATACACACTTATGTGCGTCTAGTCACTGCGCAACTGTTTCTGACCCATCGAGTGTGGTTGAGGTTTCTTCGCTAATGTCAATTAACAATTTCCAGTTACAGTAGCAATAGCGCAAACACGCCCTAAGCGAAAATATTGCGAACGAGGATGTTTTGCCAATTTGGCGCTGGGTTAGCGTGGATCTGCCTGCTCCTGTCTCACATTTCTGCCACTACTGCAGTTTGCATATAACTTGGTGTTTAATTACACGCACTCACACTATCCTACATATGTATACTTTCAAAAATTGATGGAAAACAAAAGAAATTTCATTGCCCTGACGTGAGTGCTGAGTAACAACATTGTAGACACAGGTCTGTTGATATATAGGAACTGTGGGATGTACATACTCAGGATCTGCTCTTCCCGGTTTTATTAGTGCATTATAATTGCTTACGGTACTCTTGTAGGTTCTTAACCTTCTCCTAGTGTCAAGTGCGCCAAATAATGTATCTCGTCGTCTATGTTGTCTTTCTCCTTGTACGGGTATACTGTTTTGCCAACGCAACAGTAACTAACCTTTGCCAAGTGCTCAGTCAACTATTTTGCAGCACATACATTTATCCGCACATGCTCATGGGCGCCGCATTTTAATTCCCTTATACAAAAGCTCTCTCTGCACTTTGAAAATGCATGACTAATGACAGTGAAGATGCTTTAATTGATATGTGTGCTGTTTTTTCCAAACAAAGTAAGCTAGGGTGATAACGAATATTTACAAACACTCTATCTATTGACACACTCTTATTTAATTATTTCTTTTTTTTATGAGACCCCTCTACTAAGATCCATAATTATTCTTGGAAATCTAATCACATGACCCAAATATAAATGATGTATATTGAGAACGAAAATCGACACTGATGATGGCACAACGCCGAAGCCGGTTTGTCTCAAAACCAAATTTGACAGAAGATGACGAAAAATCGTTCCAATATACATCAATTATTCACCCTGTCGGAAAAACCACAAAACAAAATAAAACAAATATAAATTGCCTTTTATGGTACTCAAAGTTCAATTTTTTTTGTAATCGTTTGAGGTGTAAGGCTATCCATAATCTTAATCTTACTCTGAAGCTTCTCAAATGTTTTTAATTGTATTTAGAATGAACTACAATAACCTTTAGAGCCAGCTCTATTCAGTTGTTTATTTTGTTTATTCCATAATTTGATTAGCGTATGTTACAATTTTACTACAACTGAAAAAATGTTTGCGACTGAGATACATTTTACTTGATATAATATTTTGGATTTTAATGGGAAACAACAACAAAGAAAACCTTGAATTTTTTTTTAAATATTTTAAAATTGGATGAGCAGTTAATATATATTTTTATATATCATCAAAAAGATTATGAAGATGTTTCTACCAGAATTATCAAAGGTAACTTTTGTCTGAGAATATTATGGAAAAAGTAATAGATTTGATAACATTAAACGGCTTGAAAATATTGTATTTGAAATTTTTTTCCGTGTAGCAACGACCTCTCCCATCCTTTAGCACAAGCATTTAATGTGTTTGAACATCACTGATGTAAAGTCAAGTGTGATGTTCGTAGAAGCAATTTCGTACGTCTTTGTTTGTGGCTTTGGTATTTTCGGCAAAGCTTTGCTTACATAAGCGTACCAGTAAGGGTGCATCTGTTTGTATTTGCTGGTGTATTTGCAAGATATCAAAACGCTTTGAAGAATCTCGAGGAAAAAGTCTGAGTTTTCTGGAAATATTTCGTAGGTAAGCTCTGGACCATCAGTACCAATAAGCCTTTATTGTTTCTCCGGCATTAACCAGTGCCTTTCTTGTACTCACAACGGAAATCAATAGACAGAGAGAACTAGATTAGTTATCGCGACTTTGCAACGGAGCTTGGCCGAATGGACTAAGTAGGACATTAAGAAGAGTAGACCTCCCCTGAGGAAAACTTGGTACTGAAAAAAGGCGGTGAGCTGAACAAAATAAATAGGTACATTTGAATTGCAATTAGACAAGACGACCAAAATTGTGTGAATTGAACAAAAAATAGAAAGCCATAACTGAGTACATTAGGGTGATATAAAGAAACATAGATACAAGCCTAATTCGTTCATCCGCCATCAGCCCCATTTTGAGTTGTGATTACAGAGCATTTATGAAGCTAAACTCTCACTGCCCTAAAATAACTTTAAGGTGTATCTATTGTCAGGCACTGTGAGTTATAGCCGTATTAGCCTAGACTTAAAATTAACTTGACTTAGTTTACAAAAAAACTGAGAGTCAATTATTCAACGTGTCTTTTTTTGAAGCATTTTTCATTTGACGTAGTGCTTTCTAATTGCCATCTGAATTTCATTCATCCAATAATTTAATATGTTATACAATATATGAAGGAATTTTATTAAAAATACTGAAAAAAGTTACATGGTAGCATAGTTCTCTCACGTCTCTCTTTGAACATAAAACTAGATTTAGATATAAAAAAATGTTTGGTTTTCCAAATTTCTAAGTTCATTAATTTTCTGGGTAATTAAAACCACGTGCTGCTCCTTTGTTAGATGTAAGGGTTAAGGCTAATTCACCCATTAGAAAAGCTTTGCGGAACTAGTTTATTTTACAACAAATCCTTTCAGAAACAAAAGCCAAAATTTTTTACTTGAAATCCTGTAATAGAATTTCACAAAACAAGAAATCGGTTGCCCCTTACTAGATAGAATACTTTCAATGTTTCATAGTTTTTTCAAGGCAAAATATGGCACTAATATATCTATATTTATACAATGTTAATTTGTTTTTAAATTTTGTTTTTTTTTTTTTCAGAACATTGACATTGTTAATAGAACAGTGATCTTTAAAAACGAATTGAAAAGCATTTTCATTTAATTTAATTTTCACTCTGCCGTGACTGTGGGTTTGTTAAATACTTTCACCATAACTCTTTCTTCCTTAACAGTATTTAAAGGGCTGAAGATTTTCTAAATTCCTGAACACACATATGTACATACGACTTCGCATTTTCTGCCCATCAAAAGCGTTCTAGAGGTCACATACACATACATAGAGTGATTTTACAAATCATTTGCCTTAACCCAATTAAAGATTACACTGCCTTTGTCTGCGAGTTGTTTGTGTTTCATCGTTTTGTTAACATTTTTGCTCAAATTTCGTTTCCATATGTCTAAAGCAATTTGTGCAATTTCATTTGGTTGTGTGGATGCAATGTGTTATCCTTGACATGGAAATTTGAAAGAGGCGAAAATTCAGTTTTAGTTTTACATTCTCCTCACAGGTTTTCTTCTCGGTAAGAGTTTTTTTTGTAGAAATTGTATAGCAAGCAGAACATTGATGCAAGCAAGCGGGGTTGTGGTATTGCAGAAATGCACTTGCCCAAGTTGTATTAAACGAAGCGTTTTTGGTTTGCAGTTGGCAGCTCATTGAGTTCTATGTTTGATTCTAGCTGCATTCAAGTGCATATACTTGAGTTTTACCAACAAATAAATATCAGCTATTCACCCCTTCAACATACCAACACTACATATTTATATAGATCAGTTCGCTCAGGTTGTCTGTCTGCTCCCTAATTGAATATCGGTTTTATGAATGTTTTTTTTTCGAATGCTAAATTCTCCATCCGTTTTTGATGTGTAAATTAAATACTTTTCAAAGTTGCCTGCCACGATATGGCTTGGCATCATCATTCAGCATTTCATTTGAAATCATGAAGGTAGCCTCATGCGATCATTGTGCGCCAATATATGGAATAAGTTCGCTTTAAAGAGGCTGTCGATAATAGCCCAATATAGGAGTCAGAGTTTATAGCGACAAAATGGAATGAACAATAATCCCTTGGCACTCCTACCAAACCAGTTATTAAAGTGATTTCTCCAAGTTGACCTCGTGACATAGAAACATGTAAAAAAAAACTCTATATTACTCCCCTTACCTTATATTTCATTACTTTTTAAGAGGTTACTCGTGGCTGAGCAAGATTGAAGCACCCACCAGATTAAAAGTACAAAATGAGGAACTATTTGAGATCCAGGTGTGTTTTCAATCGGCGTCACTTAAAAGTCTTAATCCTTTAATTCTTATCTTAAGTCGATCTGAATTTAAAATAATAGGGCTTTTCCAAATTTTCTATTCCTTCCAAATAATAAAAATTCACACGATCTCGAAATAGGAACATGCTTGAGTGATAAGCTCTTTAGTTTTGGAAACAGCAAATGCTCAGATCACGGTAGTAGCAGTTCGTAACTCAATTTATGGATTACTCCACCTCGACTACACACATATATAGCGGATCTGTCTGAAAGTTCTAAATGATATTCGACCATAATCGTTTCAACCTTGTCAAGATAATCGACGTGATTGATACCTTTAAACCCCTTTGAAAGTTGTCACATGGTTACGCTTTTGGTCTAGTTGGATTTCCGACAGTAAACCAATTTTCACCATTGAAAGTAATGGAGTAGAGTCCCTGTAATATTTATCAAGCCTTGTTTTTTTCATAATACTTATTAGATTTTCGGTTGTTACACAAACGTTTGCATGCTAATTGACGCGAGCAGAGTGAATTTAAAATTATAAATGGCAAAATTCAAAAAGTCTCTTACTTGTCAGATAGCCCTGTTTTATGTAACAATTTTAGTGTAATTTTTTGGGGGGAGTGATTCCAGTACAAAACAAAATAGTTCTCCCTTTAGAAAGTGATCTAAACTATTTCGAAGAAGCTTTGAATATTGCCGTGATAGTGTTTTTAGCGATGTGCCGCTTATTTCTAGTTTCCCTCATTGCTACAAACGCAATAGAAATCCTAATTAAAGGTATTAAGAAATCATGTCGCTTATTTCAGTAGCACAATTTCAAAAGATTTGTGAGCTGAAATGATATTTGATAATATTTACGATATAGTGAATATTAGATTTTCGCCATTCGACAAAAGAACGCACGTTTTTAACGAGATCAATAACAACACAGTAAGAACTAAACCTGTTCGTGTTCAGCAATCGTTGTTTCCACCAAAATGTGTTCAAATGCCCTTAATACAGTTTTGTTCAGTACACTAGGGAATAAAACTGAGAGTTGTGAAAAGTGTTGAATAAACAAAAAAAGGAAAATTTCGCCATGCTCCATTTGTGTTCGCTAAGTGAGTGCCAATGTCTGCAAAATTATTATGCCTATTTGTAGGCGCATAGAGATAAATAAATCTTAATGTAGCGTATCTCAGCATTGGAATTTAATGATGTGCTATTTTTCAATTACTACGCTTCTGGTAGTTTTTCTGCTTGTTAGCGTGTAAACAAATTTATGTGCTGTACATACATAGCTAGTTTGTATTGTCACTTCTCTTTGGTGATGTGTTCACCGCAACGTTGTGGCTAACTAACACACTCTCACACATAATGCCGTACAAGTATATAAACCAACCCAATAAACATTTTTATTCAATAAGAAGTTGAAAAAGATTTGAGAACTTCCTAGATTCTCCAAAGGAAAGGAACCGCTGAAAGCGTTCTGAAGCTAAGCAAAGAGCATATTTTTACATTTTCCAATGCACCCATTCATGTTTAATGCAACGAAACATGGTTGAAAATTTTTGTGTTAGCATTACTTACCCTTTGAGAAATTTTATTTTTTATTGTGTATTGGAAGGATTTTCCGCCAACCCTTGCCAAATTAGTTTTTGTGACCAACCAATTTAGGTTACCCTTACAAAGAAAATCTACGTTTAAGTTGGTAGAATACCGTAACTGGCTTGAATGAACAAAACACGGAAAATTAAATGTCTTTGACTTGTTTGTTGGGAAACTACAAATATGTACGCCTTACTTACTACTTTTCGCTTGCATTATTTTCTACTACAATTCAACCTAAAATACATTATTTCACACACGTATACATAGATACTTTATAGGGCCATGAATTTGTGACTATATCGAGCCATAGCCGCCAAAAAAGACCTAAACAACTAAATGCCAGATTTGCGTTCTTACTAAAAAATCCAAAGCTTGTCATGAGAACCATCTGCCGTTTAAGCTTTAAAGATCTACGGCAAACCACTGAGAAAGTATCCATACATGAATTGGGACTTTTGTGAAATTTTTCGTTAATAAAAATTTGATAATTACAAAATGTTTATTTGGTCGCTTAAGACATTTTAGCGGTTATGGCGATATGTATGAACCTTATAAATTTTTCGAGACTCATTCTGTTGCAAATGGCCGCTTGAGTACTTCAGTGTTTATGCACTTCTCCAGCAGCAAGTTACTGTTATTTTCGTGTTTTTAGTTTCATTGTTGTTTATACGTGCATATGTGTGCATGTATTTGTGTTGATATATATATACTATTTGGTAAAAATGTATTGTTGTTCCATTTGCCGTACGATGCGTTAAAATTTATTGAGTGTAAAAGGAAGTAGTGAAATTTTGCATTAGTGAAATTTCCGCTTTCGTCTGCGAAGGGAATGATGATTACTTCTTTATTTGGCGTATAGTGCGAGTGTGTGGGTGTAGGGCGCTGTCTACCTAATTGCTGGCTTGGTGTGAATGTTGGTATTAGATTGTTGCATGTCTAGATATGTATTCTTGAAGGATGTACGGGTATGTTTTCTTGCGGGTTCTCACCTCAACTGAAATAAAAGATTTAATGAACACTAACTGAATGCACTAAAGTGATCTCTTTATTATAAAGTTTTCACTTAAAGTAGAAATTCTATATATTTCATGAAAATATTCTAACAAATATAACTGACGCCAATTGGAAACACCAAATGAGATCCCATCTTCTTCCCATCTCAGTCGAGGCCTTTCCCTTCTCCTGCTAATAAACAACCAAAAAAATAAATAAAATAATAATAAAAAAAATGTAAGGCCTGTAAAAGCTAACCTTGAAATAATGTACCGAAAATGTCTCAATGCCATACTTTTACATTGAAATTTAAACTTTCAAAGCGCTCTACTGAAAATTAAAAAAAATTGAAATCAACTCCGCCTTGATAGGTTTCAAAATCGGCACTTTACATAGCATTTCTCACTTGAATTGACTTTCTGATGCTGATCAAAATTGTGCCGAATCTTAAGACGGGAGCAAAAACTAAATTTTAAAACAAATATTTTCTCAATGGGATGAGGTGTTTGGAAAAAGTAATTCTCTTTATATGTATATATTTATTAATCTTTTACAAATTACACTCTAAGCTTAATAGCAAAGACGAAACAAATGTGGACTTACCCGGTTTTCATAATTCTTCAGCCATAGGCGGGCATTATTACACACCAAAGCTTGCAGCCGTCACACTATAATGAGTCACAAAAATGTTAGGCTAGGAGTCAAAGAGTTGAAATAAATCAAATATAAAAATGGACGAACCGCAGTAAATACAAGTGTGTGAGTAAAAATGGCGCGATCTCTCCTCACAGGTTATTTGTTTTACGGTTTTATTAAGGTTATATTGTCGCACTCACTGCAACGCCCACATTTTTTTTATCACAAACCAAGCGTGATGTTACGTGAAGTTTATTGGAGCGATAGATATTCTAATAATAGATATTTCGACATTCAAAATCATTGTGCCAAATTACTTTTGTTCAACGCCTCCGCATGACCAAAATATTCAGTTTTTGCAAGATATATTCTCACAAAGGTTGTAACTAGACATGACCAAGGAAACCAGTTAAAGAAGACAATTTGAAATTGTGCTGTGGTCTTTGTCAGACTGAACCTAAAGCCTCTCTTTGAGTTGCGTAGGCTACCTAAAAAATTCTTCCGCCCCTGCATCGACGCTAAGCTGAATTCAAGCAAAAAAGGACAGATGGAAAGCAAAGCTTATAAATATATACATACATACATATACAAGCGAATATTGGTGTGTTTACATATTACCAATTCCGCAACTCATAAAAGCTTATTATTTCTATTTGCACAACTCTCGTAGGGTTTTTTGTTTAGATGCACCGTTGGGTGTCTGGCTATTTATGACGCCCATTTCAACAACGCCCACTTTCAATGCCTTCAACGCTATCAACTGCTCGTCTGTCATGCCTTTTCTTCACATTTTGCTCTTGCTCAACACGTCTGTGATTTCCTTCATCGGCTGCAACAAATGAATTTCTCCATACGCCATATATGTGTGAATATGTTTGTATAATTTCCCCAATGTATGAATAAAAAAAAAAAAACACGGACAACAATGTTAGGCAAATGGTGATTATAGGAGCTGACATATGTATGTAATTAAGACACAATGATAGTCATGATAATAGGCATATGCTCATAAGAGTTTGTTTCTAAGCGCATAACAATGTACTTGAACGATGTAGAGGTGTTTATATAAGAACTTACTTTGGGGTAGGCACAATGCTTATGCTTCCAGATTTTCCACAAACATATTTTCTTAGGTAGATGCTCAGCTGTATTTGTGTTTGTACTTCTTTGGAGCTGCTAGCGTGCCGTCACAAGTCGCAAATTACAGTCCAAAGCTGACAATTATTGCAGCACGTAAATGCGATTTGTGTGCTGTTGGAGCAGATTAGGAAAATTGGAAATAATAGGGAAGATTCGTATGTATGTATTGTGTGTAAGCTTGTAAAAACATTTTAAATAATTTACTAAGGTCTATAAAACATTTTAGAACCATAGTCGATTGCATCCCAATCGTGCTATCTACGGCCTTGGAATAAAGGTATGAGCACCGATATCCTGCTTGATATGCTTAGTTGTTTAATTTGTCGTCACAAGTCATAAAGGAATAAGTCAAAAATCATGGAATCAAAGAAAACGCTTCAAATCTCGCATCTGTAGTATATATTTGTCAAATGATTATTCTAAGTCAATAGTACATATATACACAATAATAAATGTAGAATATAAAAATGCATTCCTGCTTTTTAAGCACATGGTAAATACAAACAAAAATAAATTTAACAAAACCACATATATCGAATAAGGCGGTTATGGTTTGTGGCCACAGAATTCTAATTTTGAATTTCGTGAATAAAACTCGGACCAAGTGCTCTATAAAAGCTGAATATGTTTCCTTGTGTTTATTATCTTGACATACTTCTTGTTGTTAAAGCGGTACATATTCCACATAATCCACATTGATTGCATCAGGGTTAAAGAAATATTTATAGGGCGTGTTCTATAGAGATGAGCTGCTAAATGTTTTCATTCTTCCAACGATTATTCGATGTGCTCAGTCGAGGATGGAGGTTGCTGATGGTTGATGCTACCTATACGCTTGACAGACTACATATGCGGAACTCTATAGTTAGCTCTGAAGTATCTTGAGAACTAGGATCATTCTACTTTCGAGACTAAGGTAATTTCATTGGGAAAACTGCATTCAATCAATATTTTATATACATTGTGTAGGTTCACCCTAAATCCTGAGGAATAATACTATTTGCTGTCGATGTCAATATGCAGCAGTTAGACGTGCATCCAATTCTAAGTCTCGAAAATTTTTGTGTTCCATTTTAAAGTACATTTAGTTAATTACCTTTTAAACTTTCTTATAAATTTTACAGAACTGCAGTGTGCACAGGCTCCTTTGTCTTTCTAGTTCAAAAAGCGAGTAAGCTAGTAACAAGTAGAAGAAGTTTCATCAACCTTAGCAAACATTCTTAAAAAACAACTTTAATAAATACTCAACTTTAAAACCTTTTGTTATCTATTTACTACAGCTTCTGTGTTAGACGTCAATATAATTCTCACTAAGTCACTCGTCTTCTAAGCTAGCAATGTAAGTGCCACAAGCGGAAATCTGTTCACACCCAAAATATTGCATTTCAAGTTGTTCTAATTAAGACTTTGGAAGTTTGCAGCTTTGTTTGGCGGCTATATTGAGATGCTTCATTAAAACACAAGAACTTTTAGTCTTAAATTATCTTGACTAAAGTTCTATAGGAAGCCATCATATTTAGTGCGCATTTGAAGCAAATACATCTTTACATATTGTTTGGATATTTTGACAAGACCAGTGCTTTTACCGCGAAAGTGAAAACTTCGCATCACCTTCGTTTATTTAGCGTGAACAAGAGCAAGAAGAAGAAGAAGTTGAAGCCAATATGCTAAAGTTTGTCTTTACACTCAAGTCCCATAAACACATTCTACCTATAGCCGACTGGCAGCAGCTGCTTTAAATTACAAAATTTATTCATAACAGCAACAAATAAAAACAAAAAATTAAAAACATGAATGGTGTTTAAGAGAAGGAGCGTATTGCAGGCAGCTTTAATGCAGATGTTGACGCACTTAACCTGTTGTCACAATCTAAGTGAAACTGTGCTTGTATGTGTATGTGTGTGTGTCTATACCCTGCAAAAAATGAGATTAGTCTAGGATGCTTCAGGGATGAGTCGCCAAGGAGGATGGGACTAATGCCAGTTCTGGTTACTTTGTATAAGTTATACTGTTCATATTTGTTTGAGCATGTCCTATGGGAAGACCAATTGTACCCATTTATACCCAAAAGGGTACGAAAGGACTAATCCACTTTCTCACCAAACGGGTACTTTTAACTCCTATAAGTATGCTACAAAAACTAAAATTGAGTATGCTACACAAATAAAATTTACTTATGTGTATTGAATTATAGCCAACTGAAGAGAGACTAATCGCGGATCACTCTCTTTAGGGATTAGTCTCACTATTTTTGCAGGGTACGTTCATGTTATTTGCCAGCTGACGCAAGTCATCAATATTTCGCATGTCAACTAAAAATAAATTTTCATCCTGATCCATAAATTTTCTCTTTCACTGACAAAACTGTCAGTTTTGGTTACTTGTCTCGGATGTTAGAATGGCGCCCTTTGGCTTGTTATGCATATTTTGATACGAAAATTACATACCTATGAATTCATGGATTTGTTGGTGGAAACATGTTAACTTGTGTACGTGTGTGCACTGATCGCACATTTGTCCCATCACAGCAACAGCTGTTGTTGCCTTTATCCTTGATTTGCATATTTAGTTGCACACTTTTTGTGAATCAAAATATTTTTTGCTTTGTTGGAATAATTCTGAAGACTGGAGCAGATACATAGAAAGAAAAATTATGACTCGCTTTAACTGCTTTCGACATATTAGGTATTAGGTTAGACTATCTGCTATCTCGTAGAAGATTGTAACATTCAAAAGGATTACCTCGTTCCATTCTCTTTTCCCCCCTTGGAAATACCTAGGTTAGTTATTTTAACGTTTTAATTACCCTTTACTAAATGGTTAAAGTATTTATCACTGACATTGATACCTCTAACCTCTGTATTAAGTTTATGCTTC
The DNA here is from genome assembly GCA_949987695.1 of Merzomyia westermanni. Taxonomy (NCBI): domain Eukaryota; kingdom Metazoa; phylum Arthropoda; class Insecta; order Diptera; family Tephritidae; genus Merzomyia; species Merzomyia westermanni. The sequence goes on along the minus strand of OX465289.1, from coordinate 201,333,927 downwards.
GTGCTTATCCCTGCATGTGCCTGCATCCGCCATCCTCTAAATGACTCACAACGTGCAGGGATTAATTCATTTGCCACCATCATGCAATTCAATTTATTAAATTTGATGCCTGCTTTCATGTGCTCTTTAGTTACTTGAACGAAGAGGAGAACTTGTCAACATGGGAGCGTCTATATGTAGGCCACTTCTCTGAGCTTCATCAAGCAGAACCAACATTTACAACGAATGTATTTTGTTGTCGTCTAAGGCAGGCATAAGTTGATAAGTCCTCTTTATTTTACAACCTCCCACTTATGGTTCTTCTATTTGCTACTTTTTCTTCTTCTTCGTCTTTGGTTTGTATAGGTAAAATTTTGCTTTACACATTTCAACTTCAACGGGAAATTGGTAGTTTTTTGTGGTGAATGTAAAGTTTTTGAGAGGCAACATTTAAAAGTTGTGCGCTTTTATGGAGAGCAATCGGTTGAGAAGTGAAGCGGAAGCTTGAAATGCAAACAAAGTTGGGCTGATTGGCCTGCTCTCCCTCAAAAAGTTATCGTGTTAGTTTTGGTGTATGGTTGTGTATGTGTGTGTGGTTTGTTTGCGATGTATGTTTGTGTACTTGCGTGGTTTGGCTTCTTTTGAGCCGCTTTGTAGGGTTTTTGGAGTTTGCCAGCTTAGTTTTCGTTGTTGTTGTTGTTGCTACTAATGTTGCAGGTGCATTCAAGTACTTACCTAGGTTAGTCCGTTAAGCTGCTGTTTGTTTGCCTATTTGTGTTTCAATTGAAACGCTCCTTTGGCTTACAACCGTTTGTGCGTCGAGAGATTGTGATGCAATTTTTGTAATTCTTGTTACGTAAATTTAAGCGGTCGCCAATTTCAGCTTTGAGCAAAGCTGACTGAAGTTAAACTTGTCCAACCTTTTTCAAATGTTCTGAAGTCTAATAAGCAAAAATATACCACTGTTGCAGAAAGCTTTGATGAATGCTTTTGAAGAGCAGCGTCCAAGTCTAGGCTTAATATATTTAAATTTTCTATTTGATAAACCGAAAATAAAAACATTAATTTTACGTATTTATATAAAATAAGCTTAAGCTCGATTTAAAAGAGTGTCGTTTTTTACTTAGAACGAAAGCCTGTGCCCCCTTATATCGTCGCCATAAAATATGCAACAATCCAACCGTTAGAAATGAAATTTTTCACTTTGCCCAAATACCCGTAACGCTGTAAATCTTTGAGCAAACATCCCATTTGAATCACTTAGACACATATGAAAGAGTATGCCGTGAACGGAAATGCGCAACAAATTGTCTGTGGGCAAAGAAGCGGGAGCTAATTCAATTTCAAAACTTATGTGATGTGACTTGAATGCGATTCCCAGAAAACACAACGGAAATGTTTTATGTTTTGGTGCTCGATACTAAAAATATGTCTTTTACATCTATCTGAATAGCAATATAGTTAGGCTAGGTTTTTATCAATTTGCGGGATCAAAGGATATTTGCTTTACTTTACTTTGGATTTTTTCAAGTTTGCAATATTTATAAGTAAATTGATACAGAGATCGCACACATTTTTAAAACTTAATTGGTGTGCAGAATATTCTTAAGATTAAGGTTAAAATATACAAATTGCCTTCCAAGCTCTATTTACCCACAATTTCCTACATTAGCCTTACCTTCACATTCTACATTGCAAATGGATTTACCTTTCGTAGGGATGTTCCGTGTGATACATGACCACACCACTGCTACCTAGAATTTTTAGAATTTCTTTCTATAATTTCTTTTCATGTTTTTTTACTTGAAAATGCCTTTGATGTTGAATTAAGTTGGAAATCTTTGCACACAAGCAACTCGATTTTTAAGCAATTTTGCACAAAAATTTAACACAAAAGTAAAGGTATTACTTTTGTAGAGACAGTAACCAGGACAAAAAAAAAAGTGAAAATGTCGGCTAAGGAGGCCAAAAATCAGTATTACTGACATGTTGTTATAAGCGAGCGAAAGTAAAAAAAAGTAAGGATGAAATTTAAGAATAAAAGAGAGAGGGAAGGGATTAGTTTATGTATTTCTGCAAAAGAGTCAGCTATCACTCAGTTAGCCCAAAATAATTTAAGCCAAATTGAGTGCGAGCATGCTCTGACTTTTAAACAATATTTGTTTGGCTTTGCTCTGGTTATCATTTGCAGATTTTGGTTGCTAGATTGAAGAGCACAAACTGTCGGCTACTTGAACGCCAGCCGAATGAAATCAGGTGTGAATAGAGCAATGTTGAAAAAATTGAATTGTTGTTTGAGGTTTAACAACGCAGCTACACTAAATAAAACTGAGCCAACTGTTATTGGTAGTGACTGCAAAGTTAAAATTTTTTCCTTGATAAAAAATGTTTCAAAGCACAGTTAATGATAAGAAACCATCTTTCGATTTTTTCTTACAGTTTTGCTAGCCTTTTTAAACTTCTTTTGTAAGGTTCAAGTTTAGTAGGCAAGTCAAGGTTGTAGCAAACTGTACATAGCAATGTGGGGAGAGGGGGTATCATTGGAAAAAAAATTCAAAGATAGGGTGTTCTTTAACGAAACTGTGTTTTACAATCGGGTACTAAGCCGTAGATATTTCTCAAAGTTTACGCTTGTCAAGTTTAATTTGTTAATACACAACAATTTTTAATTAATAAATAATTTTTTTTAGAGAAAAAGCGCAGGTTTGATGGTTGCTTAATATATAATTGAAAAATTATCCTACTATTGAAGGCCATCGTGGTCCCAAGTTCAGGATCCTACCCTACTAGACAGGTACCAGTTAAATGGTAATTCAGGTAACCTCTTGGCCTGATTTGCGTTTGCGTTATTTTTACTTATTTTTCTCAATTAGTTTCTGAAGAGCAGTGTTCCAAATCTAACCACGTGTTTGCTGTCCGTGTGCACACGTACACTATAAGGCATCCCTTTCTATCGCATGTAAAACCACATATATCTGCACTCTTTACTCTCACTATTTATAATGAAAAGTTTGATTAGCACTAACAGTTAGGTATAATGCAAATCCATGCCACCGCTAATGGTTATGAGTATGGCAAACATGGGCCAGGCCTAATGGTTATGATTGGCGGAAACTTCATATATAGCTAACAATGAAAAGACAATTATTTGTATTATAAGATTTGAGTTTTAACGTTTAATAAAATTTAAAATTACACAATTTTTATATCACTTAACATTTATAAAATATAATTTTACTCCATTTGCCTCAAAATTCCTTTGATCGTCCATCTGAAAATATAAAATTTTGGATGCTTAAATATATAAACCAGGACTTGACTTGGTAAATAACAATAATTAGCACTATATACTTGCCTTATCTGGGCGTATTACTGGCAATTTCACTGCAAAACTCATTGTTTAAAATTTTATTAATTTTTTTAACTACGCACTTACATTTTGCTCAAAATATCAAAGAAGATACACAAAGAAAAAGAAAAATTTGACAGAAGGCTTTGTGTGTGTGTTAGTAATTTACAAGTTTTGCTTGCATGTATTAGTGAGTGTGGTTAGGTCCGTCTAGTAGGGTAGTCTCAAGTGCAGGGTCAGGTAACAACAAAATGTTGGGAAAAGATCTCTCAAAACGAGTCACCCCTCGCCAGTGGTGGGAAAAATGTCCTCCCCACACACAATGTTTTCATAAGCAGTAGATTGTACTCTTGATAATACAGTGCTCTGTGATTTACCAAATAGCTTTTCATTTCAGACGTCAAAATTCAGATAAAGAAGTGGAGAATCGTAAGTATTCTTATGTTAAATGACACTTTCATGTGTAAAGCTCCATCTGCATTTAAGTGCGCTTGTACTCAAATCAAAAGCATATTGTATCAAATACTCTATTTCATGCTCTATCTGATTACTTTTTTACTCACCTGAACTCTCAAACAGATAATGTATTACTAATATGAAAAATGCGTAGGTTTATGAGTGCGTGAGTGTGTTTGAGTCCCTTTCACGGCTAACCTGCAAATCCCACCTCTACCAAATTTTGTTCACTTATTCTTAAGAGTATAAAATAGATAACCAGGTTCATGCGATATCAATACTTTATATAGTTAGAGAGATACGGGTGCTAATATTACAGGGATGAATGTTTGCACGTACAATATGGGTATTAAACGAAAGGGGAAGGCCACGTGTTTCATTTGTATTAGCTTTTGTTAATTTTAAGAAATATCAGTGGAGAGAGCTTCTCAGATGACAAACAAGGCTCTTAAGCATAGAAATAGCTGTTTTGCCGCGATTTTTTTATTTTTTTATTTGTGACGAGTTTATTTTGTAAATTGAAGCCCACTTCAGTGTTTGGTTTGTATTTGTACAGTCTTGTTTTCGTTTGCGATAGCTGAATTTTTCTCCTGGTTCTCTTCTCGATTGCTATGCGTTCTCCTTCATCGATTTAACTTTTTAACCCATCGCTTGCAGTTGTTTGCATTTGTAAACAAAGTTCGTAGCAAGGCGAATGCAGAAACAACAACAACATCATCTATTAGTACATACTTAGTAACAGTGCTGCTGGTTTAGTAACTTCTGCACTTGAACGACTGCCTTGTATACATTCCAAGCAAAAAATTTATCATTTTTCTTATTTTCTTTATTTACTTATTTTATCTTCCAAGTTGAGTTTTTTTTTGCAGCTGAATTTGGAAATTGGAAATTTTGGTTTGAAGTTCGTTTAGCTAGCGGTTTTATGCAGTTAAATCTTTCTCAAAATTTCTTTTTGTTTGTATTTGACTTTTGTTCTTGCTAAGCGTATTTATACTTCAATATACAAGGTGGCGCAAAAGTAAGCTTCCGATGTTCAGCATATCGGTTGTGGCACGTGCAGTGTGTGCTGTTGCACCGTCTTGTTGGAACCACATGTTTTCCAATCCCAATTCATCAAGTTGTGGCAAAAAGAACTCGTTGATCATTGCTCTGTAGCGCTCACCATTCACAGTAACCGTTTGGCCCCGACCGATTATTGGTCAAATAAATAGTCAGCAATATTCCGCGTTTTGGAGCAGTGTAGCGTAACATTGTTTATTAACGTGTATTTCGCATGTGTTTACTACACAAATGTCAAAACAGAACTGACTTTAGGGGCCAATCGCAAAATTTATAGCATTTTCTGATAGGAGGATTACTTTTGCTCCACCTTGTATATAAACGACTTTGAAAGTTCAAGAACACTTTTTTGGGGGTTCATTTACATTTACTTCCTAGTAAAAGTGGGAATGTAATCTAAGACTAGTTGGATTTGCTCAGGGTATGGCGCTAGCTAAAGTGCCAAATACACCACACAAAACCCTTGCACAAGTTCACAAGTTATAAATTGGCGCAAATCAGAACTTTAACATACACAACACCAAAACACTGCACAAAAATTAGTTTTGAGCTAGCGCAGGAAAAGAAACATGTGCTCTTATTGTATTAAAAAAGTTAACTTTTTGCTTTTTTTTAAAAAAAAGATGCTACCGCTTCCCCTGCACAAATTTATGGTACCGATAGCAATGTTTCATTCTCAGCAAATAGAGGTGAACTTAGTAATAGTCAACACACGCGAAAAAAAAGCATGCGCAATGTTTGAGGACATGCGTAAAAATCTTAACTGTTTTGATTTCAGCACAGTTCTCTGCGCAAATAGCACAACCACGACATACACCACGCAAATCCTTGTGCAAATCAGTCATTGGCGCAAGTAAATTTGTGTGATGTATTTGGCGTCTAAACCAAAAATCCCTTCAATCTGTAGAAAAAATTACAGGTAACACTTAACCTTAAGACGCGTTCTAGTTACTTCGCATCGAAATTGTGATTTATCTTTACTGTATTCTATTTTAATTTGAGCAGTAATCTTAATAGACAAACCTTATGAGTCTTGCTCTGAAATAAATAATTCATTACATTTATCGCCATATATAAGTCTGAGAGAAACATAGTCGAAATATGGTACTTCTTCGTATTTAGTATCATCAACCATTTCGCAATCCATCTTTAACCTCAATCCAATATGTTCGTTCCACTACCTAAACGTTTTGTTGTTTTTGTTGAATTTATGTATGTGCCAAGTCAGTGTTTTTGTCTATATGTATTCTCTGCTTTAAGCCACACAAATTTTGACACTACTAGACAGCAGACAAAATGTCACTTTGTCTAGGAGCGCAAAAAAGTCTACTAAAAACTATCTGACTGCGAAAGACTTAGTGACTGACACTTGAGCAAGCATTTCAGTATGCAAAGTAATGCACATTCTTCCTTAAGTAAATTCTCTACGAGCACGTGCTCTGTGGTTTATCTACGCGTTTGTTTGTTGTTTTTTTGCTATTATTTTACATAGTTGGAATTTGTTTGTTTGGAGACAGACACTGACTGTTGCCGTGACACTGATGATGCTGTCTAAGGTGCCAATGCCACTATCGGTATAGGCTGGTGAGGTGAGCGTATGAGAAAAATGAAAAAGAATCCTACAAAAATATGAAACAGTGCATGTTATTTACTCATTATACGTAACTGTAGGAAGTACACCAATGAAGTATTTTTAAACCAATTTTTGGAGGCCGCTTTCAATTTGGTTTGGTTTGCATGGGCCTTTAGGTAGGATAAATGTTGCAGGGGCTATAAACTATCACAGGCGAGTTGTGTAAGGCGAGCGGCGGACTAGGCAGACAACATAACTCTAAACTGACTTTTGAAAAAGTGGCATCACCCCAAGAAGTATATGGTATTTTGGATAAAATCTGGAATGATAATTTAATAAATATAATTGAGTTTATTACCCAGATGTAAGTATGTAATGAGGCATCCCTTCGAACGCTTCTAAAGAAGATCCTTAAATGAAATATGAAAGAATACTACTTGTACATTGTGTATATGTTTTCAAGATTTATATATTATTGATATTGTAAGCACTCAAGAAATACTTGATGGAAAACTCACTCGTATTCAGAAGATAGAACGTAGTTGAACATGATTCATAACAAAAGAAGGTGCGATGTGGAAAGTCGGAATTTGCAAACGAAAAATAAGTTTGAGGACGGAACGACTTCAAAATTTGGCTGCGTTCGGACCAAAATTGAGCAATTATCTTATCTAGACTTTCCTGACTTACTCGGTGGATCAAAACTTTTCTGTTAAACCGGGCCAAATTACCTTGCCATATTTCTTATATTTCCACTTCAGTTCCTCACATCTCTGTTTAAAATTTAATTTCTAAGATCTTCTAGCGAAAAATTAATTTAACAAAAACTTGAATTAGAAGAAGCAGCAAAATTGACTGTGGACATTATGCATGCGTTGTTTGTCATTTGCTTCAGTGGTTATGTAATAAACAACAGCAGCACGAGCAGCAATGAGTAGCCAGAAGAAACAGCGACATCAAAAGCAATGAACCTGCCACAGTGTTGTTCCTACATCAGCCGGCGAGCCAACAACATTAAAATTGCAACAGGAAATATGTAAACAAGCGTCAAATGACAACGAAGCACAAAAGATGTTCTGCAAGAGCAAAAAGGAGTTAAGAAAATATGTGAGTAAATATCAAGATAATAACAGAGCGAACCACAAGTAAAATTAAAATAACAACAACGAAAAATGACAACAAACTAGCGCTGTTGATGCCTTGTTGTTGGTGTGAGGCAAAGAAGGAGCTTCGCCAACGAATTTATGAAGGAAGAGAAAGACGGACTAGCATGCTGACTATTCACCCGCAAAAGCCAGCAGCCAACAACAACTCCAAAGCTAAACAATGATTCTTGAATAAATACAACATTCCGTAAAAAGACACCATTCTGTAGAAAGTGATGACTATCGCTCTATTCACTTCTCTGCTCAACACGGAAAAGCGTTTTATGACGGGCACTCAAGTATCCGAAGTGAAAGCAACAACAAACGCATGAGTTCAAATAAATGGGGTATAAATATGAAATATTAAGCTTCCATCGACTTGAAGCTGCTCCTTAGAAACGATAGCAGGTAGCAGAGCTAAAGTAGCCTAAAAATGTTGTGGTGTTCTGTAGGCATTGGGTTGGAATGAGCAAAACAGCAAGCGGATATTCGTCATTTCTTCAAGCATTGCATTGCTTAATGATTAATGCCATAACGTTGCACAATTGCAGGCAAACGAAGAACAAGATACTGCAAAAAAAAAGAAATCAGCGGTGACATTTCTTAGCTCTTAGCCGTCGGGCGCTAATGTCTTCACTGTTTCCCATTGCTCGACTTACGAAACACTCTTGGATACTTGCTTATGCGCTTGGGTCACCTCTTGCAGTTGTTTTTGTTATTGTTGCTATTTAAGTTTTATTTTGTAATTTGCATTTGATAGAGCTGTTTTGCTATGTTACCATGTTGTTGGATTGCTGGTTGAATGCCTTGGTTTGTTGACTAGCCGGCGGACTGACAATAACTTTTGATTTCCGCTTGCAAAATTATGAAATCGCATTTAGTACTTATGGTTAAATCTTTTGCAAATTATATAAATTCAAGTGAATTTGCATTGTAAAGTTCAGCTCGTTTGATGGGGAAATCGTATTGAAGAAGTTGGAAATTGTGAGCAATTGTGAGAGTTTTGCTGTTTGTGGCCAAAATGAACTGTCGAACTTGATGTTTATGCAAATTTACAGCAGTGGGAATATTTATTTGTGGAGAGAAGTGATGGATTTTGCAATTTTATTTGTGAAAAAGAAGTATAAGTTGGGCCGCAGATTTCTTTATTTTACTCGGAACATTTTCTTTTGCCACTGGAGTGCAATTATGTGGGCTAAATTTTGCTGTAACCATCAGCAGTGGTGTTTATCTGGAAAAGAAGTGTATTGGTAGCGATTGCTTAGTATAACCTGGTTCTGCTCTGTGGTAGTACCACTTTGTTGTTTCCGGTCCTCGCAGGAGTTAAGTTACTTTAAATTAAATTTTTAAGAAATGTAATTTGGAACAGAAGTCCAACTAATGCAATTTTCTAAAATTTATTGTAGAAACAAATAAAGGTAAGCTACAGTAATATATCAATAACATTGCTCCTTATATGGAGCCTAATATAATCTAGAAGTGTTCCCTATATAATCATGGAGGGTATCTCACTTGAAAAGTAAGACACAGCCAAATCTTTTATTTATCAACTTTTTCTTGTGGGCTCCGCAAGCAATTTGATAATAATTTTATATCTCTACGGGCTGCCGCCGTGGTGTGACAGTACTGTTGCTGGCCTACCACCCCGGCCTGACAAGATTCGAGTCCTGGGACAGGTAACATCAAAAGTTGTTTGAAAAGATTTTTTCAAAACGGGGTCGCCTTGGCAAATTCTCCGAGTGTATTTCTGCCATTGAAGACTTCTCATTCATTGGCTTTTCAGATACCGGTCGGAGTCGGCAAAAAACTATAGGTCCCGCCATTTTGTAGGAAAAATTGGAATCAGCACACCACAAGTTGGTAGAGCAGCTCGGCCTTAGTCTCCTCAGAATATACGGAGCCAAATATTTATTCTTTTATACAGTAAGTGGCACAAAGTAAGATCTTCTCTAAAATAAATGATCTTTTAACATTCTCAATCATACTTCCGTTAGCCCACATACATAACTGTTTTTTATTGTTCGCTTCTGCACAAAAAAGAAAAGAGAAACAGACGCGCTTTGAGCGTCCCAACCACATTTCACTGCGATAATGAATTTTTTCAATAACTCTCTATCGATTTTAATCAAATTAAATGGAAAACAAACAATTCACATATTTTTTTAGCTACTCAAATCCTTTTTATTACATTTGTGAAGTGCCAATCAGTAAACGTGCCGTGAATGCTGACAATCAATGCTCACGACTTTTCAAACGATTTGATTTCGAATGAAGAGCATAATGATTGCGCTTGTTATTAAAGGCTTCAGCAGAGCACTTTTTTGCTATCCATAAGTTAGCTGTTGAGTTGAACTTGTTCTCATTTGAACTTTTGCTATTATTAGTCCTGTCACCGTCACTAAGATTTGTACATTGAAGTAGTTTAAAAACGTAGCTGAGAGTTATTATGACCGTCAGTTTTCTATGCCTCTTATGACTATAAAATAAACAATGGATATACATTCCACTTAACGTCATTATCACCTCAACGCCAAATGGGCATCAACAGTGCAGTCAGCTGTAGTAGCCAGCCCATTGTCAGTTGATCATAAGTTGTGTTTTATTTCTGTCCATTCTAGTTTATCGGTTTTTTTTATACAATGTCGATATGTAATTGATGTTATTTTTACATTTTCTCATTCTAACTCTTTTCTCATTTGCCTAATAATACGGCATTGCCTATTCCGCTGAAATGAACTCTGTCTATTGTTCTCCGAAACTATATTTTCACTCCTCCATCCACGTAAATCTCAAAGGTGTGTTCTTTAACTACGAACATATATTTCATCTGCAATATTTACACCTAGTAGTGTTAGGCTCAAAATGTGTATTAATTTTATTCGGTTAACCGTGGGTAGTTGAACTGGAAATTTAAAAAAGAAATAGACTGAACCGTGGTCGTTCCTCTTTCATTCAGTCTGCAAACACAATAACTATGGGACATCTTATTGAAATTTGGAACGTAGGCTGCTTGACACTCTTCTCCCATCGCTATTTAAAATCAGACAGATAAGATGATCGCCACACCTACTGTTTATGTATCGCATATTTGAAAACACAAAAACAAAGTATTTATTCAACAGAACTTACACCTACATATAATGAATGACCCATATTGGGGTGTTCATTCAAATGGTTGCATCCAATTAGTGTCAAATATTGAACTGCTATTTATAAGAAAATAATTAAATTTGACAGCTAAGAGAAGTGTTTTTATCGAATATAAGCAGCTGGGTATATAACGATAAACTAGTATGCTATAACACAACGCTAGTAGGTATATAATGTGCCGTTTCAACCGCATTTATTCTTCCCGCCATTTAGGCATTATGTCAAAAGTCGAGTACTGTGAGTATCAACAATAGTCACAACTTGATTGTGAACTGATTTTGAATTACTGCTTTAAATGCCTTTTGATTAATTGCTCTTGAAGGGAGAAGTAACAATGGAATATTTTATTGCCAGGGCAAGTCATTCAGCGTTTAGCGAGTTGATGTTGTATGCATTGACAAATTGACGAGGGATATACTTTAGATAACGGTGTAAAATAAACATTTATAAGATTATAATACACCATCGTTGAAAAGGTTTACCTAAAGTTCATTCATAAAATTTATTTTATAATACCAGGGGATGGGCAGTACCAGCGCATACGTGCTGTATACTGGTGAACAGCGTGTGCTGCAGCAAAAGAAACAATAAGTTTGACTTCAATAATTCAATTTGGTACTTATGGTAACATCCGCAAAGAGCTAAAATTTTTCTTAAAAATTTACGGAATTTGAATCCACAAAATTATAGCTTACGTTCTTAAAGCCGGCGATAACCATTTGCATATTCTTCCTAGTAATCTTATTTTGCAGCTTTCATTTAGTTCGGTCTTAAAGAAGTTGTAAAAGCTTTTAAAAGCTGCAAACTTGTATAAAATTTGTTCAAAGAAATAATTTGTTGCACATCTTGGTATCCTTGGTGTGAAACTGAGTGTGGAAATTTGCTTTGTTGGCGAGACAATGTTTGTGAGAACCGTCTTGCAATGAAACAACTTTGGTATTCAAAATTTAAGTTGGGCAGCTTTACGACACTCCTGATGGCGACACAGTAAAAAGGCAGCACAAAGGCATTCATAAAAAGCAATTTTGCCAAGAGAAAATGTGAGAGCAATAAGCGTAAAACGGCCAGGAAAGGAAGTAAGCTTGTGTTTGATGGCAAACAAATTGTTGGCTAAAATGAAAGAACTCTCACGTTCGTTACGCACGGCTGATGATGTATAAGAAAAATTAAACCGCCCGATTCTGTGAAATTGAGATGTCATCAAACTTACAGAATAAAAAAAATGGAAATTATTCAAAACTGATTTATTGTAAAGAGGTTTAATTAGTCAAAACCACAGGTTTTCTTCGTAAGTCTTTCTTTCTGAAATTTCTGCCTGAAAAGAAATATATGTTCATTTTTAAGACTTAAGAAGTATTTGTATCTTCAGTTCATAGCCAATCTGAAAGTTTTATACGTCAATATAAAGGAAAAATTCGGCCCAAAATTGTTCAAGGTAGGTTTGAAATTATTATTATTATTATTATTAATAGTAATAATCCGGAATACAAAGCAGTGTTTTCATTTTTAAGTTGACATCCAAGCACCCAAGCTCAAGTAAATATGCAAATACAATGAAATCCTTTCAGCCATTCTACAAGCTTGCATACATATATAAAAAAAAGCACTTGCACATATTGCAACCCGGCAAAGGATATCAAGTGCTATCTACAAAAAATACAACTAAACTGATATTAATATTTAAGCTGCTATTTTACTTTTTACCACTTTGCTTTAACGCTATTTTTATTTGATCCGCTTGAAGCAAATTTCATGCTTCAGTGATGTCAACCTTACCGTAGTCAGGAAAGCTGGTTGAGCTGAAAAAGGCAGCAACATTTGTTCTTATGTACATAGCTATGTTATGGTCAGTTGAAGGAAAGAAATTGGTCTCCTCTGTTCCTAAAGTGCATTTGTATTTTAAATATTGTTGTTGTTGAGCAACTCGATGTTTTCAAGCTGCTGGCGCGCAACCGATACTTGTGGCTGGCTATAAATGGGTGACAAGGGCAGCATGGAATTCAACTGGACGCTGACTAACATACACAGTCTGGTGTGCAGAACAAATCAGTGCTAGAGGCTGGACGTAATGGTGAATAGTTGTAATTTTTGCATCTGCTTTTGAAGTTCATACAAATGCACTGTTTGTGTGTCTGTATATTTAATTTTGCGAAATAGAGAGCTTTCCAATTATGGCATGGAAGTAGATGATTGTTATAGAGGACCTGCAAAGCTTTCAAATGAAAAATGTTGCCTTTGTTGTTGAAAAGCGCTTGTTTAGGGCAGATGAAAGATAGGTTTTGTAGTCTTTATCTTATTTATCTTAGATAAGCTCCAGAAAATATTACCAGCTGTTTGGTACTATGCGCTGGTTCCCCATGTGCGATAGTGAACCTTATCATTTAAGTGATGAAATAATACTCCTCCTTAATCCCCAAGTTTTATTACTTTGGCGGTCGCCGTGGTGTGAAGGTAGTGTTGCCGGCCTACCACACCGAAGGTCCATGGTTCGAGCCCTGGTACAGGTAACATCAAAAGTGATTTGAAAAAAGTTTTTCAAAACGGGGTCGCCCCTCGGCAGTGGTTTGGCAAACTCTCCGAGTGTATTTCTGCCATGACAGGCTTCTCAGCAAAAATTCGTCTCCTTTGTAGATGCCGTTCGGAGTCGGAAAAAAACTGTAGGTCCCACCAATTTGTAGGGAAAATTCAAATCGGCACACCACAAATTGGAGGAGAAGATTGGCGCAAAAATCTCTTAGGAGGTTTATGATGATATACCTGTTGTATATCGCGCCATAGAGAGAGAGAGAGTCACGAAAACAACCACCTGCCTTAATACACTACGTCTTGCTCATGATTTGAAGGTCTCACATTGAACCAACTTTTTGATCGGACGACGAATATATTGTTGTCTCATTTGCAGAGCGCAAAATCGAAACAACTATTTCAACCCGTTTTTGTTGAAAGAGTGGCCTGTGCAACAAATACTAGCTATATTATCAGAGAAGCCAATTTTCAGTCCAAATATGCATGCATACGAAATACTTCAAATTTTGGGCAAACATCTTTTATGACTTCATCAACATAAGCCATGCACTCTGTGCGAAAGCGACATGACTAATGAAAACTTTAATAATATGGTGTTAACTAGAAGCAGGCGAACCGTTAAAAATTTAATGCAGATGGTAATGTGTACTGCATCTTAAATATTACTTTCGAGTGACATCGTTATGCCTTTTCTTGCAGTGTATACATTGCCAAACATTTCCTTATGAGCAGAATCATGCCTGACGTTCTCTCTACCCTCTGAATTACCTTTCTACATGAAAAGATGCATTGCAAACGACTCATAGCGTTCGCTGCGTTTGGTTTGCACTTTTCTTGCAATAGTTTTGATGCGTCTTATGCTATAAGAAAAATTTTAATGCATTCCCTTTTCCCATTGGGACAAAATACATACATATACTTAAGTATAAATAAGGATATAAGAATGTTTTTACATCATCCTTACATCTTGCATTCATTGCATATCCCAAGAGCTAAATTTGTCCTGCGCTTGCTCGATTCCACGGATCAATCACCCTCGCTACTTCTGTTTGCCCTAGTTTGTATGTATGCAGCATGTAAAGCACTATGCGGTATGCGTATATACATATATGTAAGGGAAGATATACTTTTTCAGGGAATAACCAAATAATCTCGTAGCTTTATTTCCGTTATTCAATGCTAAATGAAGCTTAGCAAATACGCGCGAAAAGCCATTTCGATGTGTTAAGAATAGCCGAGTATCTACAGAATATATCTAAAATAAAATCATATTCGCACTCATGGTCACAAACTAATACAAGGCACTACTCGTACTCGTATACTACTGAAAATCTGCAAATAAACTTTGGAATATCTTCATTGGTCCAAAAAGCAGCAAGTAAAAATTATGAACATTTACTAGTAGATGTATGCATATTCAAAATCGTACATGTGTGCCTCCTAGGCCGGATCGAAAATCCAAAATATACGAGGTGTGTTCAAAAAGTATCGCGAATTTTGAATTTTCGCTGGTTACGTATATTCGAATTTCGAATTTTTTTGTGGCGTTACGTTGGTACTCATGTCTCTCACTTATGCCGACAAGCTCGGCCATTTTGAATGTTCAGTTAATTGTTGACAGCTGCCATTATTAGATTATTATTACAACCATTTTATAGTTGACTAGAAATTGCTTATAAACTTGGGAAACAAATATTTTGTACCTATCATCTGCTTGAGTATCGGAAGATATTGGAAAAACTATGAAAACCTGCAACTTCTATGCTGCATTTATCATTTCGCAATTGCCTTATAATATATTTACTTCATATTCCGCGTGATACGCTGAGCTTTGCTATCTTTATACAGTCTAATGTGTGCATAAATATGCTATGCATTTGGTTCATTTTTACTTTTATTTTTTGTAGCGCAAGTAAATTTTTGCGTGCGCTTTGGCTTAACCAACATATCCTGTTGATCCTTTATAGTGCTCTCAGGAAGTTAAATTTAATGGAAGCGGATATTAACCAACTAGCAAATTTGTTTTTATTTTCGACTCAAGAAAAGTGAAAATATGAAGCATTTGAATTAATGTGGAATTTTCACTTTCCTCCGGATGCTTTCAACTGTACATATTTCGTGTTAAAAGCGTGAAAAGCAGCGTTTTTGTTGAAACAGAAATTATTTAGTGAGTCGTATTTTTAGGTGTTAAAGTATTTTTAGAAAAGGAATACATAATTTTACAACATGGCAGTTTTGAAAATAACTGAGATATTGGACTATGAAATTCTTCATTCCCACAACAGCCGGTTCTATAGTACCGGAATGACTCGGGTTTTTTTTACCCGACCAAGGGCTGTTATTTCAGTGTAACCCTGCCCAATCTGTCCTGTCCCACCTTTAAATTGTCATCCTCGGAGCAAACCTGATGACAATTTAGAGTGATCGAGCCCATTGGGCAGGGCGAAGCACTCTATGGCAAACTGAAATGAGAAAATTGTATTTTGTTCTGTTTAAACTTACTCTCTTGTGGACAGGATGATCTTCTGGGTTCAGATCAAACCTGGAAAGATAAACGATGCTAAGTTAGGTTTAATACGATCTGTTTCTAAATATTAGTGTTAAATAATAAATATTAAGGAATTGTAAGGCATATATCTACAAAATATATACATTCGCATATCTTAAACATTCAATTTAATTCCCCCTAATAAACTTTTCTGATATGTTTTCTCATTTCAGTGTGAAAAGAATCAATGAAATACTGACCTAATATCTGATTACATTAAGTGGCATTAATATTACAAATAAACTTCCCTAAACCTAAATTGAATAGAATGTACGAAAACTCATGAAAATACTACAAAGAGAATTAATCGAGAAGAAAAACCCGAATTTCAATGTAATGCAAGAAAACGACAGGAAACGTAGAATCAAGATTAACAGTCAAAAGCGATTGAAAGCATTGAAAACGTAAAAATACGAAACCAGTTAGATATTAGCAATAGTAGGCGGTGAATGCAGCTCGACGGTGAGGGCAAGCATTTATAAGGAAGAATAAATGCAACGCAGTCAAGCGCAAATTTTTACTCCACAAAGAAGGAAAAACTGAAAAAAATAGTAGACGAGTGGCATGGAAAAGTTGCGCTGTAAAATGCATTGAAGGAAGGTGTTGCATCTATAGGCTGCAGCAAATACACGAACAACAAATGACACAAACTGAATGAGTAAATTGTAAATGCGGTTGCAAAGCATTAAGTTTGGGGCAAGTTTTAGTAGAAGTGTGACAGCGCAGCAAACCTTAATAGGAAGAGTTTCAAAGTATTTTATTTAGTTTCTATTTATTTTCAAAATATTTGCTTGGATTTTGTACTGTAGCGTAAGACATATTGTACAAGATTTTGAATGTGAGACCAATAAAGGATATAGTAGACTTAAAACGGAATTGAGAGCGTGTCCCATAAAATAAGACTAAGATTAGATGTAACCAAATTGACACCTATAGTATTGCAGTGCACATTTCGTTTAGCTTGTGGTCGCTAAGCGTTTAATTGACCCATCACTCAAGACATGATATGGACCAAATAGCATCGACATACACCTTTTTCCATTGACTGTAGTTAAAAGTGTGTTGTAAAAAGAGCTCAAGTAGATTTATAGGTTGTAATGGCGCTGCACCAATGTCATACGCCATACATGTTGGGCGTTCACTTGAAGAGGAAGTGCGCAACAACACAAACAACTTGGCGGAGGATTCTACTTTTTATTGGAATAATTTTCTTTATACCAGGTAAGTGGCTATGCTAAGTTGCTTATACTATCACTTTCCCAACGTCATATCTTAAAATCTTAAATGTACTACAGAAAAGACCGTATGTGAACATAGTTTCTAGCTTTGTCGAAATAATGCACATCATGAATTTTCTCATGCTCATATAACTTGTACGAGAGTAACCGAAGTTGAATTCCGTGCGTTAAAAGCTAACTCGAAATTTGTTTTGCGTGACATTTTTTATTGACGGTATGCCATTGTGATGAATTGTTTTTTTTGTTATTTTTGCTATTTAAATGAATTCTTCTACACAAATAATTGTATTTAAAACGTATATCAAGTGCATTAGTTATAAATAACAACTTCCATATATGTAAAAAACATTTATTTTTGGACTCAGAAAAGCCACGCACAGGCTTTAATTTTGGTTTCTCATTAGGCTGCATGTAGGCTTCTTTGCGCCAGCAAACGCTTTGAGTTGTTATGCAGTTAATTTAAGCTTTTATGAAAAAAAGTTCGCCTACTTCTGAAATACTCTTCGAAGACATGCGACAATAAATTAACAGTACTCTCGGTAAAATTCTTCCGATTAAAAAGTCCTGCACTGCGGCATACTGAAGCGAATATCGAAAAGCTAGACATGCGTCAGGTAAATCGCGGTCTAAATAACATAAGTTAGTGTTGAGTCTTTTTTAAATGTCCATGCGAAATACTGAAACATTCTATCGTCTTGTGTACTTTTTATGCCAGCGAAGCAATTTCGTGTACCACGCACTGGCTCAAATTTCAAAATTTCAATAACGTTGCATGTGTAGCTCAGTGAAAGTGCGCTTTAATTCATGTTTTTGGTGCGCCTTTATAAATGAAAAGTAAGAACGTTGAATGACATCCACCTACATTTTACATTACGGGTGATAGCCCGCAATATGTTCAGGTCCAATTGTTGCTCTTAGCACAATCATTTTTATTGCTGCCGCTCGTGTCCACAACTTGCTTTGATTGCCTGTTGCGTCGTGATGCCCACAAAAGTGTTGTGGCTTTCATACTTGATGAACGGTGAATTAGCTGTTGGCATACGGTGACAAAGTATGCTCTAAAACTCTAAAACCTTTTCCTACTTCATGCAAATAAACTCTATGGCTGCCCGCAGAAACACTGATCCGTCGGTTTAGCAAATTCCAGCAAAATAAAAATCATTTCGACCTCTGCTTAGGAGCTGCTTTGGCGATGATGAATCCCTGTGGTGGTTATCAAAATTTGATTGCCACTGTGGTTGATGAAAATATTAGTAGATCCGGGCGTACGTGGGCTGTAGGCGGAAATTGAGGGAGGTAAACGCGCCCTTCATCCACTCTATGACTCACAGTCGCTTGGGATGTGCACTGCATTGCATTTTAAATACGCCGACTCTTAGCATTGCGTAGACGTAATCATGATTAAACTGGCAACGGAATACTAATTAGGGGTTTTGATGCATTTGTATGGTGAATGTAATGGAATTTCATGCTAAAAAGTTTATCGGATATACGAGCTTAAACTTATACATACATATGAACATACACACCATACATATGTAGTTGCATGGATTACGTGGAAGTACTAAAGCAAAATTTGTGAAATTTTTTGTGGGTTTCATGTAAAGGCTCCAGCTCTTTTTTTAAATATGTAAATAATTCCGGTTTCATGTGTGGGAGGTTGAGTAGTAAAATACAAACTTATACTACACACTTTGCTGTCAGTCATAAATGAGCAGATTGTTTGGGGAATTAAAGTGTTGACGAGTCAATTGAATTGTTAATTCAGCAGATGAGTTATTGTGTGACGATGTGTAATGCAGACGAAACAAAAATACTCATTTCCACATAGGCTCTTGGAACACAGCGCGAAGATTCTCATGCGAAACATTTTATAGAGCCACGATGAGCTTTCTGGGTCGTTGGCAGTTAAATATGTGTAGAGGTTTCGGCTCACTTAGTTAAGATGCTATGTCGGATTTCGAAAACTTTGTATTATTCTTAACAACCTCTTAAAGAGTTTGTGTTTATCTTTTATATACTGATTTTTTCATTTTTAACAAAATTTCAGAATAAAAACTTTAAATAAAACAAGTAAGGAAGTCTAAGTTCTGGTGGAACCGAACATTATATACCTAGTAATGATCTATTATGGCATACCAATACTTTGCAGTTTGTATTATAAAGCCAGCTGATTCTTTTCAATAAAAACACTTTTGTTATGAGTTTTGAGCTGTCAATTAATTTATTTGTATATAAATAGCTTCTTTACCAAACACTGCTAACCAAATTTTTCAAAATACCAATACACGCACATTTTATGTCGAAAAAATTGGCGTTCAAATAGACAGACGGACATTGCTAAATCGACTCAGCTCATTGTCCTTATTATTTCAGTTTACTTATTGATGGGCCCATCTCTTCTTCTTCTCATACTTACAAACATTTCATGTCTCAAAATCTTTCGTATAAAAGTGGGGGTGGTTTGACCGATTTCCCTATTTTTTCCGGAACATACTTTGTGTTAATATAAAAATGTGTGCTAAATGTCGTTTCGATATCTTGAACGGTTTTTGATTTATGATTAATATTTATTCTAAATTTGACTTAATCAAAAGTGAGCGGTGCAACACCCATTTTCAAAAATTTCTTGATAAATTTATTTCCTGCCTTAACATTAATGTATGCACCAAATTTAATCCTTATATGAGTATTATGTATTTTCGAAAATATTCGATATATAAAAAGTGGGTGTGGCTATCATTTTAAATAACGCTCGGAGATGAGTGCCAAGAAACCTGCATACCAAATTTCACTAAGATATCTCAAAAGTAGCTCAAGTTATCGTGTTAACAGATGGACGGACGGACGGACTGACGGACATGGCTTAATCAATTTCTTTTTTCCTTCTGAACATTTTTATGTACATAAGTCAATATCTCTATCCGTTTATGCCGTTACATACCACCGTTACGGGACTAAAGTGAATATGCCTTGTGTGCGTAGCAATACTAGGTATAAAAATAGGACCAAACAGTGTTTAAAGCTTTATTACCTGGAAATTGAATTTCCTACCACACTGTATGCAGCTTTAAAGCAAAAATGGGACTAGCACTAATAAGTCTAAACTAGAAATTATAGACCTCAAAAAAATGTTTCAGCCCTAGTTCAATAATTCAAATAACGCTAAAAAGTTATTGAACAAGTACTCAATGCCAAGCAATTTCAATGCGACTCTACCGTGTACGGAGTTATCTACAAATATATGCACCACGGCGACCCAAAATGTTTTAGTACAATATGCTAATGAGTGCTGCAAAACCCGATGTGATTAAGTTCCATATCTCAACGCATTTCGGTGATATAATAATTAAATAGGAACTCAGTCATAAGTTCTAAGATTCAGCGGAGCAGTGCCGAGTTTTCTAGTATGCTAATATACACCAGCTATAAGCTCTCATTAGCTTTAGATAAGCTTTATCGTATCATATGTACACGCTGATTCCTCAGATCTGAGAAAACGAACTTTGCTTAACTTTTTGATCTTGAACCCTGTATCATAGGCATGTGAGTTAGGTAATGCTACGCCACACGAATCAAACATCAGGAGCTCGGAGAGATAAATTATTCAAAAGTAATTTATTTCTTAGCGTGAACTTTTGCTTGTTAAAGCCATTCGGATATAAATATTAATCAAAATTTAGAGACGCTTTAATTGTTCTATTATTAAATGACTGCAGGCCACAAAACCCTATTTTATTCTTCATTGAACTTCAATAATATTTTACCGCTTACCACCACTCGTCTATGTATGTGTACACACCAGCATAGATATTAACATGGATACTGTTATAACATTTCGCATTGTTATAATTTGTATACGCAACCAACAAAAGCTGCAGGCATTTAACTCAAATTAAATGAAAATAATCGTAAATACTTAATTTTGAATTTGGAAAGCTAATTTCTGCTTTTAATATCAAAATAATGCTATTTACGCATTCAATTAAATGCACGCTTGAATACGGATCTCATATATCTACAACGTAGATATGTACATAAATTCATAAGTGTAGTGACCCTACAGACAAAACTATCAGTTGTCACAAATATCCTGACAAATAGCTGACTATTTTGAAGTATTTTGGAAAATAAATCACGTTGCTAACTACAAAAGGCCAGCCTAGTTGTCACAGCAACTTCTGCATCTTTGAAATTTGAAAAAAGGAAAACGAAAGCTTATTACTATTGCATCAGGATTAATACAGAATATAGGTCAACTGTGGTTCGCTTTTTGTTCGATACTATACAATTCAGTTACATACATATATCAGTTAGTAGTAAGCCGACAACTTTGCGCTGAAATCAATGGATAATAATACAGAAATATCCATTTCTCCCTCTTCTGGGCACTGCTATACAAAAATAAGCTTTTCCAAGGAATATTAACAAACGATAGTGCATGTGAGTTTAGTACAGACCGAGTGGTGGTTAAGTACGTTTCCTGCTGGGTATTATGACATACATGCATACAAAGGCAAATGTATCCACATCAGGAGTGACTACTTTTCGTGTCGCACGATGGGGTATTTTGCATAAAACTTTCAAAACCAAACAATTCGACATCCAGTCGTTTTCTAGACTGGTATTAAACAAGAGTTGCAAGTTTATAATATAAGAAAAGTAATCAATTATTAGTAAAACTTTCAAAAATGTTAAGAGAAATCCAAACCTTGTTCTTAGATGAAAATATTTGGAGTAAAAATACATAAAAATATTTGAAAACTCTGAAACAAAGAATTATTTGTGGATGTTACGAATTCTTCTAATCTAAAAAATTAAGAAGCCGTAAGTTCCAATATTTTTTTTGTTAATGAACAGATCTAGTATGTTCTATTTACATTTACAATAATTAAGATATTAAATTTTGGGATCTAAAATGCTGTAAAAATAATTGATTGCTTTCTCTTTATTTATCAGATATTTGGGCTTAGAAGCTGATTGCGCTTATTTGCTCCAGCTCTAGCTCTTACCAAGATATTTGATTTCGAATGAATGTGGCTGTACTTGATTTTCCACTACTGACTAGTTTCCCCACCACTGATCTACAGGGTGGCGCAAAAGTCATCCTCCTATCAGAAAATGCTATAAATTTTGCGATTGGCCCCTAAAGTCAGTTCTGTTTTGACATTTGTGTAGTAAACACATGCGAAATACACGTTAATAAACAGTTACGCTACACTGCTCCAGAACGCGGAATATTGCTGACTATTTATTTGACCAATAATCGGTCGGGGCCAAACGGTTACTGTGAATGGTGAGCGCTACAGAGCAATGATCAACGAGTTCTTTTTGCCGCAACTTGATGAATTGGGATTGGAAAACATGTGGTTCCAACAAGACGGTGCAACAGCACACACCGCACGTGCCACAACCGATATGCTGAGCATCGGAAGCTTACTTTTGCGCCACCTTGTACATGAATTGGAAACTCATTGAAATAACGTAAGTGTAGCGTAACATTGTTTATTAACGTGTATTTCGCATGTGTTTACTACACAAATGTCAAAACAGAACTGACTTTAGGGGCCAATCGCAAAATTTATAGCATTTTCTGATAGGAGGATTACTTTTGCGGCACCTTGTATATGCTAAATATGTAGTTCCGTATTCGTATGTACATGATGTGATATTGGTCTAATTTGCATGCCAAAAATCTAGCATCGCAACTCTACAGTTTCGCATAAATTAAAGCGTTAATCGCCTAAAATTATGCAATACTTTCTGTGAAATTGTTAGTTGATGACTGTTGCCTGGTGGCCGATATGGGGGTGTGGTTATTGTTGGCATGTCTGTTGCATAGCGGCTTACCTCTAAACCACACTTTGTGGATGTAAAATTATATTGTGGTCAGTTCATAAATTTTCGATTTGAAGCAATGAAATTAAAAGGCTTTCTGGTACACCTACACATCCAGCACGCGTGTTCATCTCGTGGACGAGTGAAACGCATCATTCAGTTTTAGCTTAGTATCAAATTCTCATAAAAAAAGTTTGCCATTAAGTCATATTTTATCGGGGGAGGTGCTATAATAAATCGTAGCATATATGTTGAATTGATACCAAAATCGTTCGTTAAAATAGCATATAAATAACACTGCTCTACAAAATTAAACTTTTTGCACTACCCTGGATCACCACTATTTTTTTTTTATTTGCTATAGTCCCCTAATTATAAAAATGGTCGAAATTTAAAATTCTATGGATACATTTTTGTTTTTTTTTTTGTTTTCTAAAATTTGCCTTTTTTGAAAAGGGAGATCCATTGATTTTATCATATCTCTGGAACGGATTGTCCGATTTTGTTGGAGAAAACAGCATGTAACAGCAAATGAAATTACCTTAAAATTGTTTGAATACTATTTTTTTAAATACTTATTGGTTTCAGAGTTATTTGCATTGCATTATAAAAAAATCGATTGTTTGTATTAAAAATTTCCATTTTTTTCTGCTTTAATTCGTAAAAAATCGAAAGAGACAAAAATTTACAACTTTTATGAAATGATCATACAACTGTGAATATTCCAAATAAGGCAAGCTTTATTTCATGAAAAGCCATGGATAAACGGTAATATTATTAACAATTAAGTGAATAAAGGGAAAATATGTATTTTTAATATTTTTGTTTATTTAGCTATTTAAGATAACTTTATTAAAGAAGTTATACAAAATTTAGTGCTTGAAATATTTAAAAATTAATTATTTTAATTAATAAATGTAGTTGTTACTTACTGAGGGTAGGATTTCCATTTCTTTAAAATATATATACAGCTATCACAAATTTAGTTTGGCGTCCAATATTGGCTCAAATTCTCAACATCCATTTTAAAATAATCCTTATATGAATTTTGTAGTGAAATAGTGAAATTTCTCCGCCCTTTTGCTGTAGTGTAAAGACAACATACATAACAAAATATATTCGGGTCATTTTTGCAGACAACTTTTCTACTGTTATTATTCATTTTTTTAAATTCACTAACCAATTAATAGTTTTTTGCTGCTGTTGACAACTTGACTTTTCGCGATCAGGAATGCTAGTTAAATAACATTGAATGAACTAAATCAATAACAGTCAACAAACACACGAATTTAACAAAAGGTTCGTAAACCTAACAACAGTGGCCATTAGCAACGAAGAAGCGCAACTTCTAGGGAAGGGCCTGAAGCACAACATCGCGGATAGCAATGAAGCAAAAAGAACTGAGCAAGCGATAGTAGATGCAGAGGTTGCAATATCGCTTCTTCCATATGAGGAACAGGAGAACGCAAGGCACATGTGCAGAGAAATCATAAGCAAGGAAGTAAGAGCCCAGGAAGCACAAAAAGGAAATAAGGAGCTGAAAATATTGAAAAGGCTACAACGAAAGCTAAAAAATAACAACATCGTCACAACGAAGGCAGACAAAGGAAACACAACGGTGCTAATCAGTAAGGATGAATATATAGCAAAGACAGAGAAGCTCATCGAGGAAATGAAATGCCGCATTATTAGGGATAACCCCACGGATAAATGCCAGACCGAAGTTAAAGAGGTTATAAAAAATGCTACCAAAATAATAGACGAGAGGATGGCATATACCCTAACACAAATGAATCCATCTGCTCCTCCACTCATTGCGCTACCTAAAATCCACAAGCAGGATACGCCGATGAGACCTATAATTAATTTTAAGTCCGCGTCGGGTTATAAACTGTCGAAATATCTAAAAACGATTTTAAAGGACACTCTGAAACTAGGGCACGAATACACAATAAGCAATACGATAGAACTACTACAAAGATTTGAGACCGTTAAACTCACAAGGAGCAGTAAACTCGTATCCTTTGACATAAAGGACTTATACCCGTCAATACCACTAACAGATACAATGGATATAGTCAACAAAACACTACTGGACAAAACTGAAGATAAGGTAAAAACTGCGCAAATTACCAACGCGCTAAGAACAACGCTGCGGCAAAACTATTTTCGGTTCAACAACAAAATATATAGACAGACAAACGGACTAGGAATGGGTAACCCAACATCGGCCATTCTCATGGAAACATTCATGCAAAACTTGGAAGGAAAATATATACAGGAGTTAAAAACCAAATTAGGCGTGGCATTCTACGCTAGATACGTGGATGACATCATCTGCATCCTAAATGACGATAACGAAGAGCAAATACTAGAGTTCCTCAACAGGCAACATAGCAACATAGAGTTCACAATGGAAGTAGAAAAAGATGGAATAATGAACTACCTGGACCTAACTATAGGGATTGACAAAATAACAAATAGGTTCAACTACGGCATTTATAGAAAACCGACTGCCACGGACACCATTATACACTCTACATCAAACCATCCGCAACAGCACAAAAATGCAGCATTGAGGCACTTAGTGGATAGGCTTCAGAGAACGCCGCTCACACAGGAAGCATACTGGAGAGAGCTTAATACAATATATAACATAGCGGCAAATAATGGATACAAGAAAGCACTTGTGGATAAACTCAGAAGTAGCCATGGAACACAAAAAAGAGTAAACGTAGAGGAAAATCCAATGGTTTGGACGGCAATGACATACACTGGAAAAGCGACGTACAAATTAGCAAAGTTCTTTAAAAGATATAACATCAACACAGCATTCAGAACATCCAACAACGTCGGACAAAAACTAAGAACCGACACTTATTCTGATGACCCATTCAACAGACACGGAGTGTATAGGCTTACTTGTGAATGTCAATACAGCTACATAGGACAAACAGGAAGAAAAATAAGCACAAGATTCCGAGAGCATATCAGGGACTACAACAAAAAAACACGAAAACCCACCATAATACCAGAATCTAATTTCGCGAACCACATGTTTGAGAACAACTGCACCCCAGCTAACATAAAAACAACGGCTCGAATACTTCACGTACAAGGAAAAGGCCGGCGGCTCAATGTTCTTGAGAACATGGAGATATACAAGTTAAAAACATTTGACGGCAGGATCATAAACGAACAAACCAACACTATCTCTGACGAAATATTTGAACCCTTAAAACTAGTTTACAAAAAACAGCACAAGCCAGCAGGTACAGCAACCAAACACGTAACAATGAACAAGCAAAAACGAAATATGAACCAAACTACAAAAATCACCGATTTCTACCTACATCAACCTACCGCTTAGCTAACAAGCGGTATGTCTACATACCTACAAAAACAACCCTTGGGACAGATAACAATTCGGACGTATCAATACCGCGCACACACACACGCATATTAACGTTACCTACCACGAAAACATAGATTGACATTACCTGCCACAGCACCCACGGACTATAAAAACAATGCAGCGGATAGACACAGACCAGAACGAAGCTAGGCATTGAAAATGGCAGAACGCCGAAACCGGTTTGTCACAAAACCAAACTTGACAAGGGATGACGGAAAATCGTTCCAACATAAATCAATAACTTTAAATAGTCGCAGGCCACTTCGATTTTCAAAAGTATGTATCTTTTTTTTTCGTTAAGTTTGTCACAATCGGCGATATATACCATACAGGCCAGGCATATAATGAGTCTGTAAATTTTTTAACCACTACCTGCGAAAGAGTTTGAAAAAAAGGGATTTTCAAAAAAACTTCATATGCTATGGGAAATGGCCTGTGCAGTAGGTAGGTATAACAGTTTCTATGACGGAGTGATAATTTGATTTTTGTGTTTTTATGATTTAAGAATTCTAAGAACATCGCAAGAAATGCCTCAAGGAAAAAGTTGTATATATTTGATAACAAATAATATGAGCATACTTCTTTCTTAAGAAAACCCGCGTTGGCAACTTACATTTTCCATACAGAGGCATTTTTTCTTATGATCTGCGTTTTTCCTTAAGAAAAATTGAGGGGGAAAAATTTCTTCAGCGTCATTATGGAGTTTTCTCATTTCTGGCCATGCCCGTAGTAAGCTTTAAAAAGACAAAGTTGCGCAAAATGTCATACCTAAATAATTTGTTTGTCAAAAACAATAATAAGTTTGATATGCAAAATTTTCGCTAAATTGGGTATTTTCACTTTATTGTCAATTAAAAAAACATTTATTCATGTATTTTCACGAAACAAGCATTCAATTATTTATAATGCTTACAGTTTTAAGACCGTGAAATAAAAATGGTAATGGTAATGGTAAAATCTCTTCAGCGTCATTATGGAGTTTTCTCATTTCTGGCCATGCCCGTAGTAAGCTTTAAAAAGACAAAGTTGCGCAAAATGTCATACCTAAATAATTTGTTTGTCAAAAACAATAATAAGTTTGATATGCAAAATTTTCGCTAAATTGGGTATTTTCACTTTATTGTCAATTAAAAAAACATTTATTCATGTATTTTCACGAAACAAGCATTCAATTATTTATAATGCTTACAGTTTTAAGACCGTGAAATAAAAATGGTAATGGTAATGGTAAAATCTTCAAATTTTTATGAATTTTGAAAAATAAAAAAATGTCCGAGTTTGCAAAAAAAAAATTTTTTTTACATTTTTATGAGAATAACTCCACAACCGTCAATCATATAAAACAAATTTCTTATCAAGACTTGAAGAAAATTTTGTGGTGAATCCACTGGTGTTTCTCTCAACGAATGTAGATAAGTAATTTCCAAGATATGATAAAATAAATGGAAAGACCTTTGTGAAAATTCGAGATTTTAGAAAAAGAAAAAAAAAAATCGTATCCATAGAATTTAAAATTTTGGGTGTTTTTGTACTTAGGGGCCATAATACATAGAAATTAAATAGGTAGACTTCAAAGTAATTTCTCTTGTTGACTAGTGTAAGTAAACGTTGCCCTAAAAATCAAATAAAGAGAGCTTTGTATATTGCTATTGTATATATCTTTTGAAATCATCAGAGAAATAAGCAATTTATATTATAGTATCTTAAAATTTTCCGCCAGAGAAAAGCCTAAGTTAGAGCTCTTCAATAAGTCCGTAAGCTTTGCATTTTTCGACGTTTATATATGGTGAAAAATACAAATTTCTTAAACTAATCACATTCAGAGAATAATACATAGGGCTGGGCTACAGTTGTTTATATAACTATAGGTAGATAAACAGATTTACGTTTAAATAAATTACTAAAATCTTGAAATAGGTTATCTAGCCTTTTTCCAAAATTTTGTTTTGGTATTAACTCAATTCCGACTTAATTCGACTTTGGCATTTTCCACATATATATTCACCGACCACTAGTAATTAAAGATCGTAGTACGAAGAATTCAATGTTGGTAATAATTCAATTTCGTGCAAGCTCAACTTTGGCTTTTGTCGCTTATTTTTGCAAGTATCCTATACTGCAGCGCCTAAAAGTATGCTTTGAAAACCGTGCTGATATCTTGCCATGAGTAATTTTTCGCATAGAGTTTGATGCGTTACTTGAGCCTATGCAAAAAGTATATTACCTAAGCTTATATTAAACAAAACTCATGTTTTAGCATATTTCATAGGTTCTTGCTCTACCCAGCTGATAACAAATGGCGGCATTTAAAATATGCTACAAAACGGCGAACTTTCGCCTGCATTTGCCTATTTGTTTCTATTTGTAGTAGTGTAATCATTGTAAGTGGTTGTTGCTGACAACTGTACTTTATGCTAATTTTATGTAAATATTTATTATGAATGCAGAACCTGCACGAATGCTAGGCAAATAATTTGTGTGCGCTTTAATTGATGTGCACTTTTAGGCGTGTGACACTAATTACCAGCAAGTTGTCTGCACAAATAACAGCACATCTACATTTATCGTTGTTTAAAGTACATAGTTTAAAATCATCTTTTTCAGCTTACTATCTACATTTATTCAAATAGTGCTAGACTTTTTTGTTAAAAAAAAAACAAGTTTAAAAAGGAAAGTGGTTAAATCTGAATGAGCTCAGTAACCGATTTATTCTCAGTCAGCATTATCTTTAATAAGTTAATAGCATTCCAAAGATACTAAACTAAAGTGATTTCTCTATAACATAATTATACATGTTCTTGGTAAGGGTATGTGGCTGATTTCTCAGTGGGTAGCATGTTTTATCCTTCTTTCAATTTTTCGCATATTCGGTGACAAATCAAGGTCTCTACACGCTCTTGATAGCTGAAATGTTTTCCCATCAATTTGAAATTACTTTCGCAAAAGTTTCCACATAAAATGTACACACGACTGATTTTCCACTACACACCAAAATATGTATGTATGTATAATATCCATAGTTAGAAGCGAAGCGTGAAGCAATTAATAGCAAACGATGTCAAATAAACATGATTAAAATGAAATATTTGTATGTATGGATGTATATAGCTTTTGCACTGAAAGTAGTTTGATTGGGAATATATAAAACCAAAATCGTGGGTAAAAATTTAGTTTATTAGCCAGCGAGTGCAAACGGAAAGCAGCAAAGCTTTCCCAAATCAATTTGTGAGCTTTGAAAGTGCCGTGAAGGCAGACATTTCTAATGAATACAGCGGAAAAAGTATTTGACCCTGGTATATAATTTCTATACCATTTCCGCTAACATTACTTGATATTACTAAATACGTACGCATACAGATAATATAAGTATGTATGTAAAAGCTCGCACCATTCCTTCACTACAAAAGCTGTACAATTCGCAGCCGTGTACATAGCCAGTACGTACATATGTATGTATGTTTTTATTTAATTTATTGATTGATGAACGTGTCAGGAACTTATGACATTGATAGTTATAAATTATGCCCTGTGACAAGGGGCGAGTGTTATAGACAGCGCGCTGCTGTGTAAATATTTGTGTTATCTTGTGTTGCATCTTTCTAGGCGTTTACTAATGAATTTGGGTTTTTTCTATGGTATAAATATGTAGGGTAAACGCACCAGTTTCCGGACACTTAACGTTTTCCTCAACTTTGACTTCGACTCATTTTCTCACTATAAACGCTACCGCGAAAATATACACTATTTATAATAGCATAAATATTGCTCAATAATATGACGTCTTTGTAATGTTGTTAATATTATTAAAGTAAAAACTCAAAAAAGTTCGATTTGCTCTAGTTTCTGGACAGTAAAATTTAGTTTCCGGACACTTTGGTTTTAGTTTCCGGGCACTCGAAATTTGTATGAAATTTGTATATACACTATATTTTTGTAAAGTATTTCTGAAACATAAAGAAGGACTTTGAATGCAATAAATACGTCTTAATCATATTCACATCTCTCTGCAAGGAGATCTCTCTGATTTAGATACTGGTCTTAAACCAACTGTTCGATCGGTGGCTCGAGGGATCAGCCAAAATTACGGCGTACGCAGTTGATGTTATATTTGTCATAATTGGTAGAGTTTTTCCAACAATTAGCTATATGAAGGTTCGGGAACTTCATGAGATCCATGTCTGGGCATCCGACGTGCGGTTAATCGCAAAATGCGGATCTACATAGTCATGGCGGGGTGCACGTGAAACTTCTCACCCTCTTTCTAATTGGGCATTCACGGCGATTGTGGAGATACAGTTTGTACAGTAACTATCTTCTAAAAATAGAAAGAAGAATGTACAAAAACAAAGTCCAACATACATGATTTACATATAGACAGAATGTCTTAAATATTGTGTATACCGTTGGCAAGATAACAAACAACAATTAGAGGAAAACTTGAATTAAGCAGCTTGCAAAACTACACGCAGCATAGCCTTTGGGTTAGGAAGCTGCGCTTGCAATCAAAGTGAGTGGGTTCGATTCTCCACAAGATCTTCTGAAAATAGCAAAAACTATACCAAGTAGTCTGACGAGAAATCGTGGCTGTTTTGGAAATAGTACTATAACTATAGCCTGTATACATATGTTTGTTGCTTTCAATTTTTCCTCTAATCAAAAATAATAATAATTAACCAAGAATTATTTTCAACTGGTCTTGAGCTCGTTAAACTTACAAAAATATGTAAAAATGAACAGACCATAAAACCAACAACAAAAAAAAAACTTAAACAAATATTACTAACTCTTATTGTAATATGTTAATAAATACTTGTTTAGGCCCTTACTTTTCTATTTCTTTTTTACAAAACCTGCAATTTTGACGCATGCTCAGACTTTTAACACTAAAATTACGTGTAACTTTAAAACTAAGCTTTTGGTTCAACTTAAATTTTCCACGTACACTCAGAAAACATGTACATTTCCATTTGCGTTGTTATTTGAGACCATTTTTTAGTTATTTGCCTATTAATACCAAAACATTGACATAGTGTCCGGACACTAGCGCTGTTACCCTAGTTGCTTTCAAAACTTTTGTGTTTGTATCGTTTACTCATTTCGTGTCATATTGTCAATTAAAAAGAAAGTTATAATTAGTTGCAGTTATAGTAAGTTTGAGCGAAGTATAATTCAGTGGATATAGATATATGTTTATAGAAACAATCATACATATGTACATCGAATATACTGTATGTATTTCTGAAAACTTTAACACTTTCATCTGCTCTTCTGCATGATATTTAGACCACAAACAAATCATTTTCATACAGAGTCTTCAGGGGTTTTCTTTATCGAAAGCTACTGTCAACCCACTTGCAGTGTTTGGGAATATACAGACTTGAAGCTATCGCCTCTTAGGTATACAACTTTCGATACTGGTTTTTTAAAATGCGAGCATCGTTTAATCTATTAAAACACTTTGGGTTATAATAGGATGGTCGTTTTAAATGGAAAAGTCCAAGTTTGTAACGTAGCGTTACAATAGTACGACTCCCAATGTAACTTCAGTAGCGCCTAAAAGCACACCACAACTGAGCACCACCCGCTCGAACTGATCGACAGCAGCAACAGCATGGCGATATCCTGTAGTACGAATTCATGTACAGGAACATAACACACCATGACGAGCAGTGTAATTCTCAACCGTTTTAGAACTGGCCCTACATAAAATATTCATTTTGGAGACTCGAATTTATCCACTTTAGCTGCGTCAGTCGCAGTAGCGGTCTTTAGACTTCATCCGATAGTCGTGCCGATCCAACTGTCGCTGCTCCGCTTCCTTTCCCCTGCCCAATTGTTGTAGCTAACCACCGCTGAGCTAATTCTAAATGGTTTCTTTCTCGACTTTTCACTCTTCAATAACGGAACGCTGCTGCGCTTCTAATGCATCAGGCCGTGTGTGTGTGAGTTCAATTTTACCACACAAATATCGTTTTGTTGGTTCTTGGGGGGTTTATGGGACCTCCGCTAGACCTTGGACAGACTGAGCTCTATCTCAGTCTTTGACAAAATGTATCTCAAAAGATTCTTCCAAAGACAGCTTCTAAAGCAGATGGGTCGAAGTAGCCAACCCATTATAATTATCAACCAATTGTTTCCGGGTATGTAAATACAAATCATGAATATTTGTTTCTACTTTTCTACTACTTAATTAAGAGGTATTAACCCTGCCAACCAGCAATGGATAAAAATCTGGATAAACAGTGAGCCACGCCTACCAAACAATTAGATAAAAAAAAGGGCAACTTTGTTCGGGGAGGTTCATTCTTTAACCAGGTTGAAAATGTTTTCCCGTGTAGGCGTGAGTGCTTACTTTTAGGCACTTCCACACTTAGGCCACAAATTCACAAATTTTTACTAACACCAACGCATATTTTTAAAATTAGTAGGGAAAACATCGAGTGACTGAAAGTATACACTCACATCTACACGGAAAAACATTTTCAAAATGGACAAAAAGTGAACCTCGCCGAACAAAATTGCCAATTTTTTTTATCCAGTTGTTTGGTAGGTGCGACTCGCTGTTTGTCCAGATTTTTATCCACTGCTGGTGGGCAGGGGTTGTTGTTTCCATACAAACTCTAAAAATATGCGTTGTTCATAGTAAAAATTCGTGAATTTATAGAATCAGGGTTTCACAACGGTTAGTCACAGTTGGTAGGAAAGAAGCATGTTTACGTTGAAATAATCATTTTTCCTGCTGGATTCTTACTGGACTTTTTCTTAAGCTTTGCTAAAATCTCAAAGTTGCTTTATTGATTCTGGGCAACTTTAAGCAAATTACTTCTATATAAACTTTCAAATGTTCGCTACGAAAATTTGGTTGTAAAGTGTGTTTTTTTTAGGGGTATAGAACTTCGAATTGAAATAAAACACAAGAAAATCGTTTTAAGGTCCATTAATTTGGCTTTATTGGAAGGATAATTTTATGCCATTAATGTTTAAATATGATTTCGGGGATGTGGCCGCCGCGGCTGGCTCGAATAAAGCCAATTCTACAGGTCCAATTTTCAACCACTTTTTCGAGCATATGGGGCCGTATGTCGGCAATAACGCCACGAATGTTGGCTTCCAATTCCCCTAACGTTTCTGGTTTGTTGGTGTAGACAAGCGACTTCACATATCCCCAAAGAAAATAATCCAATGGTGTCAAATCACACGACCTTGGTGGCCAATTGACAGGTCCATTCCGCGAAATTATGCGCTCATCGAATGTTTCCTTCAATAAAGCGATTGTGACGTGCGCTGTGTGGCATGTAGCGCCGTCTTGTTGGAACCACAACTCATCCACATTCATGCCATCCAATTCGGGAACAAAATATTCGGTTATCATGGCTCTATACCGGTCTCCATTAACGGTAGCTGCCTCTCCAGCATTATTGCGGAAGAAGTATGGCCCAATGACTCCACCAGCCCATAGAGCACACCAAACAGTCAGTTTTTGTGGATGTAATGGCGTTTCAAGGGTCTCATGTGGATTCTCTTCACTCCAAATGCGGCAATTTTGCTTGTTGACGTAGCCATTCAACCAAAAATGAGCCTCATCACTGAACAAAATTTTGCGATGAAAATCAGCATCGAAATCAATCTCATTTTCGGCCCATACACCAAAATCACGACGCATTGCATGGTCTCGCGGCTTTAATTCTTGCACAAGCTGGATCTTGTAAGGTCGCAAGCCAAGATCTTTGCGCAAAATCTTCCATAAAGTTGATGGACAAAGCTCCAATTGCTGTGCACGGTGGCGAATCGATTCATTCGGGTCCTCTTCAACACTTTGCTCTACAGCGGCAATTGTTTCTTCGGTGCGCACTGTTCGACGTCTCTGCGGATGCGTATTATCACATAGAGTAAACGTAGTGCGAAAACGATCCATGGTTAACCGAATTAATTGCTCTGATGGACGATTATGTCGACCATAAAATGGACGGAGCTCACGGTAAACTTCGCGAACTGAACCATTATTTTCGAAATAAATTTGCACGATTTGCAAGCGTTGTTCTTTTGTCAACCTGTTCATGATGAAATGGCAAACCAAACTGAACATAAATGACATTAGAGTTGCCAGATTTGACCACAAAATGCCAGTTTTATCTCTATTCGAAAAACAAACCTGTAAAAAAAACACCCTGTATTAGTGAAGTTTGGCTTGTTTAACAAACCACAATTATTGCTAGCTCACTTGTGGGAGCACATACTGCACAACCAATTACACACATGCAACACCACGAAGCGGAGCCGCCGAACTGTTTGGAAATTTCGAACGCTTTTCTACAAAATCTTAGTGTCTCCCTTCCACGCGCCCTTCACGATGTTCTTTCAATTAGTTGCTACATTTGAACTAGAAATAAAATCTCAACAAAATTGCAACGAAAATCTCGAGTTTCATTTGTGTTTGGGCATTCGTATATATGTGTGTGTGCGGAAGTTTCACAATGAAGATTTCTACTTTAATTAGGGTATAATACGTTTATTGTTGCTCGGGTCTTTTATGATGTTACCCAGTGTTTGAAACTGCTCATCTTAGATAATAACGGTATATTTGCGACTTAAGCTGCACTTCAACAATGAAAATTTAAGCAAAATATTAACGCATTTGGGAAGTTTATTTAAGAATTTCTGATTGTTTTCCTAGTTTTGACTTTTGTTTGAATTTTGCTGTTGATGGTGCGCATGGGAAGAACAAAGGTAATTGTTGCGCGTGCTGGTGATAAAAGATAATTTCGTAACAATCGAAATATCGCAAGTTAACTGAAATTGTCAAACAAAGTCGTTTAATTAATTCTTGAGCAGTTAAGTAAAAACTTTGGCTGAAAGAAACTTTCAAAGCTACGGGATGTATGTCGGATTGAAAATAAACCAAGTTTTTCGACCATTTAGGCACAGTTTTTATACATTTTAACGTGACACGCGTATGCGAACGCATTCTTCTTATTTATACAAGCTGCGCCATTTTGTTCGTTAGGTCATACTTGGTGCTTTAAAAGTTGGTTTAATTGGTCGTGATGTAACCCCAAAGAGATTTTCTTCTAAATTAATAGGACAGATGGAATAGACTAAAGGATTTAATAGCAACTGAAGTACTTCGAACTAGGACTTGAATTTGGGTAGAAAAGCTCACTACCCCATTAGTAGTTTTACACTAACCCACATATTTATAAAAAATAAAAATGGTTTATAAAGCTTTTTTAAATTACCTTTCCATTCGAATTTTGAATGTTAAGAGCTTTACTCAAAGAAATCACTATATCTTTACACCTCACAAGGCAACAGGCAGCACTTTTTCCAAGTTCTAATCGAATTTCCGCGTTGACGAAAACAGCATCACTCTTTGTTGTCAGTAAGCATCATTATTACATCTTCATACATACATGCATATCACAAAATATACAAAACAAAAAAAATTTACAAGACTAACAGATACAATAAGTAGAACAAAAAAGCAAAAGTTTAACACACCAAAAAAGCTGTGAAAATTGCCAAGGACAGCAAACCGAGCCATTTCAATTATTCTGCCATTAAATGCACTCAATTACCGCAATCCTTCATGACTGCCAGCGGCAACAGTAACAGTCGGCAATCAACCCCGACTCAGCCGGCTCGACGATGGCATGCAGACAGCCAGTCAATGAGTTATTCAGTTAGTCAGTCCAACAGTCAAACTGTCAGTCGAACAGCTGCAACAGTAAACAATGGACACAAGGCAGTAACACTATTAAGAGAAACAGTTACAATGGTGTTTTGGTTGTTGTTGTGCGTATCCCAATTTGCAATTCACTTGCAACTATGAACGTGCCACTTAAAAGTTTTAACTCGTCCAACCAATTTCATTGAAATATATACCATGCAAACATATGTAAATATACACATACTCGTATATACTCTTATCGGTGTTGATATATGTGTGTTATTGTTTTTAAACTTCAATGCACCACCCTGGAGTGTTAGTAACTAGTTCGCTTTAGACTTTAGTTAAGGCAGTTGTATAACAAGACCATACTGCTGCGTACAGAGACTAGTTGGACTGTATGAGGAATTAGTACTGCGTTAGTATTCGTTTGCAAGTCTTTTTATGCTAAAGATGGCAACAATTACAATGAAACACTACCGATAGTTTGACTGACGCTAAACAAGAATGCATAGAGTTCCTGCACATAAATGAAATTACAGACGTAAACTTTAACATGCGCTACCCCTTGTATGCAATGAAGTTGTTAGTAGCAGTTTATTGGACATAAGTTGGAAAAGTTATAAAATTCTAAACAAAGATGTGAGACCCATTTATTTACATTATTTGTTCGTAAATAGTAGTCTATTAAGTAGCGGGTGTCGCAAGGGCTTATTTACTCTGCGGGCGTGAGCTACTGAGTTAAGAACTTACAGGGATCGGGGCCGAGTGCTGTCATTCGGGGATTTTTTATATAAAATAGTTTCGTCTTGCCGCCACTATACAAAAGATAAAGAAAAGATGTGCGACAAAAATTAAGTTAGCGCTTAGTATAATTTCGTTCATGCGCGTTATTATCGCATAGCGTGTAATTCGCAAATTGCTTATGTCCACTTGGGTATAAAAACATAATTTGCGCTTCAATAATCATCGATTGGAATGATGGTTTGGTAAGACGTCAGTAAGTCCCACAAATATTATAAGTAGCTTTCTACCTTGCCATCTTCTACTCTCTATCACTGTTTTGGTTGCGTCTAAGGATTGCTGAGAAGTGCCCTTACGGCTTATGATCAGTAGATACACCACTCCGGTGTACGTGTGTGCGAGTGCGACTAAAAGAACACCACCAAATCACTGTGTTCGTATTAGTAAAGGCAGCGAGGTGACTTCTGATACTCTTCTTCTTCTTTAAATGGTCATCTAACCGCCCGGGCGATTTTGACCGTCCAACATAGCTCACCAGTCGTTTCTTCGTTGCGCCAATTGGAAACACCGCGGATCACAAATCGGTCTCCTCTTGGTCTTTCCATCGGAGTGGTGGTCTCCCTCTTCCTCTGCTTCCACCGGCGGGTGCCGATAAGAATACCTTCTGGGCTGGAGCATTTTCGCTCATTCGAACTACGTGGCCTAGCCAGCGAAGCCGCTGTGTTTTAATTCGCTGAACTATGTTGGCGGCTGCGTAAAGTGCATACAGCTCATCCCTTAATCTTCTTTGGAACTCGCCGTCGCCAATGCGTAGAGGTCCACAAATCTTACCAGAACCTTTCTCTCGAATACTCCCAGAGCCGCCTCATCAGATGTCGTTAGTGTCCACGCTTCTGCACCATATTTCAGGACGGTTGCGATGAGTGACGTGTAGAGTGTTATTTTCGTTCGTCGAGAGAGGACTTTACTTTTCCTACTCAGTCCGAATGTAGCATTTTTCGTCGGATTTCTAGGTTAACACTATTTTTGGTGTTAATGCTGGTTCCCAGGTAAACGAAGTCCTTTACTATTTCGAAATTATTGCTGCTGACAGTGGCTTAGTTG
This sequence comes from Merzomyia westermanni, assembly GCA_949987695.1. Taxonomy (NCBI): domain Eukaryota; kingdom Metazoa; phylum Arthropoda; class Insecta; order Diptera; family Tephritidae; genus Merzomyia; species Merzomyia westermanni. Next base: position 201,296,136 of record OX465289.1, on the reverse strand, counting down.
CCAAGGCGCGAATACGCTGACTCTTTGCATGATGACAGAAGGTACTTCGTTTTGCCCTCGTTCATCACCAGTCCCATTTTCTCCGGTTCTTCTTCTAATTTGGAGTAAGCAGAAGTTATGGCGCGGTTGAAGCCAATTATATCAATATCGTCAGCATATGCCAACAGTTGCACGCTTTTATAAAATATTGTTCCAGCGCGGTTAAGTTCTGCAGCTTGTATTATTTTCTCCAGCATTAAATTAAAGAAATCACACGATAGGGGGTCACCCTGTCTGAAACCTCGTTTAGTTTCGAACGGCTCGGAGAGGTACTTCTCAATTCTGACCGAGCTGGCGGTGTTTGCGGGGAAACCAAATTCAGACATAGCGGCATAAAGGCAGCTCCTTTTCGTGCTATCGAAAGCGGCTTTAATTTCAACAAAGAGATGATGTGTGGCGATTCTTTTCTCACGGGGTTTTTCCAAGATTTGGCGTATTGTAAAAACCTGGTCGATGGTAGATTTACCAGGTCTGAAGCCACACTGATAAGGTCCAATCAGTCTGTTCACATCAGGCTTCAGTCTTTCGCACAATACGCTTGATAGGACCTTATATGCGATATTCAAAAGGCTGATTCCGCGATAGTTGGCGCAGTTTGCAGGATCGCCCTTCTTGTGGATTGGGCAGAGAACACTTAGATTCCAATCTTCGGGCATGCATTCATCCAACCATATTCTGAATAAAAGCTGATGCATGCGCCTTACCAGCTCCTCGCCTCCGTGTTTGAATAGCTCAGCAGGCAAACCATCAGCGCCATCTGCTTTATTGGTTTTCAATCGGGGAATTGCTATTCGCACCTCATTATAGTCGGGTTGTGGAACGTTAATTCCATCATCTTCGATCGTGGGCTCTGGTTCGGCATTTTCTCTGGTTTCTTGCTCAGTTTCTCCATTTAATTAAAGGGCGAAGAAGTGGTCCCTCCATATTCTGAGTGCTCTCTGAACATCGGCCACCAAGTCGCCGTTCTCATTCTTACAGGAGTTTGCCCCGGTTTTAAAACCTTCTGTCATTCGCCGAATTTTTTGATAAAATTTTCGGGCATTACTCCCGTTGGCCAGCATATCAAGCTCATTTATTTCACGCTTTTCTGCCTCTCTTTTTTTCGCCCGGAAAAGCCGCCTCGCTTCCCTCATCAGCTCGCGGTAGTATTCACACACACTCCTCGTTGCATTCGATCTCAGCGTTGCCTTATAGGTTTCGTCCTTTCTTTTCGTTGCAGCGTGCCACTCTTCATCATCATACCAGTTGTTTCTTCGCGTTCGCCGGAATCCAATTACTTCTTCAGATGCGGTGCGGAGTGCTCCTGAGATATGATCCCACTGCTCATGCGTTCCACTATGAATTGTGTTCTCGGAGAGCAGGTGTGAGAGGCGATCTACGAAATAATTGGCGGTCTGTTGCGATTGCAGATTTCTACGTCCAGCTTTCCCTGCGTTTTTTGTTGCGCCTGTTTTGTCGTACAGAGGTGGGTACGAATCTTGGCTGCTACTAGGTAGTGATCAGAGTCGATGTTAGGTCCTCGTATTGTGCGAACATCTGAAACGCTGGAAGCATGCCGTCCGTCTATCACAACGTGGTCGATCTAGTTGCGTGTTTTTCGATCGGGGGACAGCCATGTAGCTTGATGGATCTTCTTGTGCATAAACCTAGTGCTGGATATGACCATGTTTCGGGAACCGGCGAAGTCGATCAGCCTGAATCCATTTGGCGAAGTCTGATCGTGGAGACTGAACTTCCCGACAGTGGGGCCGAATACACCCTCCTTACCCACCCTGACGTTAAAGTCGCCAAGCACGAATTTGCTATCATGACGGAGGCAGCGCTCGTATGCTTCTTCCAGGCGCTCGTAGAATGCATCCTTTTCCACGTCGTCCTTCTCTTCTGTCGGTGCATGAGCCCAGATAAACGATATGGTGAAAAATCGTACTTTTATGCGGATTGCGGCGAGACGCTCGTTCACGGGTGTGAATGACAGTACTCGGTGACGGAGCCTCTCTCCCACCACAAATTCCACGCCGAATCTGAGCTTGTCTTCATTCCCACTCCAGTAGATGTTGCAAGGTGTTTTGATCGTGTTTCCTCGCCCCGGCCATCGCATCTCTTGTATGGCGGTGATGTCAGCTTTTGCTTTCCTCAGGACCCCAACCAGCCGGGCAGCGGCACCTTCCCCATTAAGGGACCGGCCATTCCAGGTACATTCCCTCATCTCGTAATCCTTATTTCGTTTGCGGGTGTTGTCATCTAAAAAAGGGGTTCTCATATCCGAGACTTTGTTGTTGAATTTCATTGGAACGTTGTTTTATGTGGTGGGTCCCAAATCCAACGCACAACCCGTTTCACGGGAGGTTGAATTCAATTACACGTTTGTATAGGGAGCCGCTTGATTCAAGACAGACGCCCGCTTGCAGCCGCACCAAATGGTGATCAGACGCTGCTGTTTGAATCCCCCAGCAAGCCCTTAAACCGATTATGTCGGAGTGGCCTTACCAGGTTGTCGCCTTCTCACGTTTAGCTCACCACCAAACGGGTGTTCGGTGGTTACCCAGAGGATACTTGGGCGCAAAGCCGGGAAGTAGTGAGCTGCTTGAACCGCATGCAAAAGAATCGCTCTGGCCATTCCCAGGTGAATGGCGATCAGAAACTTTCCCCACTTGCGTGGACTTCTGCACACGGCCCCATCCTCCATTTCTGATACTCCCCATCGACAATTTATTATGATAAGTTTCTTTGTCAATTCCTCCGCTGTGATCGCCATCACACAAACAGAAACACTACCTTCTTCATGCAAACAGAATAATCAGTTATACTAATCATCTGGTGGTATCACCAAGTGATTGTCTTCACGATTGGAAAGTCCTGGTCATTGATACCTTAAGTATGTTTGCGTTCTGTAAGACAGAAATTTGACGAAGTCCGGTCGAATCTGAACTCCTAGTCTGTTTTGCCGAAGACAGTTTCATAATCAAGCCTCACCTTCAAAAAGCACACATGTGAAAAAATAGAGCAAATGCTATAGTTTCCTTAGCGAAATTCCTTTTTAAAACCTAATATATTCTTTAAGTTATCATATAAGTTCTTATATGTACTATATTTCTTCTTCTTTTTATCGTCTGTAGAAAATCGAAATCGCCCAATTACTTGCTCGTCAATCTGTACCTACCCACTGCAAGCGCTTTTGTTGTAAACAAATTTCAGCTCGATTTTTGTTTCTTTTTCCTTATTTATGCAAATTTTCTTTCCACTTTCCATAATCGTTTCCCATTTTCAGTAACTTACTGCCATCGAATCCCAAATCCTCCCATATAATCGCATTTCGTTCATTTCATTTGCCAGCCGGCGTCGAAATGCCAAATGGCATAGGAATTTCCATTTTTTTCCTTTAATGCTAATTTATGTGTTAATAAAATTGGCAATTGCCGAAGCATCAATAAAAATTCGAACACACAAAAAATAAGGAATAGTAATAATCGTGAAGAAAAAAAATTTCTTAAGTGCCAAAAATGTTAGAAAAAATGAGAACAAATATAGTAACAAACAAATTGGATAAAATTATTCGTTAATTTCGAATTGTAGTAGTAAATTGGGTCAGACCGAAACAAATGTACTTATGTATTATGCATGTGGCACTGCGGTGGGCGCTGAGGTGCGGAGCGTGCTGATTATACTAGTTGGTACGCAGATACGTCTATGCGTGTATTTAATGGGAAAGGCATACGCTTTCAAATGGACAGCAGGACTTTGGCCATTTGCTTGTATCTTCCTGCTTAAAATAGCCAATGAACTTGGAAAATAAATTAAATGAGAATTTTGGAAAGGACGAACTTTTTGCTATTTCTTATTTCACATTGTCGTTGTTTGTTACGGCCTGCCAACCTCTGCGTATTCGCATATTTAATGTGAACTCAGCAGTGCCCAGACACCTAAAGAAATTAGAAAACAATTTCATCTGATTTCTTCATAGAAGTTTCATATCTTAAATTGATTGAATGTGCCTGTGTGCGGGCCTAAATTGGTTTGGCATATAATTTTAATTAGGCCTCCGTGCATAGCAAGCGTTTTTGGAATGCAAAGTTCTTGAATGATTTCGAATTATAGAAAGTTTTTGGATTACAACGCACAAAATAAATTGCTGATTTAAGAAATACGTGTGTAAACAATAAATTGCACAATGTGTTTAGAAGGTCAGTCAAAGAACGCATTAAATCAAAAGCTTCCACTTCGGATACAAACGTGCCACATCTTCACACATATGGTCCTTCCCATGATTCCACAGTGTATATCGAAATAAATGAATTAAAGCTCAAAGCCTTCGCTGGCTTGGTCATGTAATGGGAAAGAAGAAAAACACCCCAACGAATTAACGGTTCCCAGGGATAGGTTCCTATCTCAATGTAAAATATAGTTGGAAGATGGCATGGCTGGCTCCAACTCGTCAGTTGTCTCTAAAATGTGATTACTACCGTGCTGTCTTGTGCAACGACCAAACTCGCCTGGGCGGTCAAACCCCTGTGACTAGTGGTGATGGAACTGACGTGACTTCCTGTACGTTAATTTGTTTTCGGAGATCAGATAGGCTGGACTATTGAAGCATGCTTTGTTGTCTCAAAGACCAGCTTTCATTCAAGCCAGGCAAACGACATATTCCCAAACTAATCATAGCTGTGTATTGAGTCCAAAGACAATAGTATGGAGGTGTCGAAATATAGCAAAAATAGTTTTAAAAGGCTTTAGTTGCGTATTTCACGCACAATCCCAGCAGCTGAAAACTTTAGCACTATTTTCCTCACAAGTACAGGGTGGGCCAAAAGAAACCAAGGGGTGTAAAAGTTTAATAACTTTTTCGTTTATTAATTTTTTTTTATTTTTTCTTTCAGATTATATAGACAACACTTGGAGAATTTATAATGGAGAGGTTCACAACTGAACAGAGAACCAGAACAATAGAATTTTATTATTTAAACCAGAGATCAATTATTTTAACGCAAATTAAAGATTTGATTATAAGTGATGAAGCTCATTTTCATTTGAATGGCTTTGTTAATAAGCAGAACTGTAGGTTCTGGGGTTCCCAAAATCCAAGAGACATTCATCAACGCCAATTACACCCCATCAGGTGTACAGTATGGTGTGGGATCACATCTGAAAATGTCATTGGGCCTTACTTCTTCGAGAATGAAGATGGAAGTGCTGTAACCGTAAATGGAGAGCGGTATCGGTTTATGATAGAAAATTTTTTACGTCCTGCTCTTGAAAACAGACCTGGTATGTGGTTTCAGCAGGACGGAGCTACTGCCCATACTGCCCGAGACACAATGGCACTTTTAAGTCAAATTTTTGGAGGGCGAATAATTTCCAGAAATTCGGAAATTATTTGGCCAGCGCGATCGCCAGATTTGACAGCACCCGACTATTTTCTTTGGGGTTATTTGAAGGAGCGAGTGTATGTGAACAAGCCAGAGACAATCCTTGAACTCAAGGCAAACATTGGTGCAGAAATTCGAACGCTACAGCCACAAGTTTTGAAAGATGTTATGGAAAATGCTCTAAAAAGAGCCCATCAGTGCGAAGCTGAAAACGGCGGTCATTTAAGAGACATCATTTTTCATACTTAGCGTAAGAAAATTTCCCTTTTGTTATATTATATAATCTGAAAGAAAAAATAAAAAAAAATTAATAAACGAAAAAGTTATTAAACTTTTACACCCCTTGGTTTCTTTTGGCCCACCCTGTAGAGAACTTGTGGTGGGTCGCTGTGCATTAAGTGGATGCCCAAATGATTCAATAGGCACTTCAGCGCAATCTAGTGGCACAAAGTACTTGAGCTGTTTTTCAAAGTAAACCAGTAAAATATACAAAAATAAAGCCATACAAATATTTGTTGTATGTACTAAACTGAATAACCAATATATATAATGATACGCATAAGTATCCATACAAGGAATCGGTTTTAGTAGCACAACTTTAAATGCTTTGGCACACTATTCATCTTTCGCCGATAAAAATTTAAAATAAATTATACTTTTTTGTCTCTTCCAAAAGAAATACCTTAGATCAACAACCATTAAAACAGCATCCTTTCCATCTTTACCATTACAAATCTCTACTTCATTCAATAAATATTCTCTGAGGCACTTAAACAATTTAATTAAATCTATCTGTATATCTATTAAATAAATAAAAAAAAAGAAAAAAACAGAAAATAAATTTGATACTTTGCTGTGGCGCTTGTTTTGCTTCCGAACGAGTTGCTGAAAAGTTTTTGAATAATTTAGGGCTGACTTGGCTTGCCTTGTTGGCTGCAGGGTGCTGGCTGTCTTGGAGACGCCTTTAAGTCACCGATAAAGTTAACTAAAAGCAAAATAAAGATTACACCTACACACACAAGCACTTAGTTAAAGAGAGAACAAGCTCAGAGAATAATAAAAAAAGACTAGCGAGACATAACAAGCTGCGCACGTACTGTGTGAATCACAAAAAGAAAATCAGCCAAGAGGGCATGGCGACAATGCCGCTTTAGACGTGAGCAGTGATAAGGACGAATGGTGGAGTTGCGCGGAGGTGGTGTAGACCCAGGTCCAGGCGAAGAGCGTGCGTGCACCAAGTCAAATGACATCAAGTGACTGTGATTTCATTACATTTCATTTGCTACGTGATTATGCAGTTTTAATTAGAAAAGAATAACGAAAGCGAAAAAAATCGACAAAAAGATGGCAAGAATAACAAGAAGAAGAACAAAGCGAAAGCGTGCACTTGCAAACGTAGCAAGGATTATGCACAAAGGACAATGGCTGGCGGGAATATTGCGAAGCGCTCAACGAGATGAGAAATGGAAGCACGTCTTTCACGTGATGAGAAATAAAAAATTCAAATGAGGCAAAAATTTGAAAATGAAAAACCAAAAATATTCAGAATCACGAAAAACAAAGCAATTACGTGAACTAATGCAACAATAAAAGCGTAGTGACAATTGAAAGAATTGCTTTGCAGAGACAAATGAAATATAAGACAAGTGAAAATCACAACGTAATTAGTTACTGAAAATAGTTGAGCAACCGCTGCACCACACCATAACAGTTTTCGTATTTAGCACACAAGACAGCGATCTTTGGTTCGAGATCGAGGCATACAAATTTCTAATGTTTTGTATCTTCTACATTTTAATGTAAGAATGCAATTAAAGAATAACCTAGGCCTTTTGCTTGCCAACGTCAACTGTTGAGCTCTGTGTGAATTGCTAGGCAAACTTGGCAGAACTTTTTGATTTCAGTTATTTATTCACTCATTCATTCGCTCATTTACAGCCGACAGTAATGCAAAAGAAAACATATCAGTTACTCAAAAGTTTCCAACAAAGTAAAAAAGTGGTAAATGGATCAAGTAAAAAGAAGGATAATTGGTACAGTGTGCAGAAACTAGCGAAATATAAGCAATGAACATTTTTTAATCATCTCATATATTATTTCTAATTGGTATTTTTGTGTTTGTTTTCATTTGCTAAGCACATTTTTAACCAATATTCGTGCAGTGCTTCTGTTTAAGCGATTTTTATAAAAATCAATTGTTAAAAATCAACGATTGTGAACATATAAAACAAATTTGAACTCTCGCGATACATTCCGCTTGGCTCTTATAAATAGAAGATCACTTTTAATCAGCTGTCCTTTACTTGATGTCGAAGTATGATATTGGTAAGGATATGGTTTGGTGATTATAATGTGAGTTGCCATAATATATGGACAAAATAAATAAGGCAATGGTATGGTGATGCTATGGTATGTTTAAGGCAATAAAATAAGATGAGCCATTTGGAAGCTATTCTGTAATCATTTCAAAACTACTTTTTGTATATTTGCTTTGGCGAAATCTGTAGCCATATTTCTTATTTTTCATTTATAAATTTGAAGCCTTAAACAAAGCTTGACTAGTATTTACATAATATATAAAATTTATTTTATTTACAAATCGGCAATCATTGTCTCAGATTTATGTCCACAATGCCATATTTCAGAATTTGGTTGAAGAACAGCCCCGAACTTTTGCTAATTACACCTTATCTTAGTTGGAAATTTATTGCCTTTATGGCATATCTTAGTCGCTTTTGAAACTCCTTCCTTGCTAGGGCGTTCTTCAATAAAATTCCCAGATAGGGAGATTTTACACTCAGCTGTCGAAAGGTATATTGTTATTGCAATAAGGAGATAGTGGAAAAATATAAATCCCATAAACTCAAAAAACTGAAAGAAAATTACAGTTTTTGGAAACGTTAGGCATAACTTCTGTTTTTCAAGTTAGCTGCTTTGAATGTGGTTTTGTGATATATAAGCCTTATTCCCACAAAAGTAAAATCGCAACCAATGGGGACGGACTTTGAACATTTGCTCCACCTTTCAAATACTCGATGAGTTCAAGTAGTGCAACTTACATAACTTGAAACTGGAAAATGTCAAATATCTTGTCAAACTAAAGCAAAGGAAACTTCTTGTCTGTTGTTTATATATTTATATGGAGTGAGAGCAGAGTTGAACTATTTATGAAGCGCAATTTGCAGATTGCTCTTCGTCTTTGTTACAACTCTGTGATTCTGCAAGAAGATATTGTTATCCTTGGCACTTACAGTCATTCTTCTTTAGTAATTCTTACATTTCCTTTGTGTTTGTTGTTATGTTTGGCTCGCTTGTTATTGTTGCACTTCATAAAACATTTGTGATTGTATTCTGAAATTGCTGAAGTAAAGTAATAAGTACACAAACAATAGCAATGACGAAAATGAAAGGAAATTCAGCTGACAAAAAGATTGACTGCAATAAAATGAAAGAAAACAGAAAAAACAAATACGACAAAAACTTAGTAAAGTAACACTCAATAAATTTGCTTGTAGGCAGCTTTGTAAGAAGGCAATTACATTGTTAGTTGTTGTAACAAAGTTGCAGGCTGCCTTGCACTGTCTTACACAATGTTGCATTTCCTGGGAAGTCTACACACACATACATACATATTTACTCCATTATTTTACTCATTGCCTTACGCATTTAAACATCCAAATCAAGAAAATTTGCACATCATAAATTTTTCATACGCTCGCTGGGCATAGTAGATAAGCAATGACACTACATAAAAATCAACGTGAAGACCCTAAGGCGGTTGCAATAGTATAGTGCCAGTGTCCTTGAATCATTTACCGGCACAGGCAACTACGGGATAGCAGGCAAGCAAAATACCAATATACCACGGCGCCGCCAATATTTTCTATCCTTAAACCAAATATCTGAAAATAAACTTAAAGAGATTTGCTAGATTGTGATATGTTGGAAGGTATTGTGAAAAGCAAGTTTTAAACAAAGTGATCGGAAAATAATTATCTAGAAAATTATGTAATTACACAAGTATACACGGTTTTGGATCTGGGCAAGTAAAAGTGATTTTTAAGTCAATTTATGACGCTGAATCCGAATCTGCATTCCGTTTTTTAAGATTGATTTAAGATTTCGAGATATCGGTAAAATCGTTGAACGGAAGCAATAGCTTGTTCGAAAGGAAATTAAAATACGCTTCTAACGACGTATAATATGTAGGGAAAGATCAAACCATCGCTGAGCAATAGCTGGCCAAAGTCGAAATTTGGTCGAATTTTTACGATTTTTGAAAAAATTTTGATTTTAAAAATGGTTTTTTTGTACGAAGTTGTGAATATCAGGATAATTTTTTTTTCCTAAAATTAGTGTGTTTAATAGCAAACACTTTTAGTAAAATATTAGGCAGATCCGGCAAAAACTCTATTTTTGGGGATTTTTTTTGTAACTTTCAACAAAATTCAAATACATTTTTTAAGATTTTTGTCAAATAATATTCATTTTATTAACTTAAAAGTAACAAATCAGAAATGAAGATTGCTGGAACTTTGCCTTTTGTATTGTTTAGTATTTGTTTCGCGTATTAGAGTCCAACAATAGTCGCTCATCATGCCTTCATCCCAAAATCCTTGGTATCGTCTTTCAATTTTGGCTAGATCTTGATGTAACCGCTCTCCCTGTTCGTCGCTCGTATCACCCAAGTTTTCGGGAAAGAAATCGAGATGGGAATGCAGAAAATGCATCTTTAGAAACATCCGAGCTCCAATCTTTCGATAATTTTCCAACATATCGCCAATAATTTCCTCAAAATTAGGGGATTTGTGATTACCAAGAAAGTGGTCAACGATATTTTGAAAAGATGCCCACGCGGCTGCTTCATCGGGCGTTAAACATTTTGTAAATTCTTTGTCAGCCATTAGTTTTCTAATATCAGGTCCCACAAATATTCCTTCTTTGATTTTTGCATATGACAATTTAGGAAACAACTTCACTAAGTACTGAAAAGCCGGCCCTTCACGGTTTAATGCTTTGACGAAGTTCTTTATAAGGCCAAGTTTAATGTGAAGAGGTGGCAGGAAAATCTCTTGTGGATTTACAAGTGGTTCAGCGGAGACGTTTTGCTGTCCAGGCTCATATTGAGTACGACTTTGCCATTCTTTCCTCACATAATGATGTTCAGTTGCGCGGCTATCCCACAAGCATAAGAAACAACAAAATTTGGTGAATCCAGATTGCATCCCAGTTAAGATGCCAATAACCTGTTGAAATAATATAAAAAATAAGTGTTTTCGATTTAATTGGAGTTAATGTTTATACCTTTAGATCACCACATATTTTCCATTTATGATCATTGTATTTGATGAAGCACAGGATCTTCCGCATTGTTTCGTAGCATTCCTTCGTTTGTACTGCATGAGCAATCGGAATAGATGGTTTGTTATTCCCGTTGTGGAGAAGAGCAGCTTTTAGGCTGTATTTGGAACCATCAATGAAAAAGCGCTATTCGTTTCGATCGTAGGGTGCATTCATTTCATTAAATAAACCATTAATATCGTTACAGAAACTTATGTTGTCTTCTTTTTTGAAGAACGGTCGAAGTGCCTCATTTATGTTTCTGTATACAGTAACTTGTGTTCGAGAGTCTAGATTTTTCCATTGCTGCAGCCGTGATGCTAGCAACTCTGCTTTTTGTTTGGACAAACTCAAGTCACGAATCAAATCGCTTAGTTCATCTTGCGAAATTATTTAATTGGCCCTTCCATGACAAAGTCGCTTTCACTGCTCGGGGGTGATGGGGTTAAAGTTTCCAGGACGTTTGCACTTATACTTCGATTAACTGGCAATGGATCATTAGCAGTACGTGGAACTGGCTTGGATACTGATGATACATCAGGATAATTATATTTTGCTAATTTTTTTGCATTTATACCCGTAACTTTCATCAAACAAAAGTATCAATCATCTTCATGGTTTTTAGGTTCTCTCCAGAGCGCTGGCTTTGAAAAGGAAAAGTACTCACGTTCTCCCAATGACCACTTATACAGCTTTGTTTTGCATGCGTTACAAATAAATTTCGGTCTCCATGACTTATGAGTGTCTGCTACTCTGAAACCAAAGTAGTGCAGATACGTATCTTTGAACGCATTTGTTATTATTTTGCCACTTTTTTAATCATATAACCACCACAAACGTAACAAAAACACTTTGGATCAACTTTGCAACACTGTCTCTGCATTTTTATTTTTATATAATGGTGTTGATGGTTTAGAATATATTTTAATTCTGAGTCTTAAACTATTTTACATTTGCTTATATACTAAATCTTAAAACTATGTTCCTAAACGTTCTAATGTTCCTAAACGTTCCTAATGTTCTATTGTTCTATTGATTCTATTGTTTGTTTGTTCAAGGGCATTGCTTGAATATTAAGAAACCATCTGTTTTGTATGAGGGTTGTTTATACTTATCTTTCCTCAAGTGGACTGTATGTGTGTACATATGTGTGTGTATGTGTGATAGGTTTAGGTACCTTATCCTGTTTGTTTTGTAAGTATGTATGTATGACAATATTATCTTAAATTCTAGTGGACTGTATAAATTTACTTATTTTAGAGCGGCGTAGTTATATGTGCATACTTTTATGAACATTCTGCCATTTTTACTTACTTATCAAGCAGTGCCACGATTTAAAAGCTGCTATAACAGCACAATGGTGCTATCATGCGAGATCTCGGAAACTAGAATCAATCTTGAAAAACTGAATGCAGATTCGAATTGAGCATATCAAATATAGTTAAGAATCGCTCTTATCTGCTCAGATCCAAAAGTTGACCTGAATTTGTAAACTTGTGTTATTGGCAGTTCCAAAAGCACAGTAGTAGACGTCTTTGCGAAACGGCATTTACATTCCTAGTACATCTGCAACAAAAACAAAAAAAAAACCAGCTTCTCATCAGATTAAATTTTCGGATTTTTCTACATTTCCAAAACAAAAGTTTATTAAATACGTGGTCGGTCTCTAATTAAATAAACACAAAAAGATGTTTATGTTTCAAAGTGACTGCAAAATTGACAAACGTTGAACTTGGTGCTAATGCAATAAACACCCGCAATTAGTCATTATAATTTGATTGACAAAAATGTTTACGCAATGGCATTTCACTCGTAATTAGGCATGACCTTGAAACTTTTCAAACATCAACGCTGTCAACAAAAAAGTCAATTCAAATAAAAAAAAAATGAAATAAATACAGAAATACGCCAGTCCATAATAAATGCCTTGATAGCTTACAGTTCAAAACGTGTTACAAATAATAATCACGGGACGTATTACAAAGCAGATAGCAATACGCTTGGGAAAAAAAGGAAATCCTTTGCAACAAGAAACCATTAATGTATAAAGAGGATTTTTCAATAAAAGGGCACCACCCCCACATGTCTGAGTACATACAAAATAACGCCAGGTGAATATATAGAATACAATGACTGCTGCAGGATACCAAATTTTTTGTTGTCGATTTGTTTGGTCACCCTCGTTATTACATAGAATATTATTTGTGCGGAAATGCACTGAAACTTTAACTAGTTTATTAGACAGCTAAAAGAACTTCAATAAAAAAGTTAATCTAGGAATACTCGAATGTTGCCTGGAAACTCATTAATTTCAGACTCTTTACTGCGAATTTATTAAAAAGTCTGCTTATCTTTTTGTAGGCCATATCCAAATAAAATAAAAAATATTATTTGTAAATTTCAACATTTCTCTTTGAGATCCTTTCTTGCTGCGTTTCTTGTTATTTACATTTCATTTGTGATTTTTGCTTCAATTACGAAACATAAAAATTTTTTTGAAATGAATGCGAGTGATAAGATAACTACAGCTGGGAAAATAAAACTGTTGGCGAATGGCAGGATGCATATAAAAGATAAATGAGGAGTAAATGAGGTGAGAGAAATTGTAAATGAGCTGAAATACGATAACTGTATCCAATGATATTAATTTTTATAAGTAGGTACTGTATTCGTTTGACTCGCGACCGAAAACATACAGAATTTCATATTCGACAAACTGATTTTAGTACTGTTTGAAGTGTTTCAAGCTCTTCCACTTTTCACAGTCATTCACAAGCTTCATTAGCACCAGTGATTATGCATTCAATCGTTATGACACTAACTTTTGTCCCTACACATTACGTTCAGTAAAAATTTGACATGCCAACCATATAGGACCTGTGAGTTCACTAAAAAAAAAACGAAATAATGGTCCATTCAGCTAAATATGAGTGTGGTTAAAAACCCGAGGGCAATTAAAATTAAACCATGTTTAGAACAAGAAAAAAATGGCAATGTTTGTTTGCTACTAGAATGACCGTGAGTGAGTAGTCAGCAACAAAATGAAAATAATTTTGTAGTAAAGGGGAAATTAAAAGAGATTGAATAGTCAGACTGGTGGTTAAAAAATAACAGCAGCCTCTAAAATAGTTTGAGGTCTAAAAGTTGGTTAAAATAAGTTTCTTTGTTATCAAATGAAATTTATTTGGAAAGTTCTGCGCTTATTGATACTAGAATAACTGGTCGCGAGAGTTTCGTATACTGATTTACTGACGAAGAACATGTGCTATGCTTATCTGCGGAATTTTTGGGCCTTAATTCGCTGCACTGTGGTCAGATCTGCATAAAGCTCGTACAACGTATTGGTAAATTTCCTTTGATACTCGCCGTTGGCCTTCACGTGGTGACATAGTAATACCAACTAGGTATAAAAATCTTCCCGAGAACTTTTCTCTCGAATGTTCAAATGCCCGTCTCTACTTCTCTAGACACTGTCCATGATTCCGAGCCGTACATCAGGGCTGGTATGATGAGAAACATATAGAGCGTGATCCTTGTTGTTCGAGAGAGGGCTTTACTTCTCAGTTGTTTACTCAGTCCCAAGTAGCAATTGTTGGCAAGAGTGATTCTCCGTTGAATCTTTCAGTTGTCATTTTTTTCGGTGTTACCGCTGGTTGCAAAATAGAAGAAGTCCCTTACAGTTTCAAATTTGTAACTATCGCCATTGAAGTGGCTGCCAAACGCAGGTGCGCCAATTCCTTCTTTGATGACGGCGAATACTTAGCTTTGTCCTCGTTCATCGCTATACCCCCTTTCTTCTCTTCTTTATCGGGACCAGAGAAGCCAGAACCTACGGCGTGGTTCTTAGGGCCGATGATATCTATCATTGGCATATGCCAGCAATTGCACGCTCTTGTAGTAGACTGTAGCATTGTGGTTAAGCTCTGCTGCTCGAATTATCTTCTTAATCATCAATTTGAAGAAATCGCACGAAAGTGATTTGACTTGTCTGAAGGAAAAATAAATAAAATATTCAAATCGATTGAGATATGGTTCATAAATAAATCTCCAATGTTTAGCCTTTCGTGACATACTGAAAATTCCGGGATTGCAGAAATCCAGGGACTTTCGGTAGTTAAATGAGAAAGGAACACCGGAATTAGCAGTCCTAACTTATATATTTATGTATGGCTAAATATGCATTGGAGTGAGGTAAATTTAATGGTCTTAATATAATAATAAAACCAATCGCACAGGCGAGCCAACGCTGTAGTCATTACCAACACGCAAACATCCAAATTCAGAGACTATTCCTTGAATATACACTGACGTTCAACTGAAAAGGTTCGAATATTTGAGTTGTTTAAAATATGTCTTTAATTATTTCTTTCATTTAAAAATATGCGCTGCGGCTTAGAATAGAGAAATTTTAAGCCTTCTTACAAAACTTCTCATGAAATACGCTAAAAATGTATGACTCTTTTTATGATGCGGAAACAAAGGCAAATGCACAGACGATAGTTGAAGTTTACAGTTGTTGAGTGGTATAGATGTAAATACAGAAAAGCTGAGCTTATTCAGTTGAGAGGCAGTGTGCATTCCTACATTTGTAGGTGGATAAAACATGGTGCACACGTGCATGTACAAAGGGAAAACACCTACTACCATAACACAGCAGCATCCGCAGGTAATGAAATACCGGATGAAAAGGATTAAAATGAAAATAAATGACTTTCCCCGCAATAACTACCGTGGAATTTGTCTGAGTACTAAAAACGGCAAACGCCTGCAATGGTAATAATAGCAATAGCAACTGCAATTATATTTTTAACTGTAAAAATACTAATAAAAGGGTGATTTAGCATAAGCGTGCTTGGAACTGCCTTAAAATGTGGCGAGGATGTGCGATTGCTATTTAAAAAGAAATTTTAATATGGAAAGTAAATGCGATGCATGGAAATTCCTGCAAAGTATTTGTAAGGAAGTCCATAATCATATCTGCGAACATATGGCAGTCGGAACTAACTGCTTCATTATGTGCATAATTTGGATTTTAGGATTAAAGCTGGGTTTCATTCTTCGAGAATAGTTTTCGTTGTCGTTGTATTGTTGATGTTGAAAGCATTGAGCTTTAAAATTTTACGCACAGTTTCCAAATTATTATTTGCAAAAAATCGAATTAAATTTCTATAAAATGTTTAAAAAAAATTTTCTGATATTATCTAAAGGGGCTTGCCCACAACATGTTTTAGATCCAAAGCTACTAACGTGTTGGTCGAGAAAATCAATTGAAGCAATTCTAAGGAAAGCAATGCATTTTCATTCAGAAAGTTGTATCTTCTCACAAACGATTATCTCAAGATTTCTCCGAACATCCAATTCAAACCACGATTCCAATACGCGATGGGCAATGTGCATAATATTCGTACACTAGTATTTGCATTTGAGTCTCATTCCAATGCCACCATAATCATCCAAACCACGAGCTTGCTAAAGTGAACATTCATAGTTCACGAAATATCATTCAAACCAACTATTTTGTATACCGATGACGAACTAACCACAAAATAGCAAGAACAAGCCAATCAAGCATGAACCGTGGCGTGGAGTAAACTGGCAATGACACCACTAACGCTGACTGCTACCAACACTGCCTGACATCTCATGCTGAAACTGGTGCATATCTAAAGCGGATGTTGTTGAATTGGAAATCGGCTGATGTGGCACCACAAATGCATTCGAATTGTTTTAACGGCCACAAAATGGCAACAACCTGGGGCGCATCATTTTGCCAAATGTGCAATCTGCGGTGCGCATCTGATGTTATGACAAAGTCGAGGTTTAGGTATGAATAGTGTTGTTCCGATACCGCCTCGTACTCGATACCTGTACTCATTTAAATTTTCGGTGGGAGAAATCATTACTAAAAAAAGTATAGGGAGAATGTGATCGATACCTGCTCTTATCTTACTCATTCAATTAATAAATACGAATCTTATATAATTTGGAATCAAAAAAATCAAAACTGAATTATATGGAATCAGAATTGGATTTTGTTGGGAACAAAACAAGGATTTAACCGGGGCAGGTACTAACGAAAGTGGTCTGAAGAAAGTTTTACCGAAACGGGGTCTATCTAGCCAGTGGTCAGAAACCTTTCCAGTGTAGTTCTTCCGTGAATAAGTTTGTCAGTAAAAATTCACCCGCCTTTCCAGATGCCGTTCAGAGTAGTCAAAGGACATGTAGATCCTGTCATTTGGAAGGGAAAATTAGAAGCAGCACACTACCAATCGGAAGAGAAGCTCGGAGGTAAATCTTGCGAATTATTACATTATTATTATGTTCTAAGTGCAACATACTATATTCAAGAACAGTCGCTAACTTGTTGTTTCTGGGCTGACATTTTTGTCGGAGAACGCAAAATGGCTAAATGGAGGTAAATCTTTAAACAAAATTTGAATGGAATTGTCGGGGCAAAAGTTTCAAAAAGGCAAGAAGCGATAACAATAAAAAACTCGGTACTTGAGCAGAGTAATTACTTGTATCGGAACAAAGCTAAGCATGAAGAAGTGGTTCATTTCGTTGGTGAACTGGGTATTTCTATTTAAATTTATTAGTTACGGTTCATTTGGACTAAACATTTTCGTTTTCACTGCAAAGGTTCATGGCAACTGAAATTCCTTTCTACTAGGATTTACTGACAAAAAATTTTATTGTAAACAAGTTTTTTTAACCGTCATGTCGGTGTGTCTTTGGTAGCTGACGTGGAACCTTCTGGTTTATCTCACTTCCTTACGGTGCCTTACGATTTTCTACAGCTAAAAAAGCACGTGATTCCTGATGGGCAGTTCTAGTATATAAAATTTGTATCTTTGAAAATCAACAGCAACGCTTACATTATATTAAATGAAACAGATATGTATCTATGTGAAAATCAATGTGCACGGAATAAAAATTGAAATACTATGAACAGATTTGATGTGAAAGCGAAGGTTGACCGACCAATCGAATAACTGTGTCAGTGGTATATTTAGATATCCCCCACCACTTTGAGATATGCCATTAAATGATGTCTGTAATCACGATATGCTGCTCATCTACTGTTGCTTGTTGTTGTTGTATAGATGAATGATTGCATGATTGGGTGTCCAAGACAGATGAATTGATGGGAAATTGATAGGGCAAAAGGTGTCGAGGAAAAGTCGTTGTTTGCACTGAATGCCAATTATGTTCTATGCAACGTGCGACAGGTAGATCTAACTGCAAAGCGAAATTGTTGAATATTGTCACTGAAGCAGGGAATGATTTTAGGTTATTTCAGTAGTCAACGATTTCATTTCGACTGCGCCGTTTATTGCTTTCATTTAATCTCTCAGGCATTTATTTTTGGTTTAAGATTCGTGTTTTATGAGCGATTAACTTTGGGTAAATTGTGTGTGCGAAGGTTGAGAAAAATTAAAAAATGAAAAAGTTTTGAAAAATATTCTAACACGATTCGAAGATATTGAACCACACTTGGACCAAAGTAGATATTACGTGGAGTTTGGATAAAATGGATATACAAAGGCATATCTTTGAGAGGTGTTTAATGGAAGGCGTTTATTCTCTAGCAATATCTCAACCGATTCTAAAAATGTTGAACAAATCTGCTGAAAGCTTGGTGGACCCTGTTATGGCTTAATACAGTTTATGGTTGGAGGGCGTGTTCTGCCAAGAATAAGTAGTCGGCCATAAGTTCAGGCTACTCGGTCAGCTCGATCAAGAAAATGGTGGCAATCTGTATGGTGAGCAGAACTCTTTAGGCTTTGCAATTTATGGTTAGTGTTCTCACAACATACGGCCCTACGGAAGTTCATGCAGCTTACATTCTGGACCGTCAATAGTTTCCGTGTCAAATCACACTGGGAATCGTCATCAGATTCTTCTAACGAAAATCCAAGAAAACTGGCAGTTTCAACATGGTTGCGCACTTTATTTAACAGATGACCGAACGACTTCTGACAATTTAACTGCCAGTTAGCATTAACTGTGGATGGTGAAAATAGCCCTAAGCGTTTTTATCTTTGCGAAATATGGAAATGCCTTGTTGCTGAATGCGAATCTTCACATAAATGTTTTCGATACTTTTTTATTTTGTTGCTTTATTTGAGTTCGAATATTTATGCATGTATATTTTGTTTGAATTCCCTGCAACATTTTTCTTTTTAATGTGAGTAAACTCAATTAATCTTGGCTTCCATGTGTTTCGCGTTATCGCGAGTAAAAAGTACAGCGAAAACTCCAAAAATCTGTATCAAACGTAGCACAACGGAGGGAGGGTAATATAGGGAACGGGAAAACATTAACTTGAGATATCCCAAGGAAACCACAAATTTAAAACGTTGTAATAGATAGCCGCGAATCTCCCCATATCCACACAAACATTGGGAAGAGCTTTAATTCAGTTATGCAAATAAAAACACCGCCGAGACCACGAGGGAAGCACAAGCAGAGAGAAAGAGCTCGTAAAGATAATAAAATCGGGCAACATAAAAGAAATACAAAAGAGATCAAAAGGTAAAACAAAATTTCGCTCAACTTAAATAAAGACAACGTGAAAATGTGAGCATTTTGAGAATCAGGTAAACACAAGCGAGCAAAACTAACAATGCTGCATCGGCAGTGGCAGCGAGGGCCAGCGAACAACGAATAATGTTGCAAGTACATCGCAACAAAAAAGCACGAAAAAAATTGGCAACGCATAATCAACCTGGAGTACATTGTGATGATTTGACCCAGGCCTGCGTTGTGGGAGAACATTTTCATTAGCTAAAAGGAAGACGACGAAGCAAGAATGAAAGCCAGGAGACACACGCACACAATCATCCACATTCATTACTGATTTTATAGATGAATATCATCTATTGCATAAACCCAACGGTGCCAAAGGTGAAAAACGAGAGAAAGCGGATTTTGTGGAATAGTTGTGTTGTCTGCTATCAGTTGCACTGCAGCACAGCGTTGAAACAGCTTGGCTCACCTGCCGGCATTCATTGAGTTGTATTTCTGTGCTAGTTTTAAAGACATACTCACCCACAAATGGGGGTTTATGTTTTTACTCGCACTCACCCGTAATTCAGGCGACCTAGCAAAACAGTTTCCAGTCTTTAGCCGAAAGCCTGATTTGTTCTCACATCAGCGTGGGGTGATAAACTGACCAATTCACATAAATGAGTATAATAGATTCTTCTACTACTGTTGAATTGTAATAATAGTGCATTCGGCTGCGTGTGGGGAAAGAAAACGCTATTTTGGTGGTTAAATTCAGGAGGTTTTATTCGTGCACTGAAGTAGGAGCACACGGTGGAACCACATCGAAGTTAAGTTGCATTGGAGATTTGCTACAAAATTAACAGCTTTTTTTAGTAGGAACAATATCGCGCTCAGTTGCAAGTTGTCTTTAAATCAATGAAACCGATGTGGGACATGGAGGGTTGATTGACCGTTCGCCACACGCTAGATACGTCGTTGTTTAGAAGATGTGTTTATATTCTAGATAGTGGCCATTATTTATACCTTAAATACTTTGACACTATACCAGAGAACAAAAACAAAATTCACAGAGAAGCACAACAAAGAGACTACTTGCATTGCCAGTGACCGAGGTGGATGGGAAAAA
Organism: Merzomyia westermanni; assembly: GCA_949987695.1. Taxonomy (NCBI): domain Eukaryota; kingdom Metazoa; phylum Arthropoda; class Insecta; order Diptera; family Tephritidae; genus Merzomyia; species Merzomyia westermanni. The sequence continues at coordinate 201,275,757 of OX465289.1, read as the reverse complement.
GTATCTGACCCACATAAACTTATAAGCACAGGTGGGCTTTTCATGTAGCAGTCACTTTATGCCTTTCTATGCTTTCTCTATTAAATTTAAAATACGAATTGAGTGCTTGCATTATCTGTACGCATTTTTGAGCATCGTTCGCTATGAAAGAGGGATTTTTTCATTTTATGGTCTGCTATATTTTCATTTTACTCCCATCGACTCTAACCTCAATTGGTCTACTACCTTTTAGTGTGCCTTTTTTAAAAGAAATAAAGCAAGTTATGTAGATATAAAGCTACCATCGCAAGCAACTAAGCTATTTTTAATAGACTCAAATTCTGTTCTGTGTGTTTACATATCTACTTATATATATATAGTAGTCGGTGAAATTTTTTGTTACCTCCTTTGCTGCTAACATTTTTAGCTTGCTTGGCGTTCTTGTGAACCCCACATACCCTCCAAAAAAATGTAGCCCATTAATATAACTATTTGGTTTTACCAAAAGTAGGGCTGCCAAATCCTTAGGACCAAAATACAGTAGAAAACATAACGACACCAGTGAAATCCGTAAAAATTAGCACTGCATCGATGAAATTGGAAGAAATATTCTGGGTAAATAATTTATTTTGCGCGTCAGCACTAAAAATATGTAGTTACATTTTTTTTTGCGGCATTACTATAAAACTGATTAAGATGAATAAAAATAAACCATAAACCAAAAACAATGTATAAACATTGACCTAAAGTCTTGTTTTTGCATTATTTCATTCGATTTTTTCTTTGAAGCAAAGAACTTATTTCTATATACATACAAAAATGTGAACATTTATCTGTACGTATTTGACACATTTCAGGAGTGAAATATACCTTTTAATCGAATTTTAAAAATTAACCTTAAATTACAAATACTTATCTGCTTACTGGACTTAACGAACAAATTCTACATCCTGCTCCATTTCTTAAAAATAGTAAATCTGCGCGCATAATTTGTTTTAACCTGTAGTTCACACTAGACATTTTCCTCAAAGTTCTGTAGGTTTTCATTTGTAATCCTGCAGGTTTCGCCAGGAATCGCCCAATTGAAAAGTTCCTTATTCCTTATAATGGCATATACAATTTTTTGCTGGGTACTCATCAGCACAGACATTCAGGCAGTGTTCGATTCGTACAAACATTTCTGCCGTAGCCAATTTAAAATTGCCAATATTGATTTATTATTATGGCGCGTCGTGTACGCGAGTGGATTTTACAGCCTGCACCGAACTCGCTTCTTGTAAGGAACTATGAGATTCTGTCGAATATTCTATCGGCATTCTGAATCACTAGCATTTTCATTGGCTGCATATTGCTGGCAGTGCTTTTTTCTTTGACCGAATTCCTTCATTTCGCCTGACACACGAAGTAATAGTTCACTTTTGCCGACTAAAACTCCATAGCATAGTTATAGGCGCATTCATCGTACTTTTACTGAGTTATATTCCTTTGGTATTTCCTCTATTTTGGAAGAGTAGTCTGTATGTATGTATGCCAGCATAAAAATGCATGTGTTCATACACTATAGTATATCAGCAGATTTGTTTGTTTACAGTCAGGTATTTTTAGGTGTTTTTTAATTTATTAGCTATGCTTTGCACGATTTTTATGCATTCCCCATCATTTCTACGGTAGCCTCTAGCCATGCTTGCGCTCTTCAAAAGAGCTCTTACTACAGAGTTTACAATAATTTTTTGCACTTCGTCTTGTGGCAATTTAATTTAATATTTGGGAGCATTTTAGCTTATAAATTATGGTAATTTGATGTTGTACATTTTGTAGTCGTTAGCTGGGAAATGGGCAGCGAATTCCTAGCGGAAGCTGTAAATTAGTTCTATGCTAAAATAATCGCTACATTCGGTCAATTAATTTAAAGCTGTAAATTATTTGTGTAGTTCTTTGAAGAAATTTTTAAAAATTATTACTTGTAAATCTTGAGCGAAATTAAAATTTCATTGCTGGTTCTATGAATTTAAATGGCGACTTAAGTGTGCCGTGGAGCCAAGAAATATTTGCTTACCTGTGGCCTTGTCAATGCGACTCAAAGTTCAGGGTAAACTGCAAAAAAGCTCGAAATCGGCTATATTATTCCATGGACCCGGAACTTTATATTAGATTGATATGTTCATTCGCAAGGGCAGGTATTGGAATGCTTAGTGCGGGAGTGTTTTAAAGGAGATTAAGATTTAGAAGGGCTTTCTGAATACGTTCACATCTATCAATCTTTAAACAATGGAATTGAAGCTAACTTCACCTGATTAGATACTCACGATGGAGCTTTAAATACATCAGTTAGCCAGATGATTAAAGTACTTTTGAAAAATATTTGTTCAGTCAAAGTGTTCCCTGATAAAATGGTTGTAATAAGAATATGTAAGAAGTGAGCGAATAACAGACCATTCCCTTGTTCCCTCCTAAGTTAAACAGAAAAAGTCGGGGCCGTTATAAATTATAGGGTGTCATTTCTGTGTATTTGTGCTGCTCGAATTATCATCAGCACCAGGCTTAAGAAATGGAACGATAAAATATTACATTGCCATAACTTTAAAAGTTCTGCTTTGATCCGATATTTATTTGGGAAACCTATAAAATCATTATTTAACGGAAAGTTTCTTTCAGTATTACTTGTGAGAAATTCGTATAAGGTGTATCGCTTGTGGTTTTTCTTGCAAAATAAGTAAGTCACCGCATGCAGTTCAATTAAAGTACGATTATATACATACATACCTACAGACAATCACACAACGCTAGTCTCCCTACACATAAAACTGAATCTGGGAAACTTCATAAAATCGGTTTAAAGAAATTGAAATGAAATGGGTGAAATAAAAGTGAATATGGTCACGTTTGTCAAACCTATCAACATTTCAGCACTGAGACAGTCAAAATTTGCATAACTCTACATAGATATACGAGTATATTGAGAATGTATGCTTTAACATATATCTCTGTTTGTATGGACTTATACAAATTATGAATGTGACCTTGTAGCGAAATAATATAGTAGAAATAGGAACTGCTTAACCGGCATCTAAATCTATGCCGGTTCGAAAACCAGTAATTGAGTTACTTACGGCATTTCTCTTTCAAATCAATCCTTCTGAATACGTTGATCTTGTTGAATTCGGCAGTTGATTGCTTGCCAAGGAGGTTGATGATAAACCTGCAGCTGTTCCGAAAGCACTAGAAACGTACCAGTTTATAAATAGCGGGTTTCCCTACAGGGTGTGTATGCCGGTGCCGCACATCAGTGGCATTCGCAATACGTGAGCACATATCAAGTGGTTCAGTGTCATATGCGCCCAATCATATAAGAAGCACACAATTTATACTCGGCACAATCTTTATTTACTTCTCTTTATTTCATCATAGCTTTTATTCCCTATTTGCTTTATGCCCATTTTCTGTTGTATTTTTTAGTTTTGGAGGGAAAGAAACTCTGCATACAAACCAAGTTATACATAAGTTGCGCTTTCAGCTGATTTCCGTTGGCAACACGTCCTCACATTGCGGATATAAGTTGATTTCCCCACAGCGTTACGGTAATGCAAATCCCGTTTCAACTACATTTTTCACAATACATATATAGTAGTGGATTTTTATGTGATGATATGGATGCTTGCAGGTATGCATACTAAGAATAGTTGCAAAGTTCGTATTTATAAAATGTATGCATATTTAACTTTCGTTGCACTTTCAAAATACAGGTGCCAGCCATCGAAATGGAAACACTTTTATTACGAAATATTATTATTAATCTGTATGCCTTTCGAATTCTTAGGATGTATGTTTCTTGGTAGCCTTTATTAAAATATTGAAAATCAAATGCGAATAATTAGTTAATTCAGTTAATAATAGTAAAATTAGGTATTCATACTGCCATTCTTCTTTAAATAAAGTAGTTTACAAACAATATAAATTAAATGCTCGTAGTTGTTCCACACACCGAATAATTTAGATATCGTAAGTGTAATATAAAACAATTCGTTGATTATGCTGGCTCGAGGTCCGTGTTCTGAGATTAAATCGAAATATATAAAAAGAGCCACAGTATTTTAATCTCGAAACACGGAGCTCCAGCCTGAATAGCTAACGAATTAAGGAAAATAGGTCCCCAAAAAAATATAAGTTATATAAAACATTTCACTAGCCTTTCCTAATAGGTTAAAAGTTAGAAAAAATTGTCTAATATTTTGTACAAATGTTGGTCTTAAAATACGAAATACTTTTAATAGGAATGGTAAAAGTCCGTTCATAGCCGCGCTCACTTTTTCACAATTTCTTTCGGTTTAGATTTGAAGCGTAATTGAAAAGCGAAGATCTAATCGTTTTTATATGTTAACTGATACAAATATTTTTGTTTTAATTGGGAGGACATTTGTGGCTTAAAACGCTTTCTAACTCGCTCACTTTATCGTAACCTGGACTACTTTCAATGCCAACAAATTTAGTTTAGATATATATGTAGTCCAAAAAAGTTTAAAATTTAGGACAACATTTTTTGCTGCGATCTTAATGCTAAATCAGATTTCCTTATTTGTTTTTTGACAATGAAGATTTAATCTGATAGTACCTGGGCGAACGAAGTGAAGCCTTTCAAAAAGTGAAGCCTTTCAAAAAGATATTTTAAAAACAGATCTTAATAATAGAAACATGCTTAATATTTTTTTTGGTAACACAGTTTGAATACACATGGTGGCTGCTTGGTGGCTGCTCAACAAAGTTGTCCCCACATTTTCGACAAGATTTCTTGCTGAATTGTGTGGTTAGAGGCTTTCGATTGCAATCAAATAATAAATCGAGAAAGAGTAGTGTCACATGGGTATATTTTTCGGTTGTGCTTCATATATCGATCGACATCCTTTGACTTCTTCTTTATTTTTCAAGAAAGAATTATCAATAACTTTTTATATTTAATACATATGAAATCTAAGCCAACACTTCCAGGCATACCATGTTCGGAGTACGTCTCTGATTTTCTTTCGAAAGCATTACTTTTAACGTATTTGGTCGCTTAACTCTTGAAAACGCCACATATAACATACCATGCATGAACATCGATGAATTTAGCTCCACTCCGACAAACTGAAAAGTTTATCCCTGATCTTTATGCGCAGTCATGGCAAATGTTGGCCTTACTGGAAGTTGCACCTTAGCGACTCCTTGGATGAGTGCGATTCTCGGTATATGAACTTCTTTGCCGGATTTTTCTTGTCGAACAAAAGTCGCAACCCTACTTAGAAATGTTTTTTTTTTTAATACGCAGGAAAATACCTTTCGTTTGATACCCAAATTGGTATATATCATTTCTTTAAAAAAAATCTGATAGGTAGCAACTTCGTAAAAACTCCTATAAGGCAACACCTAGATAGGAATTCTTAGAATGTGGTACCCTATACACAACCAAATTTCATCCAAATCGGTTAAGCCATTTGCGAGATATTCGAATATACAAATATATAGGAATAGCTCGTTAAAAATTCAAGATATAATAAGCTCAAATGGCAACAATAAGTGGCAATCCTACTTAGAAATGTTTTTTTTTTCAAAACGCAGGAAGAAACCTTTCTTTTGATACCCATATTGGCATATTTTATTTCATGTAAACAAAATTCAGATAGGTGGCAACTCCAAAAAAATAACCAATATGGCAACACCTAGGTAAAAATTCTTAGAATCGGTTGAGCCGTTTTCGAGATAGTCTGGATATACAAATATACAAACATACAAGAATAGCTCGTTTGAAGTTATAAGATATGTCTAGTATAGGGAACCGTTGTTGTCCTATTGAATATCTACTATACTATTTAATTCTGATTCTTAAGAGTCTATGTAACTAATTTTTTTTAGACATGCGGGCCTGCTGCTTCACATGCTCATATACAATTACTCTTCCTGCATTTCTTTCAAACAATATATTGTATTCTCGATACGATTTATATCTTTATTTTCTCCTTTGGTTATTTATGGTAATATGTTTGTATCGTAGGCAGCAGTACACTAATATGAATTATCTGTTCGCCAGTCGGCAATAAAATATACTGAATTTAGGATTTAGCCTATGTGGAAGACAAACATATGTATGTACGTCATAAATCTCTATGAGTGTGTTTACGAGAACCATTAACTCTTCCACACCAACTGATTTCAATGTCATTTTAAAATAAAGTAAACATTTATTAAGAGTCAAAGTATGTGAAAAATCCAAAAATAAAAAAATTTTTGTTTTTATATGCATCAATATATTCAGTTTAACGCAAATATTACATTTGTTATAGAAATATAAGGAAACGTTAGAATCTACTACATTCTAAATAATGGCACAATATTGCTAGATTTTTATTCTTAAGCTGTATGAATTTATGTTTGTGATGTTCTTGTTTTTATACCTAGGAAATATTGTATCCTATAAACATTTATGCGAGCCGCCATACATAATACATAGTGAGTATATAATTTGCAACTTGCCCGCAACCTGCCCATGCACTGTCCCTAAATTTCACCCTTCTCAAAAACCAAAGTGAACCTTTTCAACCGCATTTGAAATTTGATACTTTCTGACTTCTACATATGCCATATGCGCATATAGTATTTGTGTATTTCCAGGTTTATGTGGTGCCGCTCATTCTGTGCTCTTGAACTTCTAACATTCCTTCCACGGCCTTCTTACGCTCAAAGTAGCATTCGTAAATCTTATTTCTGATTGTTGACCTTTTTCGTATTCCACGTGCTTCTTACCACCACATTTGCATCATATTACCCACTTTGTTGCCCAAAGAACTCCCTGCACGTTTGTCTTTTTTATCTTTATTGTGATGATTTTTTAAAATCTTAGCAATTCATCCTTGTGGCATATTTTATACTTCATGCGATTTTTTATTTTTGTTTCCTTAAACACACAATGACATTCAAAACCGTGGTACATAACTTAAAAAAGCACCATTCACTGAGGTATTATATATGTAAATTGTTTTAAGTGCTAGTGAAATTGAGTATGCCATCTTATGAATGTAAGCATATGCCACGAAACTTTTAATTTTAAGTTTATACACATTTTTTGCTTTGAGTTCTTATTTGTGTGCGTTGTGTGAGTTAAGTCTTTTCGCTTTTCATATTTTTATTGTCTTCACAGTTGCATATACATATATTTAGTGCGTAATAGTTTTACATATTTGTCTTACTTTGCACCTTTACTTTTCGCAATGATAGATCGCACCTGTTTTAGTCTTTTTTACAAATTGAAAATATGAATAATTTAGTAAAAGATTTAAGTAACTTTTACAAGAGCCTCTACAAGTGTTATGTGGTTTGAAAACTCCACTCCCAATGGATCCATGATTCATTCCCAAAGAAAGCCTTAATTCATTCTCGATTTGAGTCATATTTCTTGTTGTTGTTGCTTTTGTAAAAGTATTAGTAATCTTGGACAATGTGGCTCCCTGATTTTGTTATGCATCTGCATCCCAATTTTACAGAGAATGCAACAAACTATTCAAGGGGGCTGATCACTAAAGCTTTAAATTTAAAACAGATTAGATTTATGACAAATGGATTAACAGGTCACAACATCTATGCAGGAGAATCTCTGACTTGATATAGTAATTAATTAGTAGAGAATGCTAACTGTCGTTTTTATCAAGTTCATACCGAAATATTCAGCTTACCTTGATCGCCTGCGTACACCTCGATCACCTGCTTTCCTTTACTTAAGGTTGCCCTGTTAACACGAATCAACTTTGGAGAACAGATAAGCTGGCTACGTCGACCCTATGGTTCGTTGGACTGGTCCCTAATTCAGTACAGAAAGAAACAAGACTGCCACTCATTACTTGTTCTCATTGTTTCTCACTAACGAATGGTTATGAAATATGCTCTAAACCATTTAGGTTTCATTCAACATTTGTAATTTATTGATAAAGCAATGAGTTTTTCAACTTATTTTCATTACATTAATTATAACAGATTATCAGGGATTTCTGATTTGCGTATAAATTGCAAATTTATAAAAAGTGGTAAAACTTTTGAATCATTAAAATCACCTAAAAAAAGAGGAAAGTAACGAGCAAAAAAAATAACAAAATTACGTACAACAACAGTGTGAACACATAATAAACGGAAAGCTATATAAATCGGAAGTTACAGCAAAATTATGCTTATAAATTTTGTAACATAATAACAACAACAAGAATAAAACTAAATTCTCCTAGCACCTGGCGCAACCCGCACAACGGCAGTAATTCAGGAACACATCAACAAATATTTTACAGTTGTTATAGTTGCTGTTGTTACATTGCATGTGCCGCGGCATGTGGCTCGTATTAAACAACCGCCAACAAACTTTTATCAAAATTCTATTATATTTTGCCAGTGTGAAATATTCGAGCCCACTTACCTAGGCTGCCAACAATTTATGTACCTTCGCGCTCAGCTCAGCAAATACAAGAGCTCCCGTAGCCCATTACCGCTTTCCTTATTGCGTTATAGGTGAGAGAGTGATGAGGAATGGGGAAAAGGTGCAAAGTTGGCACGACTATAAAGACGTTCGGCGGAAGTTAAACAGACATTGTCGGCGACGTTAGGAAAGTAAGTACATTTAACGGCAGGTGGTAGAGCTTTGATAGTGTGCGTGTGTATACATGCGAGTGTGAGGCTGTGTTTGTGAGTGTGGAGAACTACGAATGGGCTTATTTAATGATGGTAATGAAGGTGTCTAAGGGACGTTAGAAAGCAAAAGCCAGCAGCTAGGACAACAAAAATAAAAACAATACAAAAATTGCCATGCAGCTGATAAAATAATAAAATCGGCAGACGTGGTGTGACGACGGCTGGAAAAAAATCAACAACAGAAAATACAATAGAAAAGTAACATTTGTATATGAACATATAAGGGGATATTCAAGATGATGCAGAAAAGTTATTTATTTACTTTCAAATTTCTTCATGCAACATCAGCTATGGGTTATTCTATTGAAACAAAGATAAGTAAATATCCTGTATATGTTTAGGTAAGAATGTAGAAGTGATGTGTGTACGCAAACACCAAAGGGTAAAGAAGCATTAACCAAAAAAAAAGTCTAAATAAGCTTTTATAACCTCATCTTGCTAAGGTGGCGTAAAAAACTTTAAGCGCCACATTTGCCTTGTAGTATCATTTAATGTTAACGTTTTTGTATGCATTTGCATAATTCATGAATTGAGCATACTATCAGGCGCTGTTAGTTGCGGCAGCACCCCATTTATTGCACTTGCAGGTGTGGTTTGGCTCTCAAACTATTCGCTGCTGCTTTTTCGCGTTTGTAGGCGTTTAAGTAAGTGTTCACAAACATTCATTTGTTGATATGGTACAACCACAGCTGACTGACTTCGGCAACGGAGAGCGTTGTACGTTGAAGACGCTTTACTTTTCTATTGTCAGTATGCTGCAGTCTTGGAAGGCCATGAACCACGTTGTGTAGTATAGGTTGCCATTAATTTGCTAAAAGAATTTAGTCCCAGCTGGCTTTTACGAAAGTTCAAGAAAATAAAAGGGCTGACCATTTGACCAGGGTGTGCTCTGAAGAGAACTGCAAATAAAGAGTTCTGAAACGAAGTTTGGCTATTTAAAAGTAACATCTATCAGTTTCAAAAAATTTTATCGTTTTTTGTGGAAATGTATTTTAAAATAAATGTGGAGATACTTGATCCCAAAAGGTGTAAACACATTCAAAAAATTTAAAAATATTTAACGAAATCGCACTCGTTTCTTTTAAATTTGCCAAGCTATGTTACATTTGGCATTTTTATTGAACGTGATTAAGTTTGCTTTGAGCTATAAGCGGATGCCATAAATACTTCTACTACTAACAAAATCGTTTCTGGGAATAATTTGAAAATTTAAACTTAAAATGACACCAAATTTTCAAGCATGTAAAAGTTCAAAAACCAGAAGTAAAATAATCACAAAAGATTTACCCGTAACCGCCAAAAAGTATGCAAGGATATCTGAACAAAGCATGCTTAGTTTACTGGCGCTCAACTGCAACTTCACAATGCACACAGCTGCGATAATTTATGCACAATTTTCTACATGCTTTAATTTGAATGTGAGCATTACGCGTATAAATACCCAGAGGGGAGCATCTATAGTTAAGTGAGATTGAGCTTAGTTTGACATAAATCTCGTTTGCATGCAAACAACTGGCGAAGTTGACCACGACATCTCCTGAGTAGGTTGCATAGTCCTGAGCCGACGTAACTTTTTCATTGTTCTGAACTCTACAGTGTCGATCCTTCGGTAACCGTTAATTGCTAGATTGTTCTCAGTTCTATTTCCAAGTTCGACTGTCAGCTCAAGATTGTTTCTTGGTCCTATCAGGACCAATTCTAACTATGCTTCTTTGCAAAACAAAATTATCAGCGCTTTTCACTAAAAAATTTAGCAAACATTTTAAAAGATACGTTCTAACTTTTGCAAAGAACAAACAAACAAAACTTGAGAAAGAAACAATTTAAGATATCCTCACTCAATTGATCCTCGATGCTTTATTTGTTCTATTGAACTAGTCAGAAGCCAGAGCCAGAAGCTAATGATTTTCCTGCAGGGTTTTATACCTTTAGCATGCTGTTTCTATGTTTTAACTGCAACACTAACGCGCAAAACTTCCAACCAACCAAAGAAACTAAGAAACGCCAAAAAAAAACTGTAGTTGACGACAACGGTTTTATGATCATTAAAAAACTTTTCTCATAATGTCGACACTAGCAAATACGTATGAACTAGTTTCAAAGGATGCTCTTTTAGATAGTTGAAATTTAAACAAAAAATTAATTTTGTAGTAAATAAGGATAATATAGTATATGTGTAATTTTAAATAATTGGTTTGTACAAAAAAGTTTTACATATTTAAGTTCACCTAGATATTTTTTAAATTAATTGCTTGTTTTTTTATAACCAGGGATAGAATTTTTAGGACTTCAAAACCTGTAGAAAAGGCAATAAATATTTTATCAACATCCCTTATTGTGTGGCGCGTTCGCAAGGTGGTAGTTAATAAAATCAAACAAACAGCGGTACACTAAGCACTTAACAAAACGCAATGTAATTTACTTTTAAAAATTTAAAAGAGGAAATAATTATTCAAAAAGAAAGAAATTCTTTTATTTAGAAAAACGAAAAATAAAATGTATATAGTTGGCATCAGATGAAGGTAATTCGTGGTCATTTTCAATCAAAATCACCATATCTGTTACCAGAAAAAAATTCATTTCCATTAAATCCTATCCCTGATTATAACTCAGTTATCCTTGTAATAAAAAAGGCTTTTTTTCACTTAACATTACACTTCGTATCTAAATTCGCCGTATGTTGTAATATTTGCTTTTCCCATTTACAAATACTGTGCCATTGTCCATTGTCCATTCTACAAGTTTTTTTTTTATATCAAGCAGCTCGAAACTATTGTAGTTGAAGTCACCCTTTACGAGTTCACCACTCATGTTAAACTCATACAATGATTATGTTTAAGTGCACTTGTATGCAAAATTCGCATTTGCATTTATTATGTTGGGAACAAAGGTTGCAATGAAAACTGAATACTTGGAGGCGTTTATATTGAAGTTGATGCGATATAGTGGCGTTTGAAATGCATAATTCTGCATTTTCTAACTTGAGCATATTCTACGAAGCAGAATTTTAGCTGCTTAAATTTTTGTTATGATTGAGAAAAATGTATATTCAGAGAATATGAAAAGCTCTCTTTCACTCTTGGTTGCGTTGAAATATAATCAGGAAATTCGTCCAAATTCTTATAAGCTGTGCAAAGCTCTTTACTTCAAGAATGAGTAAGAATAAATGAAGTTTCCCACTTTAATTACGACAATCAGACTTGCAAAGCCACAAAGTTCCCCAAAGAGTCAGTAAACAATTATTTTAATAGTGAGATTTTAACCAAATAAGGCGATAAGTTTTCTCGCTGGAAATTAATTTTGATAAGCACGGCCTAAGCATGCGACAAGCAATAAATTATATTTATCGTGAAAAAATAGTATGAAAACTCTAAAAGGAGTAAATACCTACACATATAGTGAAATATTCCGTTATATGAACAGCTACATACCAAGCAGTGGCTAAACCTCATTGAAAACCCAAAGTGTTGCGGTTCCGACTTTCCATCTCATTTGCTGTTTAATGGCTCCAAAACAATGGTCTCATTTGTTAAGCATTTGAAAAGCTACTCTTTAGTTATTGAGTACTTCTTGTACTTGTAAGTATATATGTACATACCATCCTGCTACTCCTACACATAATATGCAAATATTTAGTGTAAAATTATGTGGAAAATTTATGTGTAAATTATGTGACAATGCTTAAGTTGAAATTTCTAAATCCTCTTTCCTTTTGCTATTTGCTAACAAAAATATATTTTATTGCTACACTGCACAGTGGATGTGATTCCATTCCTTTTTTGATCTTTTTTTGCAAATTTGCAATTTGACAGTGAAATGAAAATCGTTTTGAACTAAAAGTATGATGGACAAAATTTATATACCTGAAATAGGTTGTCAGCTTTCTCGAAACTATCGCCCTATTCCACAAGCTCCGAACATTGCAAATTATCCCATAGAAAGAGTTATTTTGTTTACTTATTAAAATTACATCCTTTACAAAAATTTGCTATATCTGTATCAAGAAGCGACAAGAGTCAAACTCAGGTTGGTCGAAAATGAGAGAGTACCAGCATTGTGTTCTCCGTGCTTAGATCTGTAATCACACCTTCAGCACATTTCACGGCTTTTGCTCAAAATTTGTGGATTTTATGGAAAAGAACCATACCTTAATCCAAACTTTCAAAGCGCTTTACTTAAAAATTAAAAAGAAAAATACTTTGGTTTTTTCCACAGATATAATGTTTTCCAATCCAACAATCCATGTAAATTTATACTCGAGGAAAATTTGAAATCATATTGTTGTAAAATATATAAAAGCTATAATGGTTTTTTGTAGTTTATTTTCATTGATTGTAATTAAAACTGATTTATATTTTTTATCAAAATAAAAAGGAGAGATGAGGAAGAGCAACATTTTTTTTGCCTTAATTACAGAACGACCGTAAAGCTCAAAAACTACTATATTGGTTTTGTTTTTGTGTTGATGTGATATTAAAGATCTGTGAAAACCAGTAGATCAGTATTGAATTATTTTTTGAAAGTAATATTATTTAGTCATATCCATTCAAATATCAATCATCTCAACTAAATAGTGTCGTAGCTATCATGACTTGAAACTGAGGACTTGATTCACTGTGCGCTGTTTAGAATCTTCTGGTCTAGTTGCTTGTTTATTCGCTTGGTTATTTCATTCATCTGATAAGAATCTATTTTATTATTTCGCTATAAAATCGGGTTGCTTTAAAGTTTGCGTTATTCTCTGCGTTGCCGTCTACCAACTTGTCGTATTTTAATGCCAAAAAAACGCTGACTTTGGTTTATCAGTTGAGCAGGAGTACATGGAACAACATGGAAAGGGGAAAATAATAATTTGTTTCGACTTTATAAGTCAATGTAACTATAGGGGTGGATAAAAATTAATAAATGTGAATGATAAATCCTAAAAGAACTTTATTAATACAAAATTGGAATTTTGGAAGAAGTCTCAGCTTCGCCCTGCTCATTTGAATTATAATAATTGTCCGAAATATTTTGTATAACGTCTTCGAATATTATAATACTTTGCAACTTCACTTGAAAAAGGACTAATATTTTTGTAAAGAAAGGCAATGTTTTTTCGAAGGAATAGCCTGTAAACTAAATAAATATAAATTAGATAAGAGAATATTCCATGAGAAGTTAATCTCCAAATTTTTTTTTTTTAGATTTTTTCCAAGCGAATTATTACTTCTAAAAGTGCATATCCATTGTAGGTTAAAATAAACTAATTATTGCTCAAGTTATCTGGCGAACGGGAGGGCGAGCACATGTATGTATGTAAGTATGTAAGCATTTATTTTTTGTTAAAATTATTAAACCAAATGTAGGCATTTACTGGTTGTTGAAATGCAAATATGTTGGTTTATCTCCTTGAATTCATTTCCGCATTACGCATCTCATGCCCATGTTATTCGATGCTGCATTATTAACAATTTAAAAAGCATTCATGAGCACCTTCTTACATCCTTTGAACAAATGTAAAAAAAGGATTTATCAAATGAAATGTATTTCATCACTTTGACCAATTTTTTATTTCAGGAATCGCTAAGAGAGTACAAACATTTTACGCAGCCAAGTTCAGCACTGCCAACGAGTAGTTAATGAAATTAATAATTAATTATATTGGAATTATTTAATTGTAGAATAAATGACAATTTGTCAGTTGTCAGTTGATCTGGTTTGGTGCATTCAATGAGCTTGATGTGGCGTTGATTTACCGCTAGGATTAAACATGTTTTACAATACCAACACCAATACTCTTATGTGAACATCAAATCTCAGCCAAGCAATATAACTTGCATTACTGGTTTTTGCTACTTTTTATACCTAGTAGTGCTACGCACACAAGGTATATTAACTTTAGTCGCCTAACGGCAGTACGTAACGGTATAAACGTATCGAGATAGATATTGACTTATGTATATCAAAATGTTCAGGATGAAAAGAGAAATAGAATAGATGAGTAAATTTTGAGATATCTTAATGAAATTTGGTATGCGGGTTACTTGTCACTCATCTCCGAGCGCTATTTAAAATGGGCGAAATCGGATGATAGCCACGCCCACCTTTTTTTATATATAGAATATTTTCGAAAACACAAAAAAAGTGATTACTCAGCACATAATACACCTATAAAGATAAAAATTGGTTAATACATTAAGATTGAGGTATAAAATAAATTTTTCAAGAAACTTTTGAAAATGGGAGTGACACCGCCCACTTTTGATTAAGTCAAATTTAGAAATAATATTAATCATAAGTCAAAACGCGTTCAAGATATCGAAACGAAATTCAGCACGCTGGCTTCCAGGTATGCAAGGAATGTTCCAGGAAAAATGGGCAGGATCGGTTAAGGTCTACCCCCACTTTTATATAAAAGATTTTGAAGAGGAGAGATATATTTAATAGGCAATAACTTTGCGTAAAATAGCTTTACATCATTTATATTTCACTTTTGAAGTTTCCGAAAACTAGGAAATCCAAAAAATAAAAATTTTCGAAAATGGGCGTGGCCCCGCCCCTCTTATAGTAGACTATTGCACAAAACTTTTTATGCCATAACTCCGCCAAAAATTGATTTGTTGAAACGAAATTTGGTACTAATGTTCTATACATAAAGGTAACTGTATGCTGTAAAAATGGGCGAAATCGGTTAATGTTCACGCCCAGTTTTTTAACATAGTTCTGAAATTTTTTTTTTTTTAAATTTAAAAAGCGATATTTCTACAACTAAGCAAGTTATATCAATCAGATTTTGCACACATAATAAGCCGCAAAAAAATGTTGTAAATTTTGAAAAAATAGGCGTGGCGCCACCCACTTTTCAGCATAAAATTTCTGCTAATTTCAAAGGCAATCGCTTATAATTC
The DNA here is from genome assembly GCA_949987695.1 of Merzomyia westermanni. Classification (NCBI taxonomy): domain Eukaryota; kingdom Metazoa; phylum Arthropoda; class Insecta; order Diptera; family Tephritidae; genus Merzomyia; species Merzomyia westermanni. Next base: position 201,260,188 of record OX465289.1, on the reverse strand, counting down.
AATATTGATATTTCAATAAAAATTGGTCAGCTGCTTCTCAGCAGTATGTAGTATACTCCTGCCAAAAATTTTGCCAAATCGGGAAACACACAAGCAAAATATACGGGCACGTAGTTAATAGCCCACTGCAAGAGCGAAGTTATATATCTTTTTTGATTTTCATACCTCTCATAAACAATAAATGTATGTAAATATGAGAACAAGAAGAGAAAAGTTCACTAAAATGATCAGCACGATGAGCGGAGTCGATTTAGCCATGCCCGTCTCTCTGTCCGTCTGTCTATTTGAATGCAAACTAGTCTCTCAGTTTTACAAAAGAATGCTGAAATGAGTTGTTTGCTTTCGAAATTTTATAATATACTAGCAAACCCGGTAGACGTTGTTGTGACGTTTTGATAGATAGAACACATCTATATATAAAACGTCATTAACTTGAACCAAATAAACTCCTAACTATACCGAACTGCAGCTTTATATAACTTGGGGCTTTTCCAAAAGCTATATACAGACTATGTCGTGCCCAGCGAACTCCTGAACCTATGGTGAAAGTTCAAGAGCAAAACAAAACACAAAATATGTTGGGGTGGCACGGCCCACTTTTGAAAAATTGTGTAGATATTGAACAAATTTCGTTAATTTAGACCGAAAAAGTTCGAAGTTATGACGAATTGAAACTCTATATAGCCTGGGCCGTGGCTCCGCCTACTTTTCCCAAACTATATATTGTCTATGCTGTAACCAGTGAACCCAAGTATATATTGTGAAAATTTCATAAAGATCGGTTGAGTTCTTTGGCGCCTATGAAAGACACCCTTTTTTATATTTAGTTTTGTTACGCACACAAGGTATATTACTTCATTCGGCATAAACGAATCGAGATATATATTTATTAATGTATATCAAAACTTTCAGGATGAAAAGTAATATATCCGGGCAAGTAGTTAATACCCCACTGCAAAAGCGAAGTTGTATATCTTTTTTGATATTCATACCTTTCATGAACATGAAATGTTTGTACGTATACTACTAGGTATATAATGTTCGGTTCCACTCGAACTTAGACTTCCATACTTCTTTTTGCTTGTATTCTATGGAAATTGAATGTTCACTCCTACAATGTAGCTAGCAATTTCAATTTATTTCATCTTAAACCTGCATACATTTGTACGCATCTGTATGTATATTTTAAATGTTTTTTTTTTATATTTTGCATGTATTGATGTTTGGCTATTTGTTTTATCCCCACAAAAACCACAAATGAATTGAATTTTATTAATTAATGAAATTCACTTGGAAAATTTGTTGTTGAATTGTATGTGTTTATGTATGTATGTATGTAACTATACATTAATGGGTACCGCATACGCATAATTTATGCAAAATAATGGTTCTATACGAGTATACATATATTTTAATGCATATCCACACATGCATATATTGCATTTGCAAAAGCTGAGCCAGTGGAGTAGAGTACGCTCCCTCGTTTGATTTAGAACCACTCAAGTCTATAAAGCTCAAGTTATTGGTGCCTTATCGATAACCTTATAAAACAGCTGATTCGACCAACCTTATAAGAAACAATGCAATCGATTACACTGCGTTGCAAAAACGAGCTTTAGTTCTGTCCTATGAACCAAATATACTTTTTCGAAAAGGGTAGGAAAAATAAAAATGCACGTGTATCGACGATTTTCATGTACTTGTCACAATTTTTTTTTTTTTTTTGCTCTGCTCCGTACGTGGTAGCCAAATTGTTGTACGTATTTTATTGTTGACCTTCCTTCAGTAAACTTGCATAAATTTCTATAGCAACAGTCCCACACGACCCTTTTTTGTCTACTTGTTTGATAGCTCTGAACTAGTTTTAATTACAACTCCACGAACAGACGTTGAGTTACCTTTTCATTTATTTCAGCGCTGCAAATTACAGCTTTTGTTGATTCTGGAGTTTCTGTAGCTTTTAGTTAATAACTAATTATGCTGCATATCTAGACATGAGTATATATACATTGCAATTATTTTACGGAAATTATTTACCCGTATGTAAAGTTTTGAATTAATTTCAATGTAACTCTTTGGGCACTATTTTTAAACATTCGGCGTGCAAATGACAGCAATTTAAGTATTGTACGAACATAAAATGTTGTAATATCATCGGATGAATAAAACATTGCTGAATAAATGCCGATTTTACCAAAAGTTTATAAATTTGTTTTGTGTTTTACAATGTGTGTGAAACGTTGGAGTAAAATCTGTTTAGAATTGAGTTTTTGACAATGATTGCTTTAGGTTTCTGCATGTTTTTAGTTTTTAGGATTTATTTGTATTTCTCGGCTCCTCTTCGGGACTTTATTGAGACAAATATTTTTGAAATATGAAAGGAAATTCATAGCAGATCTAGGTCTGACCAGATACGTGACTTTTTAATCCAAAGTATAGGCTTTATTTCACTCCATAACTGTTTGGGTTTGGCCCTCTTTCCTGAAAGAAACAGGAAATTAATGATGAAATGTGAAAGATATCATATACGTACATCAGCCATAGTTTTGCATACCTTTGAATTTTGCGATCTATGTTGATACCAAGCAGTGTACTTGATAACATTTACTTCTATTTCCGCCCCAGCACCGCTGCCCTGCAGCGCAAAGTAACATTCGTTCGCTGGATAAAAGCTTTAACTTTTAATACCTACATTATGTTTAAATGCAACAGAACGTATTTACAGCCATAGCAGCAACCCATAATATGTTTAACAATAACAACAACATAAGTTATAATGACAAGCGCAGCGATAATAAAATCAATATTACCTCCGTGCAACATTCCACAAAGTACTAACAAGCACTTATTAGTCTCAATTGTAATGTAATTTGTTGAATTATTCAGGGCATAATCAAATATGGCATGTGGAAAAAGTTAATAGATTTAAGAATGCATGTTTATAAAAAACAATTTAAAAAAACAAAAATTAAATTTGCCACAAAAAGTGCAATTTTAATCGGCTGCCAATTCCGTTATCCGTTACCGGTCACTTTGTCGCTTTTGTGTTTTGCCATTTGGGTACAATCCTGCCTTCACGAATATGTAGTTACCGGTGGTTTTGCTGTAATTATTGAAGTTGTCATTTTTGATTGGTTAAGTATGATTTAACTCGTTTTTTGCTTTGTTTAATTATTTAATAAAATTAAAATAATACAGTGTTTATTCATTTTGTGGAATTTTATTAAATTTTAATGATCATAGCTAATAAAACATGCGAATTAAGTAGATGGCGTCTATTATTCAGTTGTTATTTATTCGCTCGGGCTTTTATTAAAAATTCTTTGACATTTTTTGTAATTTCCATGTTTGATTCAGGATATTAAAATAACTTGAGGGGTATTTTTTTGTTGGTAGAAAATTTATTAAAAATTCAGCAATGCATATTTCGTAATTGATATGTACCTATATAGATATTAAATACAGTTTTTAATGACATTGATAAAGCTTCATCTCTCCTTTCAGCATAAGGTGAAGCAGTGTATGGGACCTATATGGACTGCTTCACAGCTTCAATTTAGGCTCTGTCAAAACTCAAGTGGCGCCCTAGGCGCAGGTGTGTCGCTTCCTCAGGTGATGACAGGTGAAAATATTTCGTTTTTCATGACCACCTAGTTTCTTCTTCCCTTTATTAATAAATTTCATATCAATATGTTATCATGGTTCTTCTTACTTATCGGTTCAGAAGCCATAGTTGGTAGTTTGCGCGGTTTGAATGATCGTCTTTCTTGTGGATTTGAAGCCATTCGCTTGTCCGCACCTATTTTGCGTGACAGTATTTGCATTCTTTTTTACCACTTCTTTGCTTCAATAAATCTCTGTCCAATTACCTCAGTGAGATTCGTAAATTATAAAGCCGTTATCCCTACTTTGTTTAATTTGATACATTTAGTACGAGATGTTGAGATAACTTAATACGACCACATTATTTTTTCATACAACCAACCTCATCATATATGTACGTACTCGTACCTTAGAGCGCTTATAATTTGAAAAAATACCCCTTCTGGCAGGATACTTAAGAACACATAATTCGAATTTTCTTATTGTTTAACAGTACAGATACAGTATGGAAACGGAAAATCTGGAAATATGGCTGACGTGGGCAATAGAGCATTAAACCATATAAAGATGGATTCTGCTTCAATACCCAAATAATATTTGGCTTCATTAAAACTGCTCTCTGCAATACCCAAATAATATTTGGCTTCACTAAAACTGCTCTCTGCAATATACTCGTATACCATCTTTAGAGATTTCACGTTATTCCGTCATTTATGTTAATATTAAGTTCATCACGAGTAGAGGCCATGCTAATGTCCATATTTGAGTGTTGGACACAAGTAGCACCTTGTTATATACTTCTCACAAGACGTTTCGGATCAATTGCACACAATCAAATACAAATAAGAAAACACACAGCCACCTGAATGTAAACAATCCAATCGTGATGACAGAATAAAAATGTCATTTACACAACATATACAAAGACGCAGGTCGACAATTTAGAAAAGAAAAACAACAAAGCGATAAGTGGCAGTGTGGTCCACACTTAAGTACATAAGTAAGTATAAGTTGTCACATAAAGCAGCCCCAAGTAGTTAAGTTAATAGCGCCTGTGCTCATGCTACAACTTAAGCTTTCGGGAGAACTCTATATAACACGTATTCCTTGTACTACAACCGACTCTTTTAAAGTGATATAAGTAAACTTTTGAAATATTTTCCTTAGTCGTAAGTTCAATTAGACTGTGCTTCTTGGCTACGAAAGACGAAACATTTCTTTGTTTTTCAAAAATGGACCTTTGCTATGTTGCAAACAATTCCAATATTTTTTTTGTTTATCAAGATAATTTTGTTCTAAACAACAGATGGGCCATAGATTTTATTTTTTACCTGGTCACATACACTTACACAAAGTATATGTATCTGTGTAAATATTTTGCGATGGTATGTGGGTAGCCCCAAGGAAAGCATATACCGTTTGTTACATATTTGTTCACAATTTGTGAGATCGTTGAGCAAATAGACAAGCGAAACTCTAAACAAACAAAATTGAGTGAAAAAATCTCAAAAAGGAAACGTGTGTTGTATTGGTATTTGTGTGTGTTTTTTGTTTTTGTGTCAGTACAAATATTTTGACAACTTTCGAGTTAATCGTTACAAAGTTGAACAAGCAGAAACAAGTAGCCAACAAAAAATAAAATCGTACAAACATACAACGTACAAATGTATGTACACTAGGCATGGGACTATTCGAATAAAAAATTTATTTTTTCGAAGGCTATAAATAATTCGAATAATATTTATATTTAGAACAAGTATACCTTAAAAGTATTTATGTATATCATTAAACATTTTTAATTCTTGTTTAAAAAAAAATTCAATACAATTTATAATAATGTATGTATGTATATATACATATATATAAAACTGATACTCAATAATATAAAAAAAACCATGTAGTAATAAAATTAGACGGAACGATTTAAGAAAAAATATATTACTCGATTGACATTGGAATAATCATAAAAAGGGTTGAAAACAATTGACATTTTAGTATCGCGTGGGAAAAAATACTGCATATTTATTCATATTGTAAACGAGTTCAAAAATTATTTATCCTGCGTACATATTTACTTATTGTATAATATATTTATGAATGTTTATGTACGTTGTGTGGCTCTAATAATAAATTTTATGTTAAATTGAAAGGATTTTGAATAAATGTCAAAATAACAGGAATTTTTGTTTGAAAAAACAAAAAATAAACACAAAAATATATAGACCATTTTACAATCAAATCGTTAAAACACATTTAATTAAAGAGGAATAGCAGCAATTCCTTCAACTCATTTACTATGGTTAATTTTTTTCTTCTCTTTGTGTTTATTGTTTTCGTTAATCTAAAAAAGGAAAGAAAATGCATTTGATTGTTTATAACAATTTGATTTGTAAGCGTTTGTGTTTTTGTTGTTTGTTTTATTTTTTTCTTCTGTTCTATCTATTTACTTTGCGACATCGAAGACATTCTTTTTATCAAAAGTGTATCAAATTTCAACTCTTATTTGCTTGTTTAACTTTTACTAAATTTGTTTTTTTTATTTTTTTGCAAAAAGTAGATAGTATTTTTTTTTCACTTATCTCACAATAACGAACGCTTTGTATGCTGCTGTCGTTAGTTATTCGTTTATTCGAATAGTATTTATTCGAAAATAGTCCCACTACTAATGTACACTTAGAATTGTTAACAGATATAAAATCACTAATTCAAATACAAATAAAGGGTGTTTTTTTTAGGGGTATAGAACTTCGAATTGAAATAAAACACAAGAAAATCGTTTTAAGGTCCATCAGTTTGGCTTTATTGGAAGGATAATTTTATGCCATTAATGCTTAAATATGATTTCGGGCATGTGGCCGCCGCGGCTGGCTCGAATAAAGCCAATTCTACAGGTCCAATTTTCAACCACTTTTTCGAGCATATGGGGCCGTATGTCGGCAATAACGCCACGAATGTTGGCTTCCAATTCCCCTAACGTTTCTGGTTTGTTGGTGTAGACGAGCGACTTCACATATCCCCAAAGAAAATAATCCAATGGTGTCAAATCACACGACCTTGGTGGCCAATTGACAGGTCCATTCCGCGAAATTATGCGCTCATCGAATGTTTCCTTCAATAAATCGATTGTGACGTGCGCTGTGTGGCATGTAGCGCCGTCTTGTTGGAACCACAACTCATCCACATTCATGCCATCCTATTCGGGAACAAAATAGTCGGTTATCATGGCTCTATACCGGTCTCCATTAACGGTAGCTGCCTCTCCAGCATTATTGCGGAAGAAGTATGGCCCAATGACTCCACCAGCCCATAGAGCACACCAAACAGTCAGTTTTTGTGGATGTAATGGCGTTTCAAGGGTCTCATGTGGATTCTCTTCACTCCAAATGCGGCAATTTTGCTTGTTGACGTAGCCATTCAACCAAAAATGAGCCTCATCACTGAACAAAATTTTGCGATGAAAATCAGCATCGAAATCAATCTCATTTTCGGCCCATACACCAAAATCACGACATGGTCTCGCGGCTTTAATTCTTGCACAAGCTGGATCTTGTAAGGTCGCAAGCCAAGATCTTTGCGCAAAATCTTCCATAAAGTTGATGGACAAAGCTCCAATTGCTGTGCACGGTGGCGAATCGATTCATTCGGGTCCTCTTCAACACTTTGCTCTACAGCGGCAATTGTTTCTTCGGTGCGCACTGTTCGACGTCTCTGCGGATGCGTATTATCACATAGAGTAAACGTAGTGCGAAAACGATCCATGGTTAACCGAATTAATTGCTCTGATGGACGATTATGTCGACCATACAATGGACGGAGCTCACGGTAAACTTCGCGAACTGAACCATTATTTTCGAAATAAATTTGCACGATTTGCAAGCGTTGTTCTTTTGTCAACCTGTTCATGATGAAATGGCAAACCATTGACATTGGAAATTCATATTGGAATAATCATAAAAAGGGTTGAAAACAATTGACATTTTAGTATCGCGTGGGAAAAAATACTGCATATTTATTCATATTGTAAACGAGTTCAAAAATTATTTATCCTGCGTACATATTTTCTTATTGTATAATATATTTATGAATGTTTATGTACGTTGTGTGGCTCTAATAATAAACTTTATGTTAAATTGAAAGGATTTTGAATAAATGTCAAAATAACAGACCATTTTACAATCAAATCGTTAAAACACATTTAATTAAAGAGGAATAGCAGCAATTCCTTCAACTCATTTACTATGTTAATTTTTTTCTTCTCTTTGTGTTTATTGTTTTCGTTAATCTAAAAAAGGAAAGAAAATGCATTTGATTGTTTATAACAATTTGATTTGTAAGCGTTTGTGCTTTTGTTGTTTGTTTTATTTTTTTCTTCTGTTCTATCTATTTACTTTGCGACATCGAAGACATTCTTTTTATCAAAAGTGTATCAAATTTCAATTCTTATTTGCTTGTTTAACTTTTACTAAATATGTTTTTTTTATTTTTTTGCAAAAAGTAGATAGTATTTTTTTTTTCACCTATCTCACAATAACGAACGCTTTGTATGCTGCTGTCGTTATTTATTCGTTTATTCGAATAGTATTTATTGGTAAATAGTCCCACTACTAATGTACACTTAGAATTGTTAACAGATATAAAATCACTAATTCAAATACAAATATAAGCACAATTTCCCATACATAGGTTGCAATCGGGTCAATTGGCACGCGCTCGTTTCGCTTCACTACACTTTGCCTGCTATTTTATGTCTGTTTGTTTGTGTGTATACAAGTTCGATGGTTTGTTCGCTTCGTTCAGATAGGCCTTGTGTCACCTTTGTGATACCACCGGAGGCGTCTCAATGACCTGTTGTAACTTTGCTTCGTCTGAGAGAAGGTAAAAAGCTCGATTTGAAGTTCAATTTGCAAATTGACTGTTGCCTGTCCTGCTGCTAGATTTGATGACATCCTCATTGACTATCGTACGAAAATTGTTAGTGCTGATGAGGGTTTAAAGGTCAAAAAGTAAAAATAAAAAAAAAGCACAAAAAATTTTAACAACGAAAGGAAGAACAGCAAATTTAGTGATAAGTAGATATTGGAAGTTAAGTGAATATACTGAGCTAAATATGTGTGTAGCTTCATAACAATTAAATAAGTAACTTTTGTATGTCGGTGTACGGTGTAACACTTTTCACACTAGTTTGATATTTTTATTACCGTTGAGGTGAGGTTTTTTCTAAATTTTATCATGGAGGGAGTTTTAAGTTTCACTCAACTCTGAATTATATTCTTGGAGACTGTTTTGCTGAGAAAAGACTTCGGAAGTGGGGATGTGCCCGAGGTGGGCTTGCCTGTTGTAACATTGATCCCGGTAAATTGATCCGTCACATCCCATCCCATGAATGAATTTGCCGACCAAGCAGGGCGAGGTACTGTAATTAACGGCAGCAAATCTCAATAAAATAATAATACTTATTGCAACAATAACACCATGATAAACTAATTCCTTATTGAGAATAATCAGAAATGCATCACACACAGATTCCACTCAAATTGAAAGCCCCTTATATTATTACACTTTATAATAAGTAAATAGTTAAATAATAAAGCAAATGGGAGCTGTGAGCCATATCCAAGTTAAGTGTCTTCACACATAGTTTATTGTTATTGATTTTGGCTGTGCCGCATAACGTTGGGAACCAGAAAGCTTAATTGTGGTGCCTGTGCGCAGTGCGGTAATTTCATTATTGGCGACATCGATTGCCCTAGCTTAGGCCAATAATAGAGACATGGCCGGGCATGGAGATAAATCGAAACATCGTAGCCAGTGTTCGGAGTAAGGGGGTAGATTTACTACCTTTTTTCAATTACAAATTGAAGCACTGAAAATCTACCACACTTTTTGTTAGAAAAATACTTAAGATATTTTAATTATTCCTTGTTAGTATAGTAAGAAAACCATTATAGCAGCTGTCAGTTTTTATAGAGCTCAGCACATTTCCAAGTGACTGTATTTTCAACGGTTTCAGATGTCGGCCCTAGATTGTCATTGACCTTTATACCACTTGTTTCTGAAATGTTATATAGGTATCTTTGCAATCCTAGTACTTACTAAAACTTTGAAGTCCGAACACTGATCATAGCTAAACTCAAAGGCACACACATGCATATTTGGTTATTACCCTGCAGTAAAATTGCGAAACAGTCTTCAAAAGAGGAAGTCTTCAGACACACACTTTGTGAATCGTCCTGTGACGGTTACAAAAGTGATAGTTTAAAGACAGTTCGAAATATCGGATATCGATAATCACTCATCCACAACCAAAACTATCCCCAAACTTTCCGAAATGAAAATAGAACTGTCAGAATGGGAACCGGTTAAGAATGAGTAGCAAAGTAATGCACTGTCGACAATTGCCACCGCCAATGACATCGCCATGTTAAAGCAGACAGTTGAGAGCATTGCTTGGTTATTGAGCTAGAGCTGGTGGTGGCGTCAAACGATTTAGTTCAGCGACAATTCTAAACCAGTACAGTTTTCTGCAGGGTACATCTTAAAGCACAGTTACTCTTACTTGACATAGCATGACTTCATAGTCTCTTAAACATTATATTTAATGAGTTTGGTTTGCAACAGATTACTCAACGTAAAGAAATAGGTACAAACGAATCTTATTAATTTAAATTACACGTAGCAGACTTGCTAAGTGTAAGGGGAATTCAGTTCAATTCAGAAGCTACATCGCGACTAAGCGTCCCAAGTTAATTTCCATGCATACAAACGAAGGGTTATGAATGTATGTAAGTATGTACACTTCTTCCAGTGCTATTAGTGAATTAGATTTGAAACTTCTTAGAATCATATAATGGATACAAGTAGCTTGGCGTGGCATGATATCCTCAGAGAAATACAATCACTGTTGGCCTGCCCCGCGGTTCCTTGTTGTTGTCTCTTTATTATTATCTCATTTGAGCAACAACAACAACAAGCTAACTCTGAGCTTTTCGGGCTGAAATGAGATTATATGAGCGCGCAAATAGGAGACATATGAAATTATTATGACTTTAATTAGTTGTTTTATGATGTGGAAAATTGTCAGATTTATTACATTTTATTAAGAGCAAATTACTTACTTTCCTTTCCCTAGGTTTTACTTATGTAATACTTTACCTTATGCGCAGTGCTTCTTCGCATTATAAAAAGTAAAGTGTCCTCGCCTGAGAATTGATAGATAATTAGTCTTTGACAACTACAAAGGAAAGTGTCATCATTATGTCATCATGATGTTCCAATGGATTAACATTTTCATTAGATGTAATTTAACATTAGCATTAGCAAAAATGTTGCGGAATATTTTAGATGAAATTCTTTCTTCGCAACGGTTCCATCTTGATATATTTGTAACGGTTGCTTGATTCCAGAAGTCTGAAATGGATATTAGGCGTTAATACTTTGATTTCCAACATTTTAAATAACATTTGTATCGCTTACCTCATGCCAACTAACTACTTTTTGGTGAAGTGATTGTCTTTGTTCCTCACCCTGATTCATCATCACAACTTAAAAATTGTTTGCTTCTAAAGTGGGACTAATATTTTGGTATATTTGCGCCTTCCAACAGATTCTTATTTAAGACACTCCTTTATATATACGAATTTAGTTTTGAGGCCAGCACCCTTACAACGGCGTTAAGAAAGATGAATATATAATTAATTCAAATGAGAAAAAAGTACAAAAGGAAATGAAATAAAGGCAACACTGTTCATTAAAACAAGAAGCCCACATTTCTTTTTCCGCACAAAACTCGTTTCCATATTTATGCTATAATCAGCCAATGAACCTCCAGAAAAGACAAAACAAATGTCGGTTGAATACACCATCGCAACCACAGAGCTATTTGCGTTCAGGCAAAGCCTGCACCTTAACATTTTTTCTGTTTCTATTTTGTGTGGCGCTTAATGAAAAGCGCATTAGCATGCATTAAAAGAATAAATGTATAAAAAGCGAATAAACCAACGAAATGTATGAATGAGCTTCACTGAATGAATGCCTGAATGCCTGAACGAATGAATACATGAAAGTTGAAAGGAGTTAACAAAAAGAGCAACAACTCAATGAAAGCAAATTTTTTAATTGATGTACAACGATAAAGAAAACGACGAAGAAAATGGCCAAACCAAGAGACGTGTGAATGCATGCTCGAATAGGTGAGAAAAATTATTGAAAAGAGTAAGCAAAAGGAAGAAGGCATAACACAATGTGTCATACCCCCTTCTCAAATGCACCTCATTATCAATACAAGAATACCATGAGCTGATTTCGTACCTTGGAATGGGTAGCTGTATGAGTTTAAATAAATAAAATAAGTGGAATACGTTCGTTTGCTTGATAGAAGAAAGAAACTTATGAATGGTTGAAAAGCTTTGACAGTATAAAAGAAATGACATTTTTTTACGGATTAAGCACAAAAATAACCAACAAATTTTCTTAAAATATTTCGCAGGTGAAAGTGCCAAAAGTTAGTTACTTAATGAAATAATCGCTTATCAATTCGACTCTATGAATAACTTCCTAAACCAATAATTTTAATTTAATAAAGAAGTGATCTTAATGGCAGGGGCCTTAGAGCTGCTATTGGTAATCTCGCACCTTCATCGACTATATATAATCTAGCGATTTGGAGGAAGAATCTGACCTGTTGTTGGTTTCGGCTGTCGCAGAAATAATACCTTTTAAGCACTTAAGATCAAAGTTAACTAAACAAACATTTAAAAAAACCTTGGGTGGAACATTTGAACCTGAGCTTTTATAGCGGTTACGTCCTCTTAGAATTTTAGATTGCATATGAGGGGGTCAGAAGCAAAAGGATCTTGGTGAAATTTTTTTTAAATTTCAGTTTTACCCTTTTTTGTATAATTAGATATAGTGTTTATTTGTGCACAAAGGAATCCAAGTCATTTTGGACATTTTAGTGACATTTATTGGCCTTCCAATAAACGCTTTACCCTGAATTTACACAAAAATGATAATAAGTAATCAACTTAAAACTTGAATATCCCGAATCAATGTCGGACTAGGAGGTGTAGTTAAAGAAACTCAGTTTAAGTTTTAAATATTTCTCCAACGAAAACTAATAAAGTTCAAAAAATTACACTTAAAACAATTTAAGTCAAAAATCCTTGCTACTAATTTAAAAAAAATAATTTCTGCCATTCACCTGAGCGTACCGGATACGTATCCGGAGAAGGACTATTAACATCAATATAACCCTGTTTGGTCCTTGAGGTCATTTTCCATGATAATCATGTTTATGCGACGAAATAAGACATTTTAATGATTTCTTATCATTTCAAAAACATAGTTCTAAATGGGCTATCAAACCGTAGAGTTTTGACTATGCGCTTCATCTCGTTCTATGTGTTGCCATGTTATTATCACGTATTTATTCAGTTTTTGTTGTTGCTTAGTATTCTTTGTTAATTTGTCATTTTGCTTTTACCAGTATTTTTTAATAAGCGCTAGACCCACATAATTTATAAATGCACCGAATTTTGTCTTGATTCTCAATCAAATGCAGGGGAATTGAAGGCTTTAAATCTTGACTCCCTCCGCAGCTCTGAGTACATTATTTCCTTCAGCTCTTCTTCTATGATTTTAATATGATAAATGTTCGCTATAAATTTTATGAAATATGCATACGCAGCATTTTGGCTAAAGTTGAGTATGGAAAAAATTCAATAAATTGGAATTTTTTTTCGATCTCTCTATGATTTTTAGTGACACAATAAAACTCCTAAGCGCCCCTTGAGAACAGAACTATGTCAGAAAATTTATTTCTTACCATCGCAATTTAAGCCAAATATGTAAATGTTTTCACACGCCGCGCTTGTCACAGCAAAAATTAATTTGATTTTATTTGTTTTCCCAAGTTATGCTGTGAGTTGGCTGGCCACACGCCTCCCAAACCAAAATTTAGCAGCGGCAACAATAATAACTTTTGTTTAAAGCACTTAAGTAATTTTTTTTAGCACTAAATGGAGGTGCAAAAGCATGAAAAAAGAGGCAGGGTGTAATAAACCATAAACCATAAGCAAAAAGCAGAAATAACGCTTGGTAGCTTTGTTAAGTCACAGCAAGAAACAAGGAAAATCAAGGCTTTGCTATATGCCGAGCAGTTACAACTCACTCCTCGGGAGTAATCGCACTACGCTAAAGCAAAACAATAACAAAACTGAGTGCAATTTCAACGGTAATAAAACAAAAATTCCTTCCAGCCAACAAGAAAATTTATGGCAGTTTGAAGAGAACAACAAATTTGAAAGCCGTAGCTTAAAAGCGCCTAAAAGTATATGAAAAAATATTTGCGACAAACAAAATTCAGAAATATTAAAAAAGTTGTGAGATTTGTGTGCTGTAGCAACATACGTTTGGCTGTTTTTTTTTTCTTTTGTTCAGCGCTATTAGTTCAACGTATTCTCTGTTGTTCGCTTTAGTTGGGGAATTTATAAAAATTCATAGTTTAACAGAGAAGCGTAAAGCACAGGCCATGAAAATCCGAGAGTTGTGTAAGCACCTCAAATTGAAATCAAATGTTTGATTAACACACAATATTTTACACACACTTCCTGCAGTGAACCTCAAACTAAGGTATTCGTTCATGAAACATTTGAAAACTGCGATCGAACTACTAAGAAACAGATACTTTTTCGGATTACTGTGTTATTCCTTATTCCTATAAAGCTTCTTACGTTCAATTCGATAATCACGTACATTCTCCACGTTTCAGCAGAAGTTGTCGTTAAAACTCCGTCTCTCTAATTTAGAAAAGTCTGAATTAATTCTCTTAATGTTGCCTAGCTTGAACACAATAATATAATCTACTGTTCTCTGACCAGAATAGGAGAATACCCAATAAAATTTTCGAAAAATTCCTGAAAAAAAATTTTTTTCCCATACATTTTTTATGGTGCGAATTTTTATAATTTTTATTTTTGTTAGATAGATCAATAATCTATCGATCGATGGTGAAGTGGAATTTTGTGTGTGTGAAATAGTTACATCTATAGGGATAGGAGCAGGAATGGAGATAGTGATAGTAATAATAGAGATAATGATAGGGATAGGAAAAGCCAATATTTCTAGATCCATTCAGGCAAATATCTGGGCAGGACAAAGTCTGCCGGTCCCTCTAGTAATTTCAAATTTGTCACCAACAAAAGCAGCTGATTTTAGCTTAGGGACTTCTGAAAATATATAAAAACCTGTTTAAAAAATTTTTAACTTTTTGCTTAGAATTTTTAGAAAGTTTCTAAGCAGTTTTGTAGCCTATTCACTGCAAGTCTCAGGTCTCAGAAAGACTTTACTGATTACTGCCAATTATTTTTCGTAAGAGTGTTTCTCGAAACAGCCGTTCAACCCTTGAATCTATCCAAACGCTCTGAATGGTATTCACCTATACTTTTCGGAGTAATCGATGTGAAGGACACCTCAAATATCTTGCTCAACCTTTTACAGTCGCCTATTAAGAGATGAGTGTTACTGGTCACCAAATTCAAAAAGACACGGATATACAACAACTCTCAAGGATTATTTGCTTTGAAACGTTAGCCATAATTTTTTCGAAATACTTATTTTTTTGAAATTTAGGTCTGAATGTTTTAAAAGGCAAAATTAAAGATATGATATATGACTGATATCTGATTGTGAAAATTGTCGATCGGTGTTATATTTTGGGTTTTAATACGTTTTTAGTAATATAATGCTTTAAGTTTTCCGTGCAAAACCCTTAGATAACAAACTTTTTTTTTTTTAAATTTTTGTTATATTGTTATATTGTTTATGTTGTTAAAGTTTTCAATGGCCTAATATTTTGACCCGCTTATCTTGTAGCATCACCAGAAACACGATCAGCCAACCAAGAATATTTTATACTCATGACACCTGTCTTGTTTACCCTTTTCGTAAATTTTTCGGTGGGAAACGCAAAAAGGGAAACATTTTACATACATCAGCTAAGCTGTGTATGAACATATATAGATATTTCCGTTTCTACAAAAAAAAAATAATAATAAGAAATTGGCCATAACAAGCAACAGAACACTGGTCTACACGCACACCGAAAGTGTTGCTGATGAACGGTGAACGGCTGGCCAAGAAACACAAACGCCTACTAAGCGATGAATATGTGACGATAATAACATCATGTTTGCGTCATGAAATGCAAAAAACAAAACAAAGGAGGAGGCAAAGCGACAGTGTCCAACTTTTAAAATACGCAAAATCCAGGCTATGCAATAAAAAGGACAATGAGCTTCACAAACAATAACATTTTCACTATCACATATGCAAAATGCATTTATAAAACTATTCGCATGCTTCCACCTCACTTCGCGAGCGTCCTCTTTCATATATTAAATGTGAACTGTGAAGGATTGAAAACTTTTGATGTCCTTTCCCTTTTTTAACTGAGGTCGTGGCATATGACCGAGTCAGTTTTTATTTGTTGCCTTATTGTTGTTATTCGTGTTCTATGTGTCGCCTGCTTGTCGTTCTGTCTACTTTGTTACACTTACACACAAACAAATATTTAAAGGGCATTCATAGTCCTGGTAGATCGGTATTTGCATGTCCGTTGCTCACTTGTCAGTTTGTCATGTTGATGTTTCACATTTTTTAGTTTTTATTCTGGTATATACATATAGAACGATGACCATAACAACAATAAAAATGTTACGTGAATGATGCGCCACACAATATGCTACATATCTGACACCGACCTCCATACAACACCGCCCCCCGCTCGACAACCAACCTTCACAGTTGTTAAGAGTTAAAACGCGGAAGTGTGCGGAAATTGACTTTTAAATATGTTGCCACATATACACACACACAATTGCAGCAAGTGTTGGCTGTAAAGTTTTTTACTACGTGTATTATTAAGATTACTGAGAAATGCTAGTTGACAGGGGTCAGTTGGAGTAAGCGTATTACGCTGTGCTCTTCTGCCTTCTGCCTTGACACAATAACTGAAAAAAAATATGACTTGGTCGACGAAATATTGCTTTGTCGTGGCCACGTTTTGTGCCTTGTTATTGTGACACTTGAGTGATTTATTATTCTGGTAAATATTAAGTGTAAAAGCATTGAAACATTTAAATAAATGAAACAAAATTGAATATAAACTGAGAAGTATAAATTTAAATAAATAAAGAAATGAGCTGCGAAGAGTAAACCGCCGTAGTTAAAACTGGTATTTTATAAATGAATAAAACTGATTTTTGATACTCGATAATGGCAAAAAATACTATCACTTGATACTTATCGCCGAATTTCCGTGAAACAGTATTCGTTGCTCCTAAAAGCATGCAACTCATCTACTGCTTCTCAGTTTTACCGTATAAATCATTTAATTAATTCTGTGGCAACAACAGGCCAAGTAAGTTTTTAAAGGTTTTCAGCAGAGCGTTGTGGAAGTTCAACCTAGGGTTTGGTGATGAACTTAAAACTATCACACGCAATAAACGTCAGTAAGTAGTATTTTAGGTTATTATTTGATTTTAAAAGTACAATTAGAACACAATAGACAACTTAGCTTTTTTTTTCTAAAACTTTCTTAACTATTTGCTCAGTGGGATTAAGTTTGAATAGTTTTAACAGAATTTAATATTTCAAAACACTTAGGCTATCTTGCACGACGGAAAGTAGTTTTCTTTTAACTCAGAGTTAATTTGAAAATTTGTCAAACACATATGATTTGAACACCTTATTTGACGTCAACTATAAAAAATATTAATTTTCTTTGTGCAAGTGGGCCTTAATAAACATTTTGTAAAAAACAAATATTTATTTTAAATTATGAACACTCTATATACTTACGAAGCACTGGCACTTATAAACGTTTGATAATTCTAAATGAATTGGTTTAAACAAAACAGCCCGCTATTTAATTAATTTAGCAATAAGTTAAGGATACTTTAGCAACAATTCTATTTGTTATAAGAGCAGGAAATCATAAGTTATAGAATGCAAATCTCCACTGGTAAAGCGCCATAATGTACAAACAAAAAATCTTACATACTTTAAAGTGCTTCTTCTTCGTAAATGCACAAGCTTCCATATAAGTGTATATACATAATTAATATTTACAAACACTCAGAACAAAATCAAACAATTAAAACTAGGCAAAAGAAGAACCCACTTTCGCGCAATCACAATTACTTTTATTTACTTGAAATTGTAAGTAAATGGCACTTATAATGTATAAATAAACATTTACGAAGTAAAACTTATTGTAAGATTATACGCACACATGATTAAGCCCTGTACAAAGTGCCGCTAGTAATCGTTTAGTATATAAATGAAACATATTGATTTTGAAAACTTTTGTGACGCCGATCAAATGTATGTGCTGGTGCACTTGGCAACGTCAATCTAATGATAAGTAATAAATATATATATATGTATATTAGAGCGGGTCAAATTGTATGGATGGATTTTTTTTTCATCAGGAGTATAGCAAAAACGTAATCTACAGATGATTATAAGAAAAGTTGCCGAAGACACCATAGCTCTTAGTCCGATTTCGAGTCCCCCACTTTTGCAAAATAGATATTTTGCCATATGAATGTAGGGTTTGGCCAAAAAATCTTCATAGTTCCAGATAGAATGTTATGAAAAATATCATATTGGCATTACTTTACGTACATTTCAGAATCTGTATTAATATCTATAGTGTTTTTGAATTTTAGTAGAGACATCAGGCTTAAATTATGAGAAATTAGTCTAAAATGAACTTTAAACTACTATATTATCATTTTTAACAATTTTCTTATGGAAAATTTTTCAGGAATTTACAGCATTCGTACAATCAACAAATGAATTATTTTACATTGGAAAATGTAAATGCAATCTAAAAACAACAGAATGCTCATATGGTTTAATACCAAACAGGCTGCGCTTGCAATCAGAGTGAGTGGGTTCGATTCTCCACAAGATCCTCTGGAAAAAGCAAAACTATACGAATTAGTCTGACGACAAATCGTGGCTGTTTTCGAAATAGTACTATAACTATAGCCTGTATATGTTTGTTGCTTTCAATTTTTCCTTAATCAAAAATAATAATAATTAACTAAGAATTATTATCAGCTGGTCTTGAGCTCGTTAAACTTACAAAAATATGTGAAAATGAACAGACCATAAAACCAACATCAAAATAAATTATAAAATAATTTTAACAAATGCATACCTGAAATTTTTCACAGTCTTGAATGTCTTTGAATATATTTCCACTTGCTGCTCTAGGTAATTCATTGAAATGCAGCAAACATATAAATTTAAATGCTTTTCAAAAAGTCTTACAACACCATTTTCTATTCCAGTATTAGCTGCTTCGTCCATCCAAGTAATTCAGCATTAGGTTCTTTTAGAACAACTAAATGGGGTTCTTTTCATTTTCTCTCTAGTTAATGATACATTCTTTCTGCCATCGAAAGAAAATGCAGTTATGTTGGAATTTACGAAGCACTTCATCTCTAGCTTTAATTTGTTCTCTTGCAACTTTAGATTTATCCTTTATGACAAATTCACCACGAACATCTCGAAAATTTATATCTTTGAAAAGGGCTGTTTGCTAAACATGAAGCAACTCTATCTGAAACACCGAATCTGTCACACATCGTAGCAAAATTTGTAGCATCGTATCCTTGAGTATATTGTCCTCGTTTCATTGTAACAGATACTTCTGCAACTGCTTCATTTGCAATTTGTGCTTCACCCGTTTCCATATCTGTTCCAAGTGTTTCGTATGTTGCATCATCACTAACTGTTGGCATTGTTGGTATTGTTGGTATTGTTGTAGGTGTTTTTTCTCCAATGTCATCCATATATTTAGGTATTGTGAATTTTCTATCATTATGTTGGTCCATCATAAATTCTTTTAAATGGTTTGGTATTAAACCACATGAGCATTCTGTTGTTTTTAACTTGAATTTACATTTTCCAATGTAAAATAATTCATTTGTTGATTGTACGAATGCTGTAAATTCCTGAAAAATTTTCCATAAGAAAATTGTTAAAAATGATAATATCGTAGGTTAAAGTTCATTTTAGACTAATTTCTCATAATTTAAGCAACACTATAGATATTAATACAGATTCTGAAATGTACGCAAAGTAAGGCCAAAAAGATCCATCCCTACAATTTGACCCGCTCTAATGTATACGTATGTTCATTCCCTGTAAAAAAGCGATTAGGCCAGGATGCGTCCGGGATGAGTCGCAAAGGAGCATGCGACTAATACCAGTTCTGATCTCTTTGTACGGGCTGCACTGTCACATTTGTTTGAGCATGCATTATGGAGAGACCATCGGATATATTTATACTCAAACGGTTGAGATGGGGCTAATCCCCTCTCTACCCAAACTGGTACTGGCAGAGATGTGTTATGGGTATGCTACAGAAATTAAACATGTATTTTTAACCCTGTCAGTACTCTACCCAAGTTAAATTGGCTTACTTTATTGAACTCTAGTTAACTGTAGGCTAAAGGGATTAATCGCGGATCACTATCTTTAGAGATTACCTACCCGATTTTTTGAAGGGTCTGTATGAAACCCAGACAACGAGGTATCTAGTTACATATATAGGGGGCTATTTATGTATGCACATTAGGGTGCTTATCACTTTGCACATTTGGCTTACAAATCTGGTCCGCCAGGAAAGTCTCTCTCAGGTTATAAAAACATCACGTGCATAATGTTTCACAAAAAGGTCAGCAAGCAATGAAAGATAACAAACGAAGTACAAATATCGAGTTTGACGGACCGTGTTGGATTTTTGGAACCTTTTTCTGAAGCCATGTTTCGTTCACTTCCTTATAAAAATAAATATTGTTCATAAAAACTTTAAAACTTACACTTTAGTGTGCTAGGTTTTGATGGGCTACAAAACTATATATTTTTGGTTTCCCGTTTTAAATATGTGAATGTGTAGTTTCATAACTATAGCACACTCAGAATTGGCATATTTCAATTATTTACATAATATTAACCAATTTTTTTTCGTAAGCAGTTAACAAAGTATAAATAAAATAAAAAAATTAATGTTTATAGGGAGAATTCAATTTCCTACAAAACCATATACGGTTAATAAGTTTGCTTCAATTCCTCAGCAGTTTTAAATACAAAATTAAATCACTTTTAAAAAATGTAATGACAGGCGTCCAAAAATTTAGATTAGGCTTTGAAACCATTAAAGTGCTCTTGTTCGATATGCTAAAAAATAAATTTCAAAAAAAAACATTGTTTAGCAAAGTGTAATGTACATACGTACGCTAATAGGGCAGCCAATGTCTTATTTGATGGGCGATAATCACGATCTTTCGTATGCATATATTTACATTTGTACATATATTTCTATCATTTTCTATTTTAGGTTTGTGGGTTTTCTTTCTTTGAATAACCTAAAAAGTTCGATATTTTTGAAGGCATCATTCTCTAATGATATTTCGTTTTCTCAAATTTAATAAAAGATAAAGCATGAGAAGATGATTTTAATTGGTTTGAAGCATTCTCTGTCGATCTGTTATACGTATGAGCTTTCCGCAGGCCTCTTTTTCGTGCCTGTTATCACATGTTTCGTAAAAAAAGAACATTCAAGAAGCGATATGCCTCCAATAACCCAAATACAAAGCATGTTGCTGCAGGAAAAAAAATAAATGAACATCAATCAGCACGCACTTACCAAAAATTACAACAGCAAACAATACCGAAATTTAGTTTACATACATACGTATGTGTGGTTGTGCTTGGTCATCAGGTAAATAACTTATGTCTCGTGGTACATGAATAACACGGCCTTTAATATTGTTGGCCCGCAAGTTTGAGTTCTGCTTTTTTCACGGTTCCGTTGATATTTTTCGGTAGCTTCGTCAGCTTTTGTTATTGCGCTTCTTGTTGCTCGCTTGAATTTATTCTCTCAACTGAACTCATTCACTCAGCAGATTCATTGCCTCTGTTCGCCTCCTCCAAAAAACTGTGCGCCTATTAAATTAGCAAACTGTTTAAAACTTATACGTTTTGTTTACTAAATTTATTTAATTATTTGATTATGTGTGTAGATTTTATGGTGTTTAATTAAAACTTTATAGTTATAGTGACCAAAAATCTTCATAATGATAACAAAAGGTCAAGAAATGCTGTTAAAAATATAAAAATTGTTTTAAATTAAAAAACAAAATATAAATGGTGATTGTTGTTGGAGCAAAGCTCGAATTTTTGTGTTTGTTTGTATAAATGTTTTATAATGAAAAGTGGGTTTCACAGTAAAACGCTTTGCTATAACTTGCAATTTTAAGTTACTGGACTAAAAAATGTGGTGCCTATTTTTTTGTCAATGCTGCATATGGCGGCTGCTTTTTAAAAAAGTTTTTTTGATTTTGGTTGTTGATACCGAATTTTCGGTCTTTTTTTACCAGTCACTCAGAAATTGGCAGCAACGGGACCTATTGAATAAACAGGTCTACTTCGGTATTATTTTAGGAATACCTTAGTAAAATATTCGGATAAAAAGAAGCTAATGTTCAGAAAGCAGGTTTTTTTTAGAGGCTTTTTATTATGGCTCTTTATTCGACTAAGTAAACAGAGAAATTGTTCTTAAATAGTCTCAGCGCTTACCATACAACGTTTTAGTGACTTTTACATAGGTAGGTAAAGGTAGATCTTACAGCTTTTTTCCTAAAAATATAGTATCAAAGTAAGGTGTCGCAATTTTAAAATTTCCTGTTCAAGTATAAGTAAAGAGCACATCGACATTTCTGCAGTTTAACAATAAAATCAAAAAGCTTTGTAATATTTTAACAGAAGAATTTACTGAAAATTATTAAGAGCTGACCATATTTTTAAATAGCACCGAAAACATCGATTGAAAATTGTATTTATTTTTGCTCATAATAGTCAGAAGCCCATTTCCCCCGAATACTAAAATATATTGTTGTGGAAATAAAACTGCGTTTCTCAATTGCGTTTTTAGACCTTGAGCCGGCACAAATAGCAACTAAATATGTTTATACATACTTATTTTATTACTTTTTAAATATGTTAATTTAGTAGTTTATTTAGTACCGGTATTGTTCCTTCAAATTTTTCGCAAGGAAGTACCAGTATAATTTTGTACTATTCAGAACAGGCAAACATAATTACAAAGCACCAAGAATCAAAAGAAACAAATAAGTATCGCTGCCTGTATGTAGATTTGTATTAAATTATATGTTGTTTCAATGAATATATTAACGCTTAAACAAATATACATATGTGAGTGCCTTAGAGTGGCCAACTCTTAAAAAATTGTTTTCTGAAATGTTGTGATAAAGATTTATGTCAAGTGGACTGATGCTCTGTAATTTCTTAAGATAAATTGTTTGAGGATTTCGAATTGCTTCAAACAGAAATAAATCCAAAAATTTAACTACACAATATATTCTATTTTATAAGGAATGGTTATGGAAGACACATATGTAGGTACCTTTGCTTGAGCACCGAAAGAAAAATGAAATTTTTCGGAAATGAATGACCCTAATGGGCATCGCACACTAAATCAAAAACAGTCACAACTCCAAAAATCTAAATATAGTAAAAATTTCTTAATCAAATTGAATTCCACAACACATAAAACCTTTATAGAAGATGATTTCAAAAGCAATGTGAAAACTAAAAATAAAATTTTTTACATGATATTATTCCATGTTTTCATCATCAAATATCAAATCTTAATAGTACTACAGTTTTTCAATTCACTACACTAATAAATGCATCGTATTATTTGCAATTATATCCATGATTTGACAAAAAGGACACTTTTTCTATTAAAAAATCAGCGTTCACAGTTTTTCACCAAAAGCGTCACAAATCAAAAAAATACTGTTTAAGCGGAAACCAAATACTCTGTTGCCCATATCGGACACTAAATCAAAAACAGTCACGACTCAAAATAGTACTCTTTAGTTAATGCTGTTCAAGCGGAGCAGGTAACACAAAAACAGTTATAACAGTATTTTTCCAGTTAGCGAAAAATGTGATTTGAGCTAATTTTTTTGCAGTCGTTAGAGATGTGTTTTTTGAACTTATTTATGAGAAAAAAACGATTTTGAAAAATTTTGAGTTCCCTGCAAAAAACCTTGGAGCATCAGAGTACTCAAACACTTATCCTCATTCATATAAAAAAGGTGGTCCAATTTACATAGCGATGTCCGGTGATTGGATCACCTAATCCTATTCGGAGTACCATTTACTTTGCTTCTGAATAGTCTATAGAGCACCTACGTTGGAGTACTTTGAAAATGCTGCCAAAAGATTACTCTATAGAGTATTCTAGACGAAAGCGAGAAGGGAGTATGTGTTCTTTTGAGGACCACCTACTCCCGCTCTCGCTTTGCTGTTGAATACTCTATAGAGTAATCCCATGGGAGTATTTTGAGAGTACTCTCACGTAGGTGGTCTATAGAGTATTCCAAAGCAAAGAAACGGAGTACTCCGAGATGGATTAGGTGATCCAATCACCGGACATTGCCATGTAAATTGGACCACCTTTTTTATATGAATGAGTATATGTGTTGGAGTACTCTGATACTCCTTTAGGAGTATTCTATAGAGTATGAAACGGAGTATTTCCGTTTTTTGCAGGGTTGTGACTGTTTTTGATTTAGTGTGCGATATTTATATACTGCATGTAAATGGTATAAATTTGTTTATCCGACATCTCATAAGGTTTAAAATTTTTATTAAACCCCCTCTGCTACTTATTGCTGGGCGCCTAGTCAGTTGGGTACAAAAATCCAATTGAGTTTCCTACAAAATGCAGAAAAGCTCAAGTCAAAATCAAAATGGCGCTGCAAACGTAATCGACAACGCAAAATTAGAGCTCTTAAATGCTCCAAAAAATATAGTCAAAATGTACAAAACTTGGGGGGCAGGCAACCAAGAGAAGAATGGCAAACATGAAGAGCACTGAGCTCTTCACCCTGACCCACTTTCACTGGATCATGAACGCATCACTATAAGGCTGAATTTTTTGTGCACACACATAAACACATACAAGGTACATGTATGTATTGATAAAATCTACCTAATTAGCAATTTGTGTTCACTGCATACTTGTGTCGAAAACTCAAAGTGCCGTTATAAAGTTCAACATTTGATGATTTGATTTGTTACTTCTCTTTTCATGCTGGGAGCACATATTTTTTTAAATTTGTTAGCGACTGCTATGCTTTTTTCCGTATGTACTTTAAAAATATGTGAGTTGGAAATTTTGTAGTCGATCTCCAAAATGAAAAGAGCGTCTATGTGGATCAGTATTTCTACACATAACCTAGATTTGCACACACTTGCATGTTTTGGTAACACATGTACATATAAGTCCGAGCGATATTTTCTATTAAATTAAATACACTTCTATATACATATGCATATAGGCGATCTTCAGTCGATCATTTCTGTGTCTCTGGTAGAAAAAGTTAATTTTTTTGTTTTGATGTTAATTTCAATTCTCGGACTATATGACTAGCATAAAGTTCACGGTTAGTTGAAGACTACTCTAACTTATTTAGAGCACTTCTCTATTTTGACTATGATTATGTAAAATAAATTTTTTTGATTTCGGCACTTTTTAAGGGGAAATTGAAAAAGAGATAGTATATACAAATAGAAAGGATAATACTGGGAGTCCCTCGAAGAAATATTATATTTAACAATGCTAGATCCAAAAAGCAAACGAATAAAGGGAAATCGGTTTCTATTGTGCTTTACGGAGTTTAGTATTGACATTTTATTGAAAAATAAAAGAGGAATATATTTCCAAGTTTCGTAAACATCCGGGAGCTTGGTATTAATATAAAGTAGGTGGTCGTTTCGTTTGTGTTTCCAAAAACGCAGTAGATGCTCTGCAGCTGCAATAAAGTCCGAGCCCTGTTTCGAACTCTCTAACACCAAAAAAATATTATATATGGTCAAAGTGGGGAGAGAGCTCTGAGGCAACTTATGCCCAATATTAAAAAAAGAAAAAAACAATCTCAAAATATGTGGCCGAATGCTGTCAAGGGGAACGTTGCATTCGCATTCTGTCCGCCTGGTATTTTGTGGTCGAATATTATTGATTGAAAGTGATTCCGCACTAGTGCCTAAAAGTGGCTTGGTGATAAAGCTGTGAACAAAGTAATTAAGTAATTATGACGCTCACTGTCTTTGAGCACAAGAAAAAGCTGTACGATCGAATAAACCACAAGGCCTGAGTAAATATACGTATGACGTCATAATGTGTCCTTTATTTCATATATACATAGCTAATATGTACCTACATACATGGCCCATTCATTCGGCTCAGCGTCATATTTGCTTGCAATCAATTTCTGTTTGCCTGGTACCTATTCGAGAATCGCTATCGATTTTTACACGGAAATCGAGAGTTGAAGTTTGTGAGGCCGATAGGGTAGGGCGAATGCACGCCAAGTAGAGCAATGAACTGATTAGTACCGAATATGATCAGTAGATAGTCAAAACTCAGTGTTTCCCGTATTGACTTTGTGCTTATTTAGGAATACGTTACAAGGTTTTCTGATGGTCGACTAGAGGTCGTAGACTTCATAAAACGATGGCATGTTCAAAGTCAAAACTTCACTATCTATCGATGAATTCGTGTCAATGCTCTTGTAATGATATCAAAAACGATCGCAGACAATATTCATTGCGCTGCATGTGTCTTAGAGGTAAAGGAAATATGAAGGAACAGTTCGCTTGATTCAGCAGGTAAACTTTTAAATGTATATAAAGTGTGGAGTCTGCTGGTAATGATGAGAAAATGGTGGAACGAATTATTCGACTGCTTAACAAATGAAAGAAAAATCGTGCGAGTAATGCTTCAAGCAGGAACTCAGAAATGAGCAAGCCGTTGAGACGCATTGCCGAAATTTTTGAGTTACTCGGAGCAATCGACCCTATCGCTATAATAAAGCAGCCCACATAGTATTTTTGAGGCGTTTGTGTTTGTGTTATTGTCGTTTAATGTCAATGCCCTACTTTAGAACAGGGACCGAAAATCCGATTTTTTGCTCAAAGCAAAAGTTTTATTATTCAGGTTAGTTTTATTTTAATTTATAAGATAACATTTATTTTATAAACTAAATTTTCAATAAAATTTTAATATTTATTTTAAAACCTTTCAAATAAATCATTATACCCTTGCATAAACCAAAGTCTGATGAGTATTTTCATTTGAAAAACAAATTTTATCAAAAGATATAGGTAAGCAGTTAGCGGAGAAATGAGACGATGTTTTTAAAAATATGTATTCCTATTTTTTTGATAAAATAATATAAAAATAACGAACAGCCAAGCTATTAAAACTTTTTAATTAATATTATGAGGATTACGTTCCCTGCTTTTAAACAGCTACATCAACGTTAAATGTAAGTATGCGTGTGTACGAAATGATATGGCGATCAGTTGATTACGTTCATACAAACATAAAGTAAAGCGTTCACTGTGGGACGAATTGAAATATTATCAGCCCTACTGTGGTTCGTGTGTAGCAAAAAATAAAAAAAAAAGTTAGCACCAATTATAAAGCAAAAGAAACTACAAAAAATGTTTTACCACCTTTTCATAATTTAAATTATCAAAGCACAAACATCCTCAAAGTTCGTAAACATAGGAAAACCGGTAAAATGTCTTAGTCAAAGTGATCGGCAAGGTAAGTTGTGGCATTCGATATTCTGTTTAATCAAAAGCGCATATATTGAAGAGCCCAACATAAAGCATACCAGTAACATTATTTATACTGTTAGATACGACACAGTTTTCTTGGAATCAAATATAATAAATATTTTTCAAATGGAATACGCACTTTTAGACACTGCTTGCTACCGCGTGTTGTGCATGGCATCCAATCAAAACTTCAGCGCTCTCCTTCTGGCCACTGTAGCACATTACCGAACATGCACACACAAACACATTGACCTGCCCGCTTCCGCGTTGGTTCAACGACCCCACAAAAACACCTTACCGTCGAAAACTTTTGCTCTTTCTTGTTGACTAAGTTTAAATAAATGTGGATGTGTGTATACGAGTATGTTAGGTATTGTGTGTATAGTAGCAGTGCGTTAAACTCTCACACCGATCCGTTGGGAGTCAATGAACCTTTCCAAAATCATGTTTGTTGCTTTGTGACGCATATGAAGTGAGAATGTTGACAAAAAAAAAAAAAAAAAAAACACAGTAAAACATAGATAATAACGCTTCTAATGAAAATGTGAAGTGCTTGGCTCGAGCATTTGCATAAAGTGAGTGCCTGAGATTAAGTTGATACTACGCTTCTTCTTAGTTAAGGTTTTTGAGCATAATTGTAAAATAGACCTGTATTATAAGCTCAAAAATGTTCGAACAGTTAAGATTCATACTAATGTATCCTGATAAAGACATGACCATTGAAATGATCATTTCAATAAGCCGAGTTTAATTGAAATGTTTTTGCTTGTGAAAATTAAGGTTGTCTTATTATCTTGACTTTACTGTGGAAGATTACTTGCCGGGCTGAGAATAACAGTTCGAAATGAATTTACACTGACATATTGTCACATAGTTTTTGTCACTGTCCGCTGGGCTTATGAGATCTTGTTTAAAAAATACGAACTCTGATACAAACTATTTTCAGTTATTTAAACCACTGGACTCGCTCGCATTCGCATTCGCAAGGGTTAAACGTAAAGTCAACTTAAATACATATATACAAGTATACATATATACAAGTAGAATAATGGTAATTTACCGCAATGTAAGCTGAGGGCATTGATTCGTAGATTCTCTTGGAATTCGAGACGAGTGTACGTACAGGAATTATTTCTTCTCGAATGAGCTGTGCCCAGTCAAACTCTCCAGAATTCAAATTGTTTATTTGTGAACAATATTTTTTTATTGTTTATAACAAAAACTTATAAACTTTTTGCTACCAGCAACGCAGCAAGGACGAACTGACGATCGAACGAAATTCAGAAATACGAAAAATTAAAAACAACCATGCCAACGAAAAGTGCTGCTTAACGCATTAACATACCGCTCTACCGTATATTTGATTCGAATAATTTTGGTAAGATCAGTATGTTTAAGTACTAACTAAACTTTACGAAATTTTTCCCAATCGTGAACTTTATAACGGTTCCTTATATTTTTGACACTGTCATAAGGCGCGCAGAAGTCATCAGCAACGCTATTTAAACAGTGGCGAAACGCTGATTTAATTTTAGTACGCCCGAGAAAAAAGTAGGTCATGATTTCATTTTATATACAGGGAGTGATTGCTTGTATGCATGATCCAATAATACAGGTCGTGTTAATAGACCAGCTGATTTTTACTTTTGTCTCGAATTTTGACATTACACTCATTTCTCAGTACGATTTTGACGTTACACTCACAAATTACAAAAACAAAATACATGGACAATTTTTGTGTGTCTGTATGTTTGTCGAACTGTTACGACCTGTTGTAGTTGGATCATGCTTGTATGATTATATTTTGTATGTATATATGTAAGCGTTAAGTATATACTCAACTGTTTACGCATGTTTGCCACATTTCCCTGAAAAATCAACTTTTTTTTTGTAATTTTGAAGCTTTCGTCGTTTTACTGCACACTTTATGGAGCAGATAGACCCCATGGATACCGCTTTCATATTGGGGCTGCTTCACTTTCGCTTTTCTGCAATTTACAGGAAATCTTGTGGTTTTTTGTACCCAATTTAACAGGCGACCAGCAGTCAAGTGGACGTGAAATTTTATCTTTTTATCTCAATTGTCTGCATGAGTTTATATAGATAAATTTGTGTGCATGTATATATTTATGTACATAGTAAACATACCCAGTACGTATTCACATATTTTTAGTGGAATGCTTTATGTTTTTGTTTTTAAGATAAATAAGCTTGTAAGCGTATCGTTCAATCATGTAAAGAATACTCCTTAAGGAGTATCAGAGTACTTCAACAATTATTCTTATTCATATAAAAAAGGTGGTCAAATTTACGTGGAGATGTCCTAAGACAGGATCACCGACTACATCTCGGAGTACTCCACTTATTTGCTTCTGGGTGCATCATGAAACACCTGCGGGAGATTACTTTCTGAAATATTACCATAAAATGTCTGCACAGCCCACTCTACACCAAAGTGAGGGATAGAGAAGATCATTCTTAAAAGTACACGTTATCTCTCTCTCGCTTACTCTGAGATATGAAAGAGGATTTCTAAGGAACACTCTGATACTCCCTCGTTTTTGGCAGGGTTGGGCATATACCTGTCTCTTTGCATGAATTCGTTTGAAATGGCTTTGTGGCTGGTGAAAGATAATATTTTGAAAAATGTTAGCTTCATATCTTCCTTGAACCTCTTGCTATAGCAGCCAACTTCAGTGAGCATTTAAGCCGAATAAAATTCCCAATAGAGGCCAATTCCCAAATATACCAGCGTAAGACCACTCGACGCTCAGAAATAACTTCTTTTCCGAAACCGTATTTTTCTGAAATACTTTTTCTTGTAGAACGGTCGAGTATAAGTTTGGATGCTTGACAGATGTCTTAATAGTTTAAATTTGTTTTAAGGCTCGTCGCCCTGAGGCGGTTGCCTTATTCAGCTCAAAAATAAAACGGCACTGGCATTCAGCTCTGTGCGAACGAGCGCTCACTTATGCGTAAATCTACGATATGACATGTTATTGTTTCCTTATGTTAATAATTTTTATCAAACCATTTATTTGACCTTCAACGTAGATATGTAGCTACGGAAGTTTGTACACATACTAACTATGTACGACTACTTCATGTGATCGTCTTAACCACTGTGTTTTGGTGTCCAACAACAATATTGACGGAGCGAACGTTGAATCGTATTCAAAACAATGTTTTGTTGTGATTGCTTATGCTTTGAGTTTTTTAGCTTGAATATAATTCTCTTCCGCTTGTGATTGGTTACTTGGCTTTACCTTAGCATTAACACCTAGCCGACTGAAGCATATGTATGTATATATGTACATAATGGCATACATATACATATATGCTCATTTAAATTTTTGTGAACTTATTTTTCTTTTGCTTATGTTTTTGCTGTTACTATGGGTTGACTTTTTGTCTGCTTCCGCACTTCCCGAGGCGTTTTCAATACATTTATTGTATTTAAAGTAGATTCGCTGAAAAGCAACAGAAAGTGTTTATAACAATTTCAATACAAACGTGTAGTCGAGATTGCTGTCTGATGCTCGCTGTTTGCCTGGTTAAAATAGTACAAAAAACTAATCAGACCTCCGTACCCGGACGCTGTGCTGTGTCCGAACAAAATTGCTTGTGTGGGCGCCAAATATTGCGAACTAGAAAAAATAGTTCAGTTTTTCGAGTTCTAGGCAAGCCATGTGAAACACTAGCAGTATTGGCTTATAGAATACTTTAGCGGAACATACGTGGCAACAGGTGCTTGGCTAGTTGACTTAATTGTTTAGAATTTCGTTATTTCATATGCGGCGCGTCATAGTTTAGACGCTTCTTTAAGTGCAAATAGTGCTAGAGATGCTGGTGCTAGTTGATCTAGTTGACGAATTTAGGCTTGTGGCTGTTCTATGAGACACAGGCAAACAGCAAAAGGTAGTGCCCGACGCGTTTTAAAAGTTTTTATTATATATAAAAATAAATAATAATAAAAAAGGCTCATGCAGCTCATAACGAAAACCCTCAACTTATTTAAATTTTTTTTATTTATAGCTGTGAACCTTGAAAAACCTTAAACAATTACCTCAAAGCAAGGCTAATACATCGCATGGCTTATGTGTTAATACCACATACTAACAAGCCGTGAAGTCAACAAAGCGTCTGCTCCATCAAGCAACGATTTGTACCTACCGACAAACAGACTAACCAACAACGATTTAATGCACTCACATAACAAATACAAAAATTGTATTTGACTTCGAGCCTTGCGACTTGATACCAGTTGCATAAATGATCAGTCATGTCGCCAAGCGCACGCAGAAGTCAAACCACGAATCTGAATGCTCATGCCAGTAGGCCTATGCTCGTACAATAGCTTGACACTAAAACTCTGACCGACAGCCCGTAGTACATATCCATGTACAATTATATATAGTCAGACACATATGATATAAACATATGTACAAATATACATACATCCATAGATACGTAAATAAGTAGGCTGCCTCGCAATGTCGATTAATGATTTCGTTAAGGTCAACCAGCAACACGAAGACTTCAACTGAGTCTGGCTTTAGTTCATTTGTTTCAAAACTCAATATGTTTATTTTTTTTCCACCAACCGGCAACTGCTTAGCTCACTACCGACCATTAAATGAAATTAAATTTTAAATGCCATAAAAAGTAAGCAAATAAAACTTAAGTCGCATTGCTTGAAATTTTCAAGGGAAGTGCATTTTTTTTGTTTATCGCTTTATTATTTTTGTTACATTTTTATGCACATATGTATGTGCAGCGTTCACGTCAAGCAACAATTGCTGTTTTACACCTCAAGTTTTGCTTGACTTTTAAGTTTTTACCTTGAAAGGTTGAAATCAATGCACGTCAACTCACATGATTTGTCGGCTGCTACTGCAGTCATGTCTAGGCGCATGCACCGTGATGAGCCTCACAGAATACCATATAGAACTTCAGCTGAGTATGTTCGAGTTAACCCTTCCGTAGTGCATGGTGTCAATTTGGCTTCAGGAGACAAACTAAACCAAAAGGTTTGTGAAAATGCTTTGAATCAATATTTATTAAGAAATCAAGAATATAAATACTAAAAAAACACCTTGAACTAGGTTTAATTATATAGGGTGTGATCAGTTCCAATAAGCAAGTGGCGCAGATGTCAATAAATCGATAAACTAACATCAAATATCATTTTTAAAATGGCCCTGTTTAGATCTAGGTGTGCAATATATATTAAAAGCGGCAAAGGTTAATTAATATGATTTATTTTGTTGTGTTGATCTTCCGACAGGGTAGTAAGCTGATTTTTGTTGGAACGATTTTCCGTCATCCCTTGTCAAGTTTGGTTTTGTGACAAACCGGTTTCGGCGTTCTGCCATTTTCAATGCCTAGTTTCGTTCTGGTCTGTGTCTATCCGCTGCGTTGTTTTTATAGTCCGTGGGTGCTGTGGCAGGTAATGTCAATCTATGTGTTCGTGGTAGATAACGTTAATATGCGTGTGTGTGTGCGCGGTATTGATACGTCCGAATTGTTATCTGTCCCAAGGGTTGTTTTTGTAGGTATGTAGACATACCGCTTGTTAGCTAAGCGGTAGGTTGAGGTAGATAGAAATCGGTGATTTTTGCAGTTTGGTTCATATTTCGTTTTTGCTTGTTCATTGTTACGTGTTTCGTTGCTGTACCTGCTGGCTTGTGCTGTTTTTTGTAAAATAATTTTAAGGGTTCAAATATTTCGTCAGAGATAGTGTTGGTTTGTTCGTTTATGATCCTGCCGTCAAAAAAACATTTGACGGCAGGATCATAAACGAACAAACCAACACTATCTCTGACGAAATATTTGAACCCTTAAAATTATTTTACAAAAAACAGCACAAGCCAGCAGGTACAGCAACGAAACACGTAACAATGAACAAGCAAAAACGAAATATGAACCAAACTGCAAAAATCACCGATTTCTATCTACCTCAACCTACCGCTTAGCTAACAAGCGGTATGTCTACATACCTACAAAAACAACCCTTGGGACAGATAACAATTCGGACGTATCAATACCGCGCACACACACACGCATATTAACGTTATCTACCACGAACACATAGATTGACATTACCTGCCACAGCACCCACGGACTATAAAAACAACGCAGCGGATAGACACAGACCAGAACGAAACTAGGCATTGAAAATGGCAGAACGCCGAAACCGGTTTGTCACAAAACCAAACTTGACAAGGGATGACGGAAAATCGTTCCAACAAAAATCAGTTAATTAATATACCTACAGCCAAGAACAGGCAGCCACGATTACCCTGTAAAAAACGTTGGAGCATCAGAGTACCCCAACACTTATCCTCATTCATATAAAAAAGGTGGTCCAATTTACATGGCAATGTCCGGTGATTGGATCACCTAATCCTATTCGGAGTACCATTTACTTTGCTTCTGAATAGTCTATAGAGCACCTACGTTGGAGTACTTTGAAAATGCTGCCAAAAGATTACTCTATAGAGTATTCTAGACGAAAGCGAGAAGGGAGTATGTGTTCTTTTGAGGACCACCTACTCCCGCTCTCGCTTTGCTGTTGAATACTCTATAGAGTAATCCCATGGGAGTATTTTGAGAGTACTCTCACGTAGGTGGTCTATAGAGTATTCCAAAGCAAAGAAACGGAGTACTCCGAGATGGATTAGGTGATCCAATCACCGGACATTGCCATGTAAATTGGACCAAATTTTTTATATGAATGAGGATATGTGTTGGAGTACTCTGATACTCCTTTAGGAGTATTCTATGGAGTATGAAACGGAGTATTTCCGTTTTGCAGGGTATATACAAATTTAGAAATTTCATTTACATTTTCTTATTCATTTGCGAAACTTCTACAAACATATATTTTTTCTTCAACGCTCGTGGTGTCTAGTTGCCTGACAACAGCTATTTGTAGTTCTGTGTTCATATGATGACGTACAGACACATAGAGCAAGCTACTATCGGTAGTTCTTTTGAATTATGAAACAAGTTCTAATTAACATTTCTGCTTGCCTATTAAAATTATCCCTCATGATTCCGCATTTCGACCATTTCGTGCTTGCGAAGGTTCGAAAAAGTGGGCTGTGGCAGACCCGATATAGCCTGATAATGTATAAAAGTAATATAGAAATAGTTTTGCTATTTTCTCAATAACCTTGTACTGCGTCAGGAAGCTTTCAGGTTCAATGAACTGCATTATTTACTGTAAAAATAATACACTGTAAAAAATTTGTGAGTTTAACGCAAAGTCTTAAATGTTTGTATATTTATAATAATAAGTACTGCGATTGATAACATCAAAATGGTTTAAAAAACTTTGTTTAAAAACCGTGGCAGTGGTCGGTAACCTTCCGATTGTGTTTCTTACATGAAAAGATTCTCACGTGGGAAACGGCAATTTGTAGCAAATAATTAACAGCAGCGGAGTGCAAATTCGGAGAGATGCTGGACTATATCCCTTAAAAAATATAGCGCTCCAAATTAATATAATTTTTATAATATCCATAATTTGCAAAGCACGTTAGATAAATTAATACTTTCATTTGAAGTATCTTACTACTTAGTTTATATTTGGCAGATATTTTGTTTGTCCATCAAAATACGGATCAATATTGGGAAAACTTGAAAGCTTGAAATCCAAATGCTGGCACTTAGTTCCGAAACGTTTATTACTGCAATATAAATGAGAAATTGGTTTTATGACACAAATATGGAGAAAGTAAGAAAATTACTGCAAAACTGAGGAATCCGCGATCGATTTTTAAGCAACTTTCCGCCAAGTTACGGCACTTGGGATCCGGAACGTTGTATGAAACTTAATAACATAAATTATTCAAATACAGATTGTAGTCTAGTCACATTTATGGCAATAAAATCAAGGCATCTAGATTTTTTTCCTTCAAAATCATATATCATTGAGACAATGTCATGAGAGGCAATGTTATATAAGAACTTCAGCCCCCTCCCTTAATACGGCCTTGATGGCTTGAATCAGTTGAAGTTAACAAATAAAACATTTTAATTCATATAATTTCGTTCTGTGCATCCGTGGCTTTTTATCACCACAAACGAAACTACTTCAGCTGTATAAATTATATAATACATTTGCATATATATCACACATACAAACAAACATATATACATACATACAACATATGTACACGGAATTAATTTTTCACTTTCGATTTTAACAAAATCAAGGAAGTATTATGCGCAAGTTGAAACAGGCGTTCATCGTCCAGTAGTAGGCCCATTGAAATAGCCCTGACTAAGTGATTGTGGCGACTGGGGCTTGCTTTCATTTCCAATATGCGATGTCAGCATTTAACTGTTTTGTCAGAAACTACTTGCTACGTCAGCAGAGTGGAACTGATTACTTTGTTTTCATACCCAAAAAGGCACGTTTTTGGTTTTCTGTGTCGTTCATATGCTTAGCAACAATCGTCAGGTAGTTGTTATACAAATGATACAAACCATGATCCAGCCATGACACAAACGTTATTTCATACTTGTGGTGTGGTACGGGTGTAGTTGCGAGGCCAACAACAACGCCACATTTAATTATCATTCAATATGTGTAACGTTTAAAGTACAGACTGGTGTGTTGTTGTTGGCGAGACTTTATCGTTGACCTAGTTTTGGGTTTAAAGCCGCGATCACTCGCTAACTTGAGTTTCTGAGCTCCCAAAAATTAATTTAAATATATTTCGATGGATTGGTTGAGTTTAAAGTTTTTAGCGATGCTATATTTATCGCAGGAGTCACATTGTATGCAAACTCATATCGGGGACTGTTAATCAAGGAGGGAAGGGATGAGTGCCGGTACATCTGGAGAGATGTTGATGCAGTGATGTCAAGTGTGTGTTTATAATTCATATCAAAGGAATATTCAGTTATCAGTACTTTTTACTTATCCTTTGCCTTAAAAATTGTTTCGCTGATTCCTTTTCAATTGGTAATACAATCTCAAGTGAAGAGTTGCTGACAATCAATTAATATAATTAAAGTTTTTACGGCGACATTCACGCTGCCGCTCCATACATTTTAAAACAAAAACAAAACGCGAAACCTCAGCTTATAGCTTTACAAAAAGAATTAAATTTAAGCAAGAAAGGCATAGCAGACAGAAAAAGTAAAGCAATGCAATTTCGGTTTTATGTATCAAAGATTTCATCTGTATCTACATACATACATACATGGTTATATTGTCTGTTCAACGGTAACTCGACTTTTCTTTATTTTGAACATTTTATTCGCAGATACCAGCACAGCGCTGAGCAATGTGAGCGTATCTATACCATCAGCTGTTAAGCGTGGCGATAATGCCATCTTAATCTGCAATTACAACCTGGAAAATGACAATCTATATACCGTTAAATGGTATCGTGGACGGAGAGAATTTTATCGGTACACACCAAAGGAGAATCCATCGTTGAAGATATTTCCGGCGAGTAGCGGGTATACAGTTGATGTGAGTAAAAAAGGAAATTACGAAATAAAAAAAATTTATTACATGCACTTGTTCTCACATTCATAGTAATAAATTCTATATTTAAATAGTGAATGTCGTAAGCGAGAAAAAACACTTTTAAGAAAGAAGACGAGTTATACGAATACCTACATATGTATTCATACATATTAAGAAGACTCCTTCTAGGCAAAATCTCTTATTCTGAATAGGTACACTTTTGTGTACAAAGAGCTGGCAAAGCTCTGTGTAGAGGGAGTACAGGAGGCTGACATTGCACCTAACTTATTTAAAATCCTATAGTTTAGATTTTGGTCCTCCTGATATTCTACATACTTATGATAGTACGAAGATACCACGTTCTTCGATAGTTCTGAAGTGGTAACTAAGTTGCGCTTTTGAGCTGCTGAAGATCTGGGAACTGTTGAACTACTGGTCTAGAACTCTGCTTTTGGTCTAAGAACTACGATTTCCCTGCAGGGTTTATTGTAACTGCATATGGATGTGCTATTGCCATTGGTGAAAATTGATTTTGGTGATACCTAGAGTGTGAAATATTTCTCTGACAATAAGGGGAAAAACCCAAATTATTATTTTTTTTTTAATTTTTGAGTAGAGCGCTTTGAACGTTTAAATTGTAGTGTACATAAATGTATGGGATTGGGATATGGTTCATTGTCCACAATTTTTTAACAAAATGTGATTAAAGACCTTAGCACGTAAAGCAATGCGGTACTATCTAATTTTCGACCAATCTTGAGTTTGGCTCTTGTCGCTTATTGACACAGATTTTTCTTGCTCATTAGTTAGCGGAATCAAATTATTTCCTTGCATACTTTTTCTCCCGATTTTTTGCTAATCGTGCTTGGTAGCCCGCAATACTTTCGATGCAATTTTCGTCTCGGCTGAAAACTTTACTTTAATAACTTGTTTGGGGCTCAAAAGTATGGGACTGTCGCTTTCTCTTTTGCGACCCTGCGATAAGCAAACATCCTGTACAGCCATACTTTTGGTTAATTGGTTCGCTTGTAATAACTGCACTGAAAAATTGTATAAAAACCCATCGATTGACATTCATAGCTCATAAGTATAAGCGTATCGAGTATCGTCTTCTCTTCGTGCTAGTGCATGAGAGAACTCATTAAAATTGCATTAAAGTTATTTCTTGTTCAGAAAGCAATTTCATACAAATGTGCTACAGCGTGTTTGTATATTTAAAGTTTTCATTTCCACAGATCCATGCTGTGCAAAAGAGTGAATAGCATTCTTTGCAATACGAGTAATGCTTTAAAACATGACCACATTTATTTTCAACAAAGTATATGAACATATACATATGCAAGAAGGAGTAGGTCCATGGAAGGACATAATTACAGTAAAGTGAAATTTATAAATTGCATATATAGCGCATTCGAGACTTGCTTATTGAAAATTCCCATGGTACTGAAAAGTGCACTCAAGGGTGAAATCAGAACACTCGTATTTATACATTCATCTGCACATAGTTATGTACACCAACAGGACAGTTGCGCTCTCTGACAGATGTGTTCCAAAGGAAGAGCTCGTTCAAAACTGTATCGTTATAAATTAATTTTTCTACAGAGATATGTAAATATATTTATGCTCTTTGCTTATATGCATTCCTCCTTTAGACATACACATATGTAAGGGCCGTTGCTGAAAATATATAATTTCCGTGATTATAATTACATTTCGATTTTTTACGTGTACAGATAATATATAAAGACGACTTTGTGAAAAGTCCACATATGTATGTATTTATTATTTAAAAACATTTTTGTGTGCTTAAAATTCCGAAAGCATTTGAACATTAGGGTTTCAATATAACCTTGTGTTTATTCATTTATTCATTTAAAAAGTGGGATTAGGAATATTGGTTAATTTCATCATCGTGTTCAACTTATAATATTCGTATTTTTATAAATCTTTTTACAGTTATCTGAATCAAATGCGACACATGTTTTTATACGAAATCCTACTTCTGGCAAATACAGTTGCGAGGTTTCGGCAGATGCGCCGACTTTTGATACAATCGTGGTGTCCGGTGAAATGGATGTTGTTGGTAAGATGCAATATTTATAAAGATCTTTGCTCATAGTTAATGTTTTCATTATTATAATTTTTTAGAATAACAGATTTTTTATTTTTAGTTTGCATTTCTGCATTGATTAAAAAATGCTAAATTGATATTTAGTTTAAAATCGAAATGCTATGCTTGTCTATTGGGTATTGTTTGCCTAAATATTCAAATAGAAGCCTACTTCTAGGCGAAATAATTTTACGTACTAAATTAGCTGATCTGAGATGCTGGTGTTTCCTCTATCTTCCAGAGTTGCCCACACAGCGGCCAGTTATTACAGGGATTCATTCGAGGTATCGCTTGGGCGATATTATAAATGGAAACTGTTCATCGGATTTTTCTAAACCGGCATCAAATTTAACATGGTGGATAAATGACATGCAGGTACGAAAAAAATATATGTTTTTTGCTAAAGATATTAATTTGTGTAGCTTTCCTTTCACTGCTAACAAGCGAGGGTTGTGGAATTAACAAAAAAATATTATTCTACCACATAAATTTTGTTTTCCCTGAAGGAGTTTTGCAAAAACTTCCATAGCCCTTATTAGAACCTTAAAATAATTTTTCCATATTTCCCTACTTCATATTCGCTTATATCTGATGTGTGTTTAAATATCATTTTGAAGTTACTGAATTTTTTGCTTTTAGTACTAGATAAGCTTGTATATACAAACGTATGTACATATATATCTAAGTACATAGCCACACTTTCTATTGCTACACATTTTCAATAAAGTGTTGCATAAATCAAATCTGAGATGAAAACAATTTAATGATTGCTACATACATCCACTCTGTTCATACCAGCAAAACATATGCAACTGGCTCCTCAAGCTACAGATTGTGCAGTTTTGCTCCATCGACATTCAACAGTGACAGCCACGGCATTGAAACAGCTAAGGGCGAATCAAATTTCACTTGCCTGCTATGAACCGGCACTCGACTCAATGCAAGGAACGCTGAAGGGTATCTTTGAACGAAAGAAAGCAATCCCCGCAAGAGCAAAAAATGTTCTTAATGAATGTTCCACTTCCGAAATGCTTCCAATTTTTCTCCCTTTCCGCTCCTTGAAAAAACATTTACTGCAACTCGAACAACAACAAAATTCAATTTGAAATCAATATTGGCTAAAAGTCATTTCACCAAAATGGACAGCAACTGCCAGCCAACAACAACTACTAGGCTAAGAGCACTCCAATAGTGAAACAAATCTTGTGCAATAACATCAACGAATTTTACTAAAAAAAACTGCAATAGCAACACAAAAACCCTTGAAATATTATTGTCAACATAACAGAGAAAAATAGAGTAAAACCGAAAACGAGCAGGAACGTAAATGAGAAAAATACCAAAATTGTGAACAGATTTATGAAATGTTCAGGAAAATGAAAATGTAAAGGCAGCCGCAAGCGAACGTTCAACTTTTTAGGTGAGGGGAGATGAAGTTAAGTGTCACCCGAAATCCCCGACAATGGTGTCTGCGTGCCATAAGTGACATATGTTTGCGGTTTTGCCAAAGCCACTGCTGAGCTGTTGTGATGCCTGCGGCTGAGTTACTCTAAAAACACCTACACAATTTTAACTAACTTCACCGCAAGACGTTTTGGATTTTCTTGTTGTTTTAGCTTGGCTTTCGGGCTTTTCAATTTCCTGCAGAATTTTTTATTTTGTTTCCACAAAATTCATTTATAGCAGGGAGGTATAAAAGCTATTTTTAATCAAAAGGATTGGATGTTGCAGTTGGTTGAGAGAGAGATTTTTGGAGACAGCTGAGACAATTCATGAAAGATTGTGTTTAAAAAGGAAAACATGGTAAGTCAACAAGGTAAAGTCAACTCTACAGCAACAACATACTGGCGTAAAGATTGTCAAAGCAACTGGCTGGTGTCAGCGAATGAAAAAAAGAGAAACCAGAAAAGTTTTCATTTGTGAGAAATAATGTGGTGCAAGCATGATTTAAAAGTGATTATTATTAAATAATTTCGCCATATTTGCAATTGTTTTAAGCAGGAGTATTACAAAAAGACAAAATTGCAAGTGCAAACCACGCTGGTTTACTTTTAGTTCTTAACATTCTGCTCTTTTCATCTTCTTCTGAAAGTCTATACGCCAGTGTGATCAAAATAATTGAATCAGCTGATGAAATGACACAACCGTATTATTGAACCATGCGTTGAATGAACTTTTATGGAATTTTTTCACATCAAGGAGAGGCGAGCAACCATGATAAGGAACAACATTTCTGTCCACTTAAGTCATAAAAATAGTTCTGTCGAAAGTGAAAGATCTTATTAAATACAACTAACTTTACAAGTTTTATGATTCGAACAAAGTCCTTATTCCAAAAACAAGGCCATATTACGGTCCCATTTTGAAAATTTTAACTTTTTCAGCAACTGTTCCAAAATTTGCTGTTAGAACGTTGTATATGTTTTTAGTTTTCGCTATTCGGCACCGCTAGTCCAGCCATTCTCATTTTGTTGCTGATTTGTTGTTATCGCCCATCCCTATTTTCAGTATTATAGTATATCTCTTCGAAGAAATAAATATTTTTTATGAATGCACAATGTGCACGATATTTGCAAACGCAAAATAAAAATATACTAAATCGAATTACACACTCAACGGGAATTTATACATACATACATATACTTATGAAATAAATGCGTGCAGAAGTCACAGAGCTATATTTGTTAAAATGATTTCAACTGTTATGCATGATGAACTGTTGGTGCGGCATGTGGCAAGTTGCGAGCTAATGTTGTGCAGTGAAACGAAGTGAAAGTTTATTGATTTATGCATTTGTTGGCAAACTGAAAATTGAAAATTTTAGCTTTTTACGACTACATCAACACCGCAAAATTTTATGCAATTTTTTCTCTACTCCAAAAGTGCTTTAACTAAATTTAATTTTTTTTGCTTTGTTTGTAAATCACACTTGAACGGAGCGGAAGTTGCACTTGAGTGCTCAGCGACACCGGTAACTTGTAATGCTGGTACCTGTAGCTACTTGAACGCTGATTGCGATTTCTGTTTTCACTTCCGAGTTACGATGTCGACAATGACTTTAGCTGCATTTATGCCCCCACTCCTACCCACTAGCGTTGTCAGTGTGTCAAATCTCGAGAAGGAACTTTTCTGCTTTCGGGACAGGAGCATGGGCATGGTTTTACCAATTACACATACCGACGCACGTACTTTCATTTGCAACTTTCGCAACTTAAACTACCCTGTGGAGAAGTCAGTAACTAGTAAGTACAATTTTTGTTCAGAGCTAGAGATAAAGTGGCCAACAAGAACTAGTGTGATAGCAACTAGATTTTCACTAGTTAGACACCGGCAGTTGAGTAATCATTAAAAAGCATTCGGATTCGCATTTGGAAAAATGTTTTGTTCTTATGATGTTTTTAAAGGGACGTTTAAACTAACTAGATCCAAACTGTAGAATTTAGAAATGGTGCAGAACTGTTGAAAAGTAAATGCAACGGGGGACTATTTTCACCGCCTAGGACATCGCCATATTAAATTCGCCACTTGATTACATGTAAAAGAGATTGAAGGCGAACTAGTAGGGGTTCGGAACGTACTAGAAGGGCACCAGTTCCGAACTAGAGATTTTCCCACAGGGTATAGGAATATGAATTTGCTACCATGGACCAATTCGGGGTTGTTTTATAATCTTGGTATAGGTAGAGTCGGGAAATTAACTTCTCGATTGAGACAATTTTGTTCAATTTGGTTATTTTACACTAGAAATAGCTGCGTTAAGGATTTTTTTCTAGTGTTATACTATTTGTTAGACTTAAAAGAGAAAGGTGAAAATACTCATGGCTTAAGAATATTGATCCAGGAAAGATTTACCTGACTATATTGTTTTCAATCATCTTCACATCCGTCGGGAGATTATGTAATTGAAGAATATTTCGTAAGGAAAGAAGTCTTCGAACTAAGACCCAATGAAGAACAGACAGAGTTTGGCGAATTTGCCAATTTTTTCAGGACTAAAAGCACATATTTGCTCTACTTATGACACCCACAAAAGTTGGCGTGGCTACTTTACACGCACCTATGTATATACATACATACTATATCCACAACCTAAGTACATACCCATTTACGAGTTTGGGTAGTAAAAGCAGAAATTCTCAACTTTACGACTTTGCTTGCAAATCAACAAAAAATTCGTTCATTCAGGTTTTTTTATTAGAATTTCTTACTTTCTGTGACTTTGCCAAGTGTCACTTGCATAAAAGCACGCTCGCACACACAGACACACTTTTGAAATATTCACAAATAAATGCGGGCTTATGCAGGCGTCTTTGTCGTCGTCGACTTGTCGACTAGTCGACTAGTCACATTACAACGCATTAGGTGGGCGTCATTCAATAGGTGGAAATTACATAACCCGTCATGTTGTACTCGCGTAGGACACGAAGTAGTTTTTGAACAGAGAATGTGTGCTTGTAGATATGTAAGAGAGATCCCTAATTTAAATGGAATATACAGTGAAATATTTGAGCTTACAGGAGTTGCCAATAAGAGATACCATTTTAGCTTGAAGATATTTCAATTTCACCCTTAGAACATATTTAGTGCGTTTTGAGTTTTCCCTTGCACTAAATCTTTGGCATTTCTATGACTTCAGGTTCCACCACATTCTTTGCGCACTTTCGGTATACAGCGGCACTTCACAGAAAATCTTGAATCTGCAGTGCTGGAAATCAATTTCATCATAACACCACAGCATTTCATCAAAGGACGACTAAAGGTATTATTAGTTTTAATTATTAGAAGAATAGCGCTAAATAAGTTCCTTCAAGTTATTATTACTTGCCTTGCATGTTTTCTTATTGCAGCTGAAATGCACTGCCCGCATCTATAACATTTACATACAGGAAGCTGAAAAGCTTATAGAAGAGGACCGGCCGCGCATTTTAGCCTCTGGACGTTCACCAGAATTGAATATGTTTCCATTTGATAATATGCCAGATGGAGAAGGTTTCAATGAACATAACGAATTATATTTTACGCACTATAACAGTAAGTATGAAAATTATAGCACATTTACAGTGTGCGACAAAACTTAAGCACCTAAATTGCCTTTAAAATATTTTACTCAAAAAAATCATTGGTACAAGCTTTATAATGTTAAGTCCTTTTATTCGGGAAGAATACATATCACGTATTATAAATTAGAATAAATATTAGTAGTTTACCAGATCATCCAAACAATTTTGTACAAAGAACCGATGAACTCAAAAAGTGTTGTCACTACACCATCACAAATTCTTTTCCGCAGGTTCTTTATGGCAGGTTCACATGATGTTGGCATTGAGTATGTTATTTATGTAAAATATCTTAGGAAATTATTTACACGCCTGCCCAACTTGTCCGAGAGTCTTTGTTGATGCAATTTTTCTCTAGATGTTTAGGATCCATCATTTTCTATAGATTATCTGTTCGGTTAAATAGCACGGGTCACAACATGTTAAAGTTATTAGCCCTAAACTATTTTTTGAAGCAAATCGCTACACGTTTCGGCAGAATGTCTCCCTGATGGATCCACCTTAATGCAAATCCTTCCCCCTCAAGAAATAGGATGACGTTTTTGTCAATATCTTTGTACATGACTCCAATACCAGCTCAATCATATGAATTGGACCCACTCCATGACCGGAGAATCCCTACA
Organism: Merzomyia westermanni; assembly: GCA_949987695.1. Classification (NCBI taxonomy): domain Eukaryota; kingdom Metazoa; phylum Arthropoda; class Insecta; order Diptera; family Tephritidae; genus Merzomyia; species Merzomyia westermanni. The sequence continues at coordinate 201,215,569 of OX465289.1, read as the reverse complement.
CTGCATCTTGAAAACTCTTGTTTCTCTTTTATCTGAAATTAAAGGGGTTTCAATGCTCCGAAGTGAAGTAATCGATCTTAAAGAACAAGTCTTTAAATGGTCCTACATGGGTTCATGAAAGGTATATCAAGACCTACCTACCTTGATTTGGTGCTTTAGTTTTGTCGTATACTGTATGTATTTGAAAGTATTTGAATTTATTGTACGGATTGAGGCAGTTTTCTGGCGATGGCCACAGTTTCACAACGAGTGTAAGTTTTCGAATGGGATTTAGGTGGCTATCGATTATGCCCACCGTTATTTGTATGCTGTTTAATAGAGCGATTCTAGTTTTCATCAATTAGACTATAAGAGAATAAAATAAATTAACTCAATTAAATTCCCCAACAAAGGAAATGTGTGCTTGTTAACAGCGTAGCCAAGACGGCATATTATTTATATATACACAATAATAAATTAAGCATTAGTTTCAGATATAAATATAAGTAAACATGTGTTTTACTTGTGTCCTGACATTTAGAGAATCATTCATTGTGTAGATTAAGACAATAAGTCGGAAAGATTCGGAAGTGAAAGACTTAGTACTAGAAAGTACTTAGTTTGGATCAGAAGATGTAGCAATAAAATGGGATTAGTGGGCAAGTATGTAGTCAGTAGAAAAATTTAAATTCGTATGAGAATCCAACACAAAAGCTAGAAGAGGAGCAAGAATGGACGAAAATGAAATGACCTCTTTCATCTCTTATATTAGCTGATCGCTCTTATATTACTACTGGTGCTAGTAGAGGATATGATACATTAAAAATCATCTTGATTAATAACCTAACATTAGTCAAGCGTAATATTGTCTAAATGGACACTAATACAAACAAGAATGTCATATTCAATAGAGATGAATGTTCACATAACGACTATAAGTTTCTATGTAAACATATATGTACAGTCCATTGTATATTTCTGCTATTAGTATTGAACAGACTTGGAGAGAACATGAATTCCTCTTATTTCTAGAAATAAATGATAACCCCTGCAGGTAAATCAATAAACAGTGAACGAGATTTTCGGGTCAGCACTAGTACTACAAAGCAGAACATAAAATAGTTCAAAAACTGATAGCTGAAAAACTATTTTAAATCACGAATCGATCCATTTTCATTTTTAGTAAGCTAAATCGTATACAAGTTGAGAGGTTTTGAATTTACTTTAAACAAGTTTGAAAAATGGATGCTTAGTGTGAGGTCTGAGGGACTGCTTCCATACTTCCATACTTATTCAATAAATCTGTGGCAAAAAGTGTGAAAAGCCAAAATCGAATTAAATCCAAATTGAATTACCACCATCAGTGAAATTTACGTCAGTGATGTTTGCTCCGAAAATTAAGATTTAATAATCCTTAAACCTCCTGGACCTTCTTATTGTTCTACGTTCTTTGTAAATATCCCATTTATTCCATATCCAGAGTGGTGCTGACAGTATTAAAGGAAAATTAGTCCATAACACAAGTTTTTCCCTACAGGGATATTATATAAAAGGACGTTTAATAGACAAAAGGCAACAGTGGAAAATCAGTATCGAAGAAACAAATGACTGTTGCTAGGAAATGAGCATGAAACGAAAGATAAAATGTGGATTGCAGGAGTGTGAATGCCTCATAAACACGCACACACATCCACTTAGACTTATATTAGACGCACACACATCCACAGATTATCAATATCTGATACGTTGCCACTTTCTTATAGTTGCTAAGCCATAAAAAATTGTGTAAGTGATTGCAAGCAATAAGGAAAACGGTAGCCGCGATGCTTGTTCTGTTGGCAAATCATGGTCATATAATAGCCCTGTTTTTTTACACGCATACGCGTTTGCGCTTAATAGTTGTATGGACTGCTAAAAAACATATCGTGTAAAAGGCCTTTAAGCGCACAACTATATCTGCTGTTGAAAAGTGGCGGATAAAATCAGTACTTCCAGAGGAAATGTATGTATATGTGCGAATTGCTCTGCTTCATAAACAAAAATTTGTTTGTCTGACATTTGAGGAGCAGTGCTGACAAATAGTTATATGGATTATGCGAATTTTAGATGACCGTTTTTATTAGTAGCAGACGCAGATGTATATGCGTGTAAAAAAAACAGGGCTAATAATAGTAATGAGTTGCTAGTGGGTTTTCTAGCTAAAGATTATACAGACAAATAGAGCACACAGTTTTGCAAGTTCACCTTTAACTTTCCCCACTTACGTTAAAACTTTGCAAGAGGATTGGGCCGCGCCACTAGTGGAAGATTCTATGCAATTGGTGCGGGATCTTACTATATTTGGCTGTAAATTGAGTACTGAAACTTAATTATTTATATCTTGGTTTCTCGTGCTGTTACTTTACCACGACAACTTAATTGTCAACTACCACACCTATAAATATATAAATCATAAGTTTGTAAAATCCTTGCATATTATAGCCTAGACGACTCAATATCAGGCATTCAATGTGTTGGAATAAGGCCTGGTGAAAATCTTATGAAAACCACAATCTAACAATCTGTAAGAAAATTCTAATAACTGTTGGTATCAAGACCTCATGTTATAAGCTTTTTAGCTAAATATAATAAGCTCTATAAAAGGTGTACATATTTAGTGGGTTCGAACGTATGTTTGCTCGTAAAAGCTCATTTTGATATGAATATGTGGGTTTTGCATAGCATCTGTTGTATTAAAGCCATCGTGTAGGCACTTTACACAGCTCCATCTCTCTTAAATCTTCCTACTAGACTGGTACCAGTTAAATGGTGAGTCATATAACCTCTCGGCCTAACTTGCGTTTGCGTTATTTTTGCTTACGAGTATTTTTCTCAATTAGTTTATGAAGAGCAGTGTGCCAAATCTTACCATGTGTTTGCTGTCCGTGTGCACACGTCTAGTATACGGCATCCCTTTCTAGCGCATGTAAACCCCATATATCTGCACTCTTCACTCTCATTATCCATAATAAAAAGTTGGGTTATTTTTGCTTACGATTTACATATTTATGTCACTAAACATTTACAAATTATAATTTTACTCCATTTGCCGCAAATTGAAAATTCCTTTACTCGTCTATCTGGAAATATAAAATTTTTGGTGCATAAATATATAAACCAGAACTTGACTTGTTCAATAACAATAATTAGCACTATATACTTGCCTTATCTGGGCGTATCAGTTGCAATTTCACTGCAAAACGCCTTGTTAAATATTTTATAAGTTTTTTAAAGACGCACTTACATTTCGCTCACAATATCAAAGATGAATATACGCAAAGCAAAAGGAAAACTTGACAGAAGGCTTTGTAATAGTATTTTAGAAATTTCGCTTGCGTGTATTAGTGAGTGGGGTTAGGCCCGTCTAGTAGGGCTATCACATTGGCTACCAGAAAAAAAAAAAACTAAAATCCCATAAAATCTTGACTTGATTGTTTTGTAACTAACACGGAACAACAAAATGAATGCTTATCAACTAACACACACATACGCTCATAAACGCATCATGCAATACCAATGTAGTTACATAGATACATACATACGTATGTATACATTGTGAATGCTGTATTCAAGAAGATATGCAGAATGTGAACGCCATTACATTGATTAAGTGCCAAGCATTAAATCAAAGTTAGTGAAAAATTTGCTAAAGCACAAATGAATGGCGGTCGCCAAGTGGTGTATGGATATGCTGATCACGGAAAGGGAAGTATAGCAAGTAAAAGTGTTTTATGGATAAGCTTAATTTTTTTGGAAGACTAGGAAAAAATTGTGGGGAATCTTATATTTAGTTCAGAGATGGATAGGTGACTAATTGAATGGCTTTAATTAAATTTTACCCACAGACGGTGAAAGTGTTCTTAAAAAATGAGTTCATGCTAACAAAAATATTATTACCCTTCACTGCTACCGTACAAAAAAAAATATCTAGAAGATGTAATTTTGATAAAATGAAAGTTAGAGAATTTCCAAGGCGTCTGTACGTGGAAAATTTTGTTTGGTGTATAAACACCATGAAAATTACCTATTCTCATGCTAAACAATCAAATCTATTCCTTATTTAATATCTTTAGAACCAGGAATCTAATTTCTCAATACCAGTAAATCATTGCTGCTATCAATCTTTGCAATTTAAATACACCTTTCCACTAAATACCCAATAAGCAAAATACGCAGTGGGTAAATGGGGAATGCATTACCTTTTTCATGCATGAAAAGATATTCGAAAATTGTAGTAAGAAGATCATTCCAAACGCTATCGGAGGAGTAACGTATCGCTCTATTTTTATTTTTATACCTTTCATGAACATGAAATGGTATATTAACTTTGGTCCGATGTTTGTAACGTTTAGAAATATAAGAGATAGACCCACCGTTAAGTATACCAAATTGATCAGGACGATGAACTGAGTTGATACAGCCATGCGCGTCTGTCCGTCCGTCTGTATAATAATACGGATGTATTTTTGTATTATATTAGACATTTGTCGGATCCGATATAATCGGGTCACTATAGCATATATCTCCCATACAGCCGATCGTTCAATTAAGAGGATTATGACCATTTCTCCCTCATTTTTTAAGATTAAAACTTGAAACTTGGTGAGATATTTGCTTATAGATGGTAAAAGAAAATTAAATGTATTGCTGACAAAGTTTTAGAGAACTTTAAACAATGCGTATTTAAGTTTGCACGTATTCATGAAAGGTATAAAGCCTTCGGCACAGCCGAAGACAGCGCCGTTCTTACTTGTTCTTATTGTGTTTTAGTTGCTTTATATCCCAGCTGCTCGAAATGGCGAGATGAGTGAACAAATGCCACCACTTATCTTGTCCCCCGCAGCAGAGCTCAATGACGCGGTAAAGCCCCTGATACTCCTGAAAGTTGACCGAGGTTAGATATGCCTTCAAAATATGTGTAAACGGTGCTGTGCACCTCCGACTGCCAGCATAGTGCAAAGGCAAGGTGTCGCCTCCTGGACTAGCATCTCTTAGTTTGTACAAGGTGGCGCAAAAGTAATCCTCCTATCAGAGAATGCTATACATTTTGCGATTGGCCCCTAAAGTCAGTTCTGTTTTGACATTTGTGTAGTAAACACATGCGAAATACACGTTATTAAACAATGTTACGCTACACTGCTCCAGAACGCGGAATATTGCTGACTATTTATTTGACCAATAATCGGTCGGGGCCAAACGGTTACTGGGAATGGTGAGCGCTACAGAGCAATGATCAACGAGTTCTTTTTGCCGCAACTTGATGAATTGGGATTGGAAAACATGTGGTTCCAACAAGACGGTGCAACAGCACACACTGCACGTGCCACAACCGATATGCTGAACATCGGAAGCTTACTCTTGCGCCACCTTGTATTTTGAATATTCCTGTATAAAAAGTAACGCAGGTCATGCATTTTTTCTCTCATAGAAAGTAATGCATCTTTTCATTTATATAAAGTAATATAAGAAGTAATGTATACTTCGTCGCTTCAGTTTGTTGCGAGCTCCACATTAGTTTTCTTATGACATCGCTGTAGAAAAATTCATGCATGTTTTCATGTATAGTCTATAGGGAATATACATTACTTTATGCGATCGTAAACATTATATTTTCACAATAGGGACGTTTGGAGACAATTTTCGAATCAACGAAAGTGATCCCTTTTTAAACAATTGTAATTGACGTTTGCAAACCAATTTTGAATTACCGTTTTATTTAACGTATATAAGGGGTTTGATGAAAACTGATTTATAAAACTCAAACTTAGCCAATGGTGGTGAAAATAGGCTAGTAGCCTAATGAATATATACTAGACCTTTGCTCTGAAAGTTCCTGGTGCCAAATAAAATGCTTAAATAAATTATTATAATTATTTTGGAATTTATTTTATATTTATTCTAATAAAATTTTTTTTTTTACAATTTAGATATACTAAAGTGAATATAAATTAACGAAGTAGACTATTTAGCAAAAAAATTAATCAAACGCATTTTTAGTTTAATTAACTAGGTAGTATAATACTAAGACATACCGTTGTGTTCACAATCATCGTAGTGAAATTAAATTAGAATAAGCTGTGTTTTTAATAATTTTCATTTCAAATATAGCGAATGCTATAAAAAGAAACCACATAAAATGGAATTTCAAAATTTACTCAAAGTAATTAAACTTTAAAAAATGGGCATCAAAATCTGCAATTTTATTTTAGAATTTTTATTGTTCAAAATTTCGTAGTTGAAATCTTCATAAAACTTTCGCTCGTTCTTAGTCAATATTCTAGCATCTTAAGCTCATCGCACTAATGCAGATCAAGTTTCTTATTTCTAACTACGCATCTCCCTGTTTCTTCTTCGTATCACGATACCGATTAGCCATAGACGGATATGTTGTAGTAAGGGAATTAGACGGAAATGCTGTTGTAAGAGAATTAAATCGGAACCTATATACAGGGTGTTTTTTTACAGGTTTGTTTTTCGAATAGAGATAAAACTGGCATTTTGTGGTCAAATCTGGCAACTCTAATGTCATTTATGTTCAGTTTGGTTTGCCATTTCATCATGAACAGGTTGACAAAAGAACAACGCTTGCAAATCGTGCAAATTTATTTCGAAAATAATGGTTCAGTTCGCGAAGTTTACCGTGAGCTCCGTCCATTTTATGGTCGACATAATCGTCCATCAGAGCAATTAATTCGGTTAACCATGGATCGTTTTCGCACTACGTTTACTCTATGTGATAATACGCATCCGCAGAGACGTCGAACAGTGCGCACCGAAGAAACAATTGCCGCTGTAGAGCAAAGTGTTGAAGAGGACCCGAATGAATCGATTCGCCACCGTGCACAGCAATTGGAGCTTTGTCCATCAACTTTATGGAAGATTTTGCGCAAAGATTTGTTCAGTGATGAGGCTCATTTTTGGTTGAATGGCCACGTCAACAAGCAAAATTGCCGCATTTGGAGTGAAGAGAATCCACATGAGACCCTTGAAACGCCATTACATCCACAAAAACTGACTGTTTGGTGTGCTCTATGGGCTGGTTGAGTCATTGGGCCATACTTCTTCCGCAATAATGCTGGAGAGGCAGCTACCGTTAATGGAGACCGGTATAGAGCCATGATAACCGACTATTTTGTTCCCGAATTGGATGGCATGAATGTGGATGAGTTGTGGTTCCAACAAGACGGCGCTACATGCCACACAGCGCACGTCACAATCGATTTATTGAAGGAAACATTCGATGAGCGCATAATTTCGCGGAATGGACCTGTCAATTGGCCACCAAGGTCGTGTGATTTGACACCATTGGATTATTTTCTTTGGGGATATGTGAAGTCGCTCGTCTACACCAACAAACCAGAAACGTTAGGGGAATTGGAAGCCAACATTCGTGGCGTTATTGCCGACATACGGCCCCATATGCTCGAAAAAGTGGTTGAAAATTGGACCTGTAGAATTGGCTTTATTCGAGCCAGCCGCGGTGGCCACATGCCCGAAATCATATTTAAACATTAATGGCATAAAATTATCCTTCCAATAAAGCCAAATTGATGGACCTTAAAACGATTTTCTTGTGTTTTATTTCAATTCAAAGTTCTATACCCCTAAAAAAAAACCCTTTAGTACCTTAACCAGTAGGTGTTTTCATAGAAAGTACACCTTAATACAAATATTCCAATAAATATTTTTGTTCATTCCTAATTAATTACTAGACTTTAAATAAGTCTTCGATAAACAATTATCAAGTACAATATCAAAAAGAAATGTAGAGCAAATTTCAAGAAACTTTGTTAAAAACGTACCCATTTTAACTATTTTTTCTTCGTCTAAGTTCCAGTTCATAATCTCAATGTCTTGCGTTTCATCTAGTTTAAACGGCAAATAAAGATCCAAAATTAATGTAGACATAAATTCTCCTACACAAACTAAAATTGACGCTGAAGATGGCAAAACTGAAAATTGTTCCAACATACACCAACAAAACAAATTTTCTCCCACCTTTGACAATTTCTTCCTGCTGTTTATTGGGATACAGCTAATTTCAAAAGATATACATACATATGTATACCCACATACATACTTGATTGTATCCCTCCGGGTGGCGTTGGCTAATCTTGTATTAAATGCTTAACGTTAAGCTTTGGCAATTAATTCAGAGATTAATACCACCAAAGGGAGTAATTCGCGTCCATGTATTAGACATATGTACACAAATCGTTTACATACCATGTAGTAAATCGCAATAGCATAAAACTTCCGCATAACTACCTCATCAAAAGCCAACTCGTATGAAGCTCTCTGCCTCTTTTGACATGGTGTTGCCTTCCGCAGAAATTTAGACTGCATTCTTAATTGTTTCTGTTATAAGTGGTCCCATGATGGTACTATGAAGTCGTGTTTAATCTAGGTTACACGGATTTCCTCATGAATCCTGTAGTGCGAAACCATACATTTTCCTGATTCTCTCCCATTTTTACTGCGGGGTAAATAAAGAAGGACGTGCCAACTGGTTTTAATGTACATAAATATGCACATACCAGCGTAGCTACACATTCATGTAATTGTGCCATTACAAGCACAACTTTAAAAAATATATAACATGGATCTGGTATTAGGTATGCAACGCAAACTTTTATGTTAACTAGAAGCTGGAATTAGCAGAACAAGAAATGAAAAGCTAGCGGGAAATAATGAACTAACATTTAAGTTAATAAAATATCATACGTTGATTTATCATATGATGAAGCATTGCCCAAAGTAATATATTCAATCAACACGACGTGACATGCCATTCTGATACCCCTTGCTGGTTGCATCAATTTTAATAATTTAAAAATTTGCATTCCAATCAAAGTTTTTCGATTTGCACAAAATATTGATAATGATTTAGTTATATATTTTCAATTTATATGAAAAATTAAGAACCAGCACACCAAAAATTGGAAGATAAGCACGACCTCAAACTCCTTGAAGCTATATCGCTTAAAATTTTATTATTATTATATCTCACAAGTATATTTTTCAAATTCTACAAAGCCTTTCAGATAGGTTGGATTATAATAATAAAATTTAGATAAATTAATGTTAAGCATTGTTGGCTCTCTAAATGTACATTCTAGCTCAACTAAAATATTTATAAATTACTTGTATAACAAAAACGATAACATTTAAAATTTTTCTTTTTGCCTTTTAGGCTATCCATCAGCAGCAATCGGCACAAAGAAGCTCTTACGTGAATCACATTTACTGACCACAGCTGCAGCTCTTCTGCTTTTAACCGCAATCAGTTGCCTTTGGGAGCCCAGTATAGAAGCAATTATTCCAAAAGCCGAAAGAGGCAATCAAACGAAAACAAAAACAAATGCCACCGAATACCAACATTTTTTAAAAAACTGCCAAACAGACTCAGCTGAGAAAGAATCTACAAGGAAAATCGACAACAAAAATGCCAAAATCACAAATCGAATAGTGGATGGAATGCGGTGATAAGTTGTAATCGGGTTTATTTATAAATCAAATATAAGTAAAATACTCGTAATTATAATTGTATCTAATGAAATGAAACAAATTTAATAAATAAATTATGAAAAAACATTTTAAAGTGTCTATGAGATTTGCTTTGCGATCTAATATTGTAAATTACCACAACACTTATAAATGAAGCTGGTAAGTATTCTCTAATGATTGATGTCGCAGAATAACTTTGGTTTTCACCTTTTCCAAAAAGATTATGAAAGAGTGTTTTTTTGCAATTTTGCTCTCTTTACTACGACTTTACTTTTTAAACAATTTATGTCTTGTTCCTGCCTGTATAAGGTAACATATTTTAGAAACTGTTCTGCACTCAAATATTTTATAACAAATGTTGCTGTCTAATGACCTAAAAATCAGAGAGCTTATTTGGTATAGCCAAAACGGCTACTAATAATAACCACCATTAAGTTCATATCAGTTATAAATTAAGCAAAGATCAACAGAATTTTAACGAATATGGCTCAACTAATAAGGCCGTCAGTTGAACCAAACTGTAATTTTGGAAATGTGTTTAAATGTAAGCTAAAAATTTCAGTCTTTGATTCCGTTTGCTCAAACAATTTTTCACTAATTGTTCCTTTCTAGTTTCATTTGTGGTGTGTTCATTACAGACTTTAAAAAGAAACAACAAAAACAAAAACACAAATTTCTCTTTTAAGGGAAAACAATTGAATTCTCGGTGTAACTACAACTTTGCCTAGCTCTTCAATATTCACCTACTATATACTATCTGGGGCAATAAGGGGAAACTACCAAAGTAATTTTTTTGAATTTTTCAGTAGAGGGCTTTGAAAGTTGAAATTGTAGTGAAAATGTATGGAAATGAAATTCTGTGTGATTATAGATCCTAGCACGGAGAACACAGCGGTGGTGCTATCTCGTTTTCGACCAAACTTGAGTTTGGCTTTTTCCGCTTATTGCCACAGATATTTGGCTTTACACATTCATGTTTTTATTTACTGGTGCGTCTGCTCTACATGTTGGTTGTTGTAATTTTCGTGTTCACTTTTATATCTACTGCGATTTTTATTATTTTGTGATTTTAGAATTCTCATTGGCTTTTGTTGTTGTTGTGGCTTTTGTTGCATTTTTCTTTGACCATAGTAGTCGTTCCTCCTTGCTAGAGTGAAGAAACATTTCATTTCACCAGCAAAATTCCGTTGCCTTTTATTTTGTTATTTTTGTTGATTTTGTGTCTGTCTGGTTAGTGGCATGCAACAGAGACTTTTTAATTGGCTTCAAATTACGCTGAAGTTTGAAAGGCAAAACTTGTTTAATTCTTTGTTTTATGCCAGATTCTCTTCTGTGTTTTAGTTGGCTTTGCTTTGTTTGACTTGGTCCAACTTGAATTGATTAGTTGTTCTGTGTTTTATTGTGCTGTTTACATTTGGGTATATGATAGTTAATGGGTAAGCTCCATTCGTTCTTCATAGCATGCAACACACTTTATTGTTGCATTTAGAAATGTTGCACATGTACGTCATGGATAGCCTGTGCTTCTGATTTGTTCGGGGCTCAATGCTGTCCATGTTATTGTTACATACTAAAAGGCGTAAAGGAGAAGAAACCAAATTCGAGCAGGTTAGGTTGATCAACATATTTCGATATCCACACATATTTAGCATTACAAGTTAACTGTAAGGCACTCGCTTTAATTTACCAATAGTAAAATGTCTTTTAACTCTCTAGCGACCTTCAAAATGGAATACTAAGCCGTCCAACTAAAAGGGGAAACAAGACAGTTTTGGTGAGAGAAATAAAGGGTGAAATTGTTTCACAAAATTATTTTTTATTAAAGTTTACTATACGTACTATTATAACAATAGGCTTAGTGAAAAATTTTACTTAAAAATATAATGTTACTACGAGTATATTGTCCCTAATTGGAATGAAACCAAATCGCATTTGGCACTCAAAGTTCACCTATCTCTATTTACTGCATACAAAAACTATATGCATTAAACGTACATTAGGGTGTTCTGGACTTTGCAAGTTAGTGTTTGTTTTGGTTGTGAAGAGAAAAGCCTGAAACCAACAGCTTTACAATGGTTTTGGGGGCAATGCCAGTTAGAAAGCTCTTTTCGCGATAGGAATCTATCAAGTTCGGATTATAACATGTCAGAGTATGTCCAGCCATGTTGAGAACAGTTTCATTGAGCCAAGTTTAACTTTCTCCGTCAGGTCACTTCACTTATCTATTCTCTGAATCGGCCTTTGAAGTTTAAATTGACATAGACACGGGAGCTCTATTGTGAGGGCGCCGTTTACATCGAGCCTAAAGCGAATTGAAACCAGATACAGTTTAAAATAAAAAGTTCGAATAAATTTTTCATAGTAAGATCTTTACGCAGGTTATCTTTGAAATAATGAGATTTCTTTTATTTTAAGATTTGGATAAAAAGTAAAAACTTGAGCCATATACCCTAATAAATACATACCATTGTCTAAACGCATACATTTGGATCGTTTATATAAGCACATCTTGTCTTGAACATTTTTCAAGCTTTTTATCAACAACTAGAACCAACCGAGTTATCAGCAATTTTATCATAAATTGTTTTTTTAATTTTCACCAATCTGTAGCTATCTTGTCGAATTTATTAAAATTAAAATAAAAGGTGTTTAAGCAACATAAGCTGTAATTATTTCTTTTGCTTATTTCATTTGCATTGCATGTTATTGTAATTCGCAACCAGTTTATGAAATATTCTAAAGATATAGCTTATGTTTGCAATCCCAAATCGAGGTTTTTCACAGCGAAAATGAGGAGACCAATCCCGCGCTAATACCTCAGAGCCACAAGTGCTAGGCCCCCATGAATACATGTTAGGTGTAACAGATGCCCCGCACCCCCTTTCTATAAAGAACAAAAAACTTAAATAAAAAATTAATGTAATATTATTCAAAGGTTGCTCCTATTCAACATGTGCTCCGCATCCCCCGTTCTACTCCCTGAACAATTAATAAAATAATACACAAAAATTAACTTAAATAAGCTACTCCCCTCCATAATATCAAAACTTGAGGATTTCATTCAATACAACCTGAATAACTTCTTGCAGCCAAGTGAGGTTATGTTGAGGAAATTGGGTTTTAATAATGTTTAAGAAATTTTGCGAGTGACCTCCAATCCCGATCACAGTTAACTTATAATTAGGTAATTTAAAATTTATCAAAATTTAAAGAACGGATTTCGGCGTATGCATATCTCAAAAACGTTCATGTATGCAAATATCATCCGTAGAATTGCGAGCCTACACTTGGAAACTCCACCTAGGTAAATTTGGTATACTAATTTTCCGTTTCTTCCAACGAGAAGAATATTTGGAGGTCATGCAAATCATCTCGGTCTAATGTAAATAATATCATAAACACATTGACATAAATCTGAACAATTTAAACATTGTTGCACGCGCAACACGTGGCTTCACCTACAGCTTAGCCTGTGCTCATTTCAGTTGAATGTCCTTTGGGCGTTGTTTGCCCGAAAGCGGCAGTTTTCCCGTGAATACGTCATTATTCTATGAACTCTATACACCCATATATTTTGTTGTTGTCTTTACTTGTATGTGCAGGCCTTAGCCAGCAGGTGTTGTTCCTTTGTTGTTTTCGGCTGCGCTACACATAACTCATAATTTAGCGCTCGAGCTGCTGTGTACTTGCCTACATAGCTGCAGAAATACACATTTAGTCAAGAGAATGCTCAAGAGCTGCCGCTTGTCACCCGGATATGGGAAATTAAATTGATAAGATCATTATGATACCGTTTTCATAAGCAAATATGTATGTATGTATATCTGTTGAGCGATTATACTGCATAAATCCGAGTTGTCGGAATGTATATTTGTCCTGTGCAAACATGCAGAACTGCTCAACTTCACATATTTTGTTGCATCTGTTCATATTGTCAGTTTCGTTTGTGGCTGCCGCATTGGTATTTTGGGCGTTTGGTGAGATTTTCTTAGCTCGATTTAATTGAATTTAACCACTGGAGTTGTGAACGTGTAGGAAGTTGTTAAGAGACTTATGTATACATTTATGTTTTCCTATCCTGTATAAAATGCGATTAGTCTATGATGAATCCTGAATGAGGCGCAAAAAAGCATTCACCCAAACGGGCAGATAGGATTAATCCGCTTTCTAGCCCAATGGATACGGTCGTATACGTTTGCCCCTATAAGTATGCTACACAAACTGAATTTTATATTTTTCAACTATGCCCATAAGTGAGTAGTTGCGATAAATTACCCGAAAGGAACTAATCGTGGTCCAATTTAGAGATTAGGCCCAGCATTTTTTGAAGGATATTTACACTGACAGGATTAATATTTTGAAAGTGCAGACGCAGCTGCCTAATAAGAGCTTCTATTATATGGCTCAACTAAGTACTCTGCACTTATATTTTCACCATGTGACAACGTCCACTTCAAGGGCTTCGATATGCAACAAGGGAGCCAGTATCCCGTTACGTACCAGAAAAAGAAAGGATGTCGGTGCAAAGTTCCGTATCTATGTGCCAAAAGTTCTGAAAAAATATTTTCATAAGAGCTGTATGGTCTCCCGATATGCATTTGTTTTGATCTCTTTGGAGATGGTTAAGGACTGTAGCAAACTTTTATTTTTTTATCTAATACTCTGAAGTGTGTCCCTGTGTGCCACGCCTTCACCATCACCAATCGGAACCAAAATTAATATCTCATATCTGCCACTATCGTTTTCTCGACTCTCGAGGTTAGATTAAATGAAAATAAATCGTCATAAGGTTTTCAGAACTTTGACTTCTGAGCGACACCCATCCACGGAATCCTATTGAAGGAGTAAGACTGAAAAACATCTTTCATTTGATTTTACCACCACCCTAAAGTGTATAGTTCCTCTTGTTGTTTTGACGATATTTCGTCCTGCCTAGTCGGTACACTTCTTACCTGGTATTGTCATGCATAGCGCATAGTTCCTAAAAGTTGTTGCCGCATTTGTATTTTGTCCAATTGTTTTTTGTTCCTAAAACTACTCAAAACTTCAGTGGCAGTGACCTTTGCTGGCATTCAATTGGATAAAGAAAGAGCTGAGCTAACAAAAACTAAAACTTATTTAATTTTAAATTACTGTCTTTGTCACCTCGGTTAACCTAATATCCACAACTTTAGTGGCAGACACTGAAAAATTCTTAAACCATCAAAAAGTTGATAGCTTTTTTTTATTGAAAATTTAATGAGCAAAAGGTGGATGCGAAAAATAAATTTTCAATGTCACGCTCAAGATGGCTTCCTTTTGACTGTCGTAAACTAGCCCAAAACTATTTTGCTCACATTTTCATAATTTTGAAATAAAATTGAAAAAATTAATTTTCTGAGTAAATAAGTGAATAATTACAAAAACATATTGCAGTTTTACATCGATGTAGATAATATGTACAAAATATTTGTGCAAGTCACAGGCAGGGACAATGCAATTACTTTCATTTCGTAGATATCGAGAACAATGTGCGTGTGAAAGACAATAAACGAAAATTGAAAAATTCCACAAAACTAAAGTAGAAATACCAAGGAGCTGTAATGACACACATACAGCTGATGCATTTACATACCCTGAAGTGAAATTGCGAACCAGTCCTTAAAAGGGACAGTCTTGAGCTTCACGCATAGTGAATCGTCTTGCGCCGGTTACAAAAGTGATAGTTTAAAGACAGTTTGAAATATCGTTTATCGATAATCACTCATCCACATCCAAAACTACCCCAAACTTATCGAATGGTACAGTTTGAGAACTAGCCAAAGACAAACTATCTTAGAACTGCCCAATTGGGAACCTCTTAAGAACGAGTTGCAAAGTAATGCACTGGCGACAATTGCCACCGCCAATGACATCGCCATTTAAAAGTGGACAGTTGAAAGCATTTCTTGGGTATTGAGGTAGAACTGGCATTGTCAAACGGCTTAGCTCATGGATAGTTCTGAGCTAGTCTAATTTTCTGCAAGGTATCTACATATATGTATTAGAGATGTGGTCGGATATTGGGACCAGCTGGACTTATATTAGCACTACAGCTATGGACGGTATCGAAGAGGTCATACAAATGAGAAACTCGAAAAGTTTGGAGAAGTTCCTAAAGTGTGCCATATATGAGAAGATTTGGATATTAGACGGAAACCAAAGTATAGGAGTGCCCAATCACAAAAGCTTCAATTACGGCTTTGAATGATTTTATGTTCCTTTTACATTGTGACTTTTGTAGAAACACAGTGCCCCTACTAATAGAATTGGTATCAAATATTTTGCCAGTGGCACATCTCTAATATACCTGGCAGTATGATCACATTGATATTGGCTAGCTTTTAGAAATACAAGAGCGAGCAATTTAAAAACAACTTGCAATTATTAAATTTTAAGAATTTTACTGTGATGTCTTGACTATAAGCGTATAAGCCGCCTAGCTCATGGGACTATGACCTGGTGGTGTTAAACAAATCTCCGCCAGTCTTCGAGGTGCCGCATTGACAACCACTACCCAATTAATACCGAGCTAAACAGGGAAAATACAAGAAGCCAAAGTTATGTGAGATAGATTTATTTTTTTAATGGTATATTATGCGAAAATCTACTCAAAGGTCAAAATAAATTTTACTTTTTATTCGAAACCATTGATCGATCTTTCCATTTTTATTGGCTTTTTAGTAAGTTTCTAACCTTCTTGTTAAATTATAGCCTGGTTTTTATCTGGCCTCAAAATGTCTTAGCTTGTATAAAAAAGATTTTAAAACAGGTTCAGCAATTTAATGTAAGTTACGACGATAGGTTTCGGGAGTTAGTAGACCACTATAATAAATTTAAGAAGAATAAGGAGAGTGTAAGCATCGTCAAGATTAAAATTTCACTTAGACTGGCGGTGATCACTTTTAGGTTAAGAACAAGACATTGGTCTCAATATTTATGGAGACTTCGCTGAAGTTCATGTTTCCGTTACATGCTTGAGCCCGATACACCTACCAACAATATTCCCCATGTCCTCTAAGCATACATACTATAGTGTTCAAAAACAGTCCGGGGGTTTGCATGATCACATTCTAGAATACCGGGCAATCAGTGTTAGTTTCGGGTATTCACTATTCTCCAGCAGTTAAGCTTGGAAAAGGTGAATCAATGCAAAGGAGGATATACTCGGAACGTGATAGAGCGCACACACTTATCTGCAAACTTTAAATT
The DNA here is from genome assembly GCA_949987695.1 of Merzomyia westermanni. NCBI lineage: Eukaryota > Metazoa > Arthropoda > Insecta > Diptera > Tephritidae > Merzomyia > Merzomyia westermanni. Next base: position 201,198,814 of record OX465289.1, on the reverse strand, counting down.
TGATCTTTGGATAGTGACACGATTAAACGTTTTATTCGAACCAAATGGCTTCCTCACCATCACATCAGTCATCCATTACAGCTTTGTAATATTTTTCCCTGCTTAACTTTTGTTGTCACATTTATGCTTTTGTTAATACTATTACTATTGTTGCTATAGTTGTTGTTTTTGTTAAAACTCACATGACATTTTGACTTACTTCACCATTTATTACGTCATCAAGAAATTTGCCAACTTTAACAGCAGCATGAGCAGCAGTAGCAGCAATATTTGTTTAAGACAGACAATAGTGGCAAACAATTATCCGTTAAAATAATACAAGTCATGCAAGTAGCACAACGACAACAGCAACAGAAACAATTACAATAACAATAACAAAAGCAGCAACAACACCATGCACATTGATGATGATAAGAACAATGTAAATAACTTCCGCTCATAAATTTGCAATAAATTCCAATGCGTAAATATATTTTTGAAAGTGTGTGTAAGTGTAAGTATGTATACATATGTATGAGTGCATGTAACAATTTGTTGAGCAAATATCGCAAAGGACATGCAGTGACAACATAGCAAAATATCGTACGTCATATATGGATGTATATATGTGGTACAAAGTACGAATAATATACCCAAAATAAACATCATATCAACGATCATATCGTCGTTCAATCTGCAACTCGGCAAAGTAGAGTATCTCTGTGAGTAGATTTGTATGTACTGCACTTCCACAATTCCAATATTACATCACAAAGTACATCAGCTACTTAAAGAAGATAAAAAGGGTCAAAGGTGGCAGACATCACAGGAGGAATATCGTCGAAATTTTGTGGGTTCAAGAGCATATACCCTGCATCGAAAACAACAAATTGAAAACTAGTATGAACACCAAACCCAACTCGTCACCTATGTGAAGTATCTCTACACATGCAAGAGGTTTCAGGTTCGAAACGTGGTGCTAAAATAACAAGTTAAATTCTTTTCGGTATTTCCAACTATGCGCCCTGTATTGCTCTCCACAAATTTTAGTTTTTTTGGTTAAAATTTTGTGTTTATGTAACTAGCTTGGTGTTTCGGCGGTGAAAATGGCAAAGAACCATTTCTGTCTCAACTTTTCCGCGATACCTGCATGTATTTTGAAGACAGCCTCATTTTGGTGTTGAAAAGTATACAACCGAACTGTTGTTGTTAAAGCGATGCTTTGCATTCCTAGTCGACACTTCCCTTACCCAGCGTTGTTATCACTATCTTCTGAAGGGAGTGCCAAGAACCTAGCAGGGTTTACCCAGAAAGAAATTGGTGTTAGAAGAATCTGCTTTGTCGAGCAAGTTAACAGATAGTTGGTGTCATGGGGACACACCCAGCTGACCAATCCAATAACAAAACATTCAATATCCCCTTAACCAGAAGGTCCTACCAAAAACTTTTGAATATTTCGGAATGACTTTTTCACATTATAAATTATATATTCTTTAAAATGTCAGAGACCTTTGAAATATTGTCATCCCTTGATTTCGCGCAGGTCTGAATACTCAGCAGAAGTTCTTTCTTGATTTATGAGTGCAATCTTCGCACGCTGTGCCCAACCTGCACTGATGAAGTTGGTGTCACATTGACGACATAAAGTCAAATTGAATTGGTCAGAAACATGCGTGTGTGTGTGTGTGCATAGGCCGTGGTGTTAGTCGGTTACATTTTGTTACTGCTTCCCATCCAGCCGCCACTTTTGAGCCAGGTTTTGTAAGGACTTTTTTTGATTTCTTATTTGTTTATTCGTTTTTAGTTTTGGACGTTTTATATCCCATAGCAGTGGAGATGCGTATTTGCATGTTGATGACAACGCGCCGATGACACGCAAATGTGTTTGTGCTTTTTTTTTCAGATGGTCCTCTCATCTTCTTGGGAACACCACGGCTGCCCAATTGCTTTTAAAGTGCATATAAAATCTGATAACACACAACTGCTTAAAAATGTCAACTCTTTTGATTTTCAACAACTCATACTGGTGAACACCACGCACACATACACACCCCTACACTTAAACTAGTCTGTAAACATACTAGTATCCAACTATAATTTTCTGGTTAAAATCATACTAGTCAGAAAAAGTTCAATCCATACTAGTATACGACTACAATTTTTATGGTATGTGTTTAAGCGACATAAGCTGTAATTATTTCTTTCGTTTATTTATTTTATTTGCATTGCATGCTATTGTAATTCGCAACCAGCTCACGAAATATTCCAAAGATATAATTTATGTTTTTCAATCCCAAATCAGAGTTTTTCACAGCGAAATGATAAAAAATGAAAATGATGTGTTGATGAGTCCATTTTCTTATTTTAATCCCTGTTAGAGGTTTCGGTCCACATTTGGACTAGTATTCTTTTATCTTTTTCGAACTAGTATGATACTGGTATGATTAGACTGCAATTTTATAAGTACATTTCCTTCCATTTTGAACTACTATGTAACTGTTATTTTACGACCAGTATGATACTAGTGTATTTCCACTATATACAAACTAGTATTTCATGAGTAGTAGATGACTGGTATGTTCTGGTCGAAATCTGACAATTCACATCTCGTAGGATATCGCCATGTTAAAAATTCCTATTGCTTATATGGAAATGTGACAGTTGGCTGACTAGTTGGGCTTGGTGCATATACTAGTTGTAAAATAGTTTGCAACTAGTTGGATTGACTGCAGGGTACATATGCGTATTTCGTGCTCTTACAATATTTATGTCTGTTAGTATATAGTATGTCAGCGCTTACATACATACATATATGTTTATACACATGCATATTTCCATGTAGACGGCACAATAAAAGTCAGAGTGGTGATTTCTTCCTCTTTTCTTTTTGCTCAAGAACCCAACTTTCGGTATTTTGTATTTGTGTGTAAATTGTTGTTGCGACACATTTAAATGCCATTATATGGTCCAATCTGCATTTTTGTCACTCTCTGCATAGTTTTGTGCTTTTTGTGTTTGTTATTTGGTTTCTTATTGTTGTTGGCTTTTCATGCACTTTCGTTTAACGCAGAAATTTGCATACGAAAAAGGGGTCACAAGATAACTTCTCGCATGAATTGCCAAAAAGCGTAGTTTAAGAAATATTTTAATTAAAATGTAGTTGATTTTTATTATTCGATCTTATAAATCTACTCCAAAAATTTACAATTGCATGCTGGTAACTTGGTGTTCACTGCTTAGTTTGTTTTGTTTATAATTTTTTTGAATTAATTTTTGGAAATGAGGGCACACATTTTTGTCTGGGCGTTTAAAACAACGCAACTCAAGTAGCTTTAGTTTTCTTATTGATATTGGAGAAATATAACAAAACTTCAGTCCAACGGGTATTTCTCTAAAAAGTTTATCAAAGAACGGTTCGTTTACCAAAAGTCAATATAAATTGTTCTTTTATGAGAAATTATTAATTGGTAATTTAAATCCTTTCTATATTTTCGCGATCTTAAAAAAAAAAATGCCGCACAAGAAGTTTAGCTATTGGTGCATGGACCCATATAATTGGAACTTACTGCGAAAATCAGTGACTATGCAATAGAATTCCGTGGTTCACCTCGCGTTACCAATAAAAAAATAGAAAACATTAAATATACATAAGGATGGGTCGAATTTTTCGGCAAAAGGCGTAAAGTTTTCTTAAACAGGTAACAGGTAGCTCTTACGGCGGTGCATGTCTCTTTTCTGCTCTTAAGTTTTGCTTCAAGACCGCTTTCCGCAGGGTTTAGTTCTTTCGAATTGCCAAGCGGTGTTGTGTTTGCTATAAGTCTTTAGTACTCCTTCTCTGCTTGGTTACTAAAAATTCATGAAAATTCCTTGTTCCATGTAAAGTTGTTAAATTCTTCTGAAATGTTCGCTACAGAAATGAAAAATAGCTTATCCTCGTTATTAAGTGCGGTTCCAATAATTTGTGATGAGCAACTACTCACAACAGTCTTTACTAAACACGCAGCTACCATTACTAACACGTTCGCACTAATAATAACTAACAAGGTAATAATAGCCCATACAATTTGCAGCAAATTATTCACATCGCGAAGCTGCGTATACGCACCGTGGCACCAACAACGAGGCAACGATGAGCAGTGTTTCTGTTTTTTTTGTTAAGCTAAAATTGCAGTTCCTTATTGTTGTTGTCTACCATCACACTGCCATTAAAAGCGTATAAATTATTTCAACTCAAACAGACATTGGCCCATACAACACGGACTGTGGATAAACAATTACACAGCCACCCATTCACTTATCACTGACATGACAAAATATTTGCCGCTTGTGTACGCAAAATTAACAAGAACAACACGATGCGCTTATTATGCAATCCGTTCGGTTCGTTCGTTATTGCCTGCGTTGACATGGAAGTTCTGCGTGCTTTGACGTAGGGGGTTGCTGCGGCGATGCCAAAGCGACGACGTCTAAAGCTGCGGCGACTTTATTGTGCTGACAATGATGCGACGACAATTGCTGTGGAATTTTTCATTTGAATGTTTTTGTAGTATAACCTAGGGATGTTACGAAGGTCGTAGTTCTTAAGTTCGAGCATGCAAATGCCAATGTTTCGAAATTACAATTATACAATTAGTAGAGGAATAAAATAACTTACATTGTAGTATTACAGCGCCAAACTTTAAGTTCCGTTAGAGCAGATTAAGTTGCGGCTGATCTCGTCTTAAGTGTAGAGTTAAGAACAAAATACTACTAACTGCACTTTAAGTTATATTTATGAAGTAGCGAGTAAGAATGCAATTGTAAACGTAGCGAATAAGAAACAGAATCTACACGCCATTTTGGAAATAAAAGGAGAAGTAATTCGATTCTGGACACAGGACCGTGAACAAGTGTTCTTTTTTTTACCGGTACCCCGCACTATTTCCCAGTATTCAAAAAAACATAACATTTTTGCTATAGGAATTGCTGAGTCATATCTGTTTAAAGCTGAAGTTATTGGTGCGTTTGTTGTTATTGTTGTTGTTGTGGTAACGACAAAAACACTCCCCGAAGGTTTTGGGGAGTGTTGTCAAATTAACAGTCCTTGGCCGGATTTGAACCCGGTACACTCCGGTACTCCATTGCGGTACTGCCCGACTGTCGTGGTAGCGATTTATGACCTTTTAGGTCATGTCTACCCTCCTTCCGTAAGGAAGGATAAGATGGGTAATGAGAGGTGAGAGGCATCATATCCGTAGATCAACCATCGAGTTGCACGTCATTACCTTTGTTCATATTAGTCGCCTCTTACGACCGGTATGCCTACCCCGGGCATATTCTAAACCCCTAACCTAGTCGTATCCTTAACGTAAGAGAAAAACCAACATGCAATTGGTCGGTAAGGTTACGTTACAGATAGCGAATTAGCGATGTAGCACCAATAATCGATTGCATTGTTTCTCATAAGGTTGATCGAATCAGCTTTTTTATAAGGTTACCGATAACGCACCAATAACTTCAGCTTTACTTCAGTTTATTCTTATCAAGCAAATTGTCGTATTGAATGAAGGTTAAGACACCATGACACATCACTTCGCAGTCACTCACATTCACTTTAACTTAAAAAATTCGCATAGTAAGTCCAATTTATTGACAGTCACAAGAGGAAGTAAACGCCTTTATATAATAAGACATTTTTTTTAAACCAGAATAAGTGATCGTTGAGTCGCCTCTCAATTTACAAATCAATTTTCTTTTAATTTCCTATATATGTATTTTTAATTGCTTGTATCACTTGGAGGACAATAATTTGTATAGTTGAACACTATTGGGACTACATCATTATTATCTGCTAACTTTTGCAAATGTGGTGATGGTTAACAAAGTGCCGAAGTATTATACAGTTCCTTATAATGTTATCAATGTAGTAATATGTCATCAAAAGTTTGTTAATGCATACAACTAGTGCAGCTTTTTAACCGATTTCAGAACTTACAATCAGTAGTCCGGAGCTTGGCATTCTCAAGATGGTGAGACCAGTTAATGTAAAGCTATGGAATTCGCAGACTCATCAAACCACTAGTAAGAACTCAAATCAGTTAACAAATTTTTGCGATATTTAGCCCTTTGAAAAAATGTTTACATAGTTTTAAGCTAATGATTGGCTTATGCGAATGCCCTTTCGCGTGTTCGCCACATCCCTCGCATTTATATAGGCCATGCTTGCCATACATAAATACTTTCATGCTCGTATAAGACTTATTAACATATATCCGTACATTTGTCTATTTCTTTGTTTGCGTTTTATTACTTGTTTGTCACATTTGCTTGCTTCACTGGTTAGTTGACATTTTCTTTGTCCCTTATGCTCGTACATATATGTGCCCAGATCTTCTCGGCCCTAGTTCACTCTTGATATCAACGCATATAACCGGTCAATCGTGCGTATTAAATCCATATATTCAACCAAGCGTCCCTATATTCATCCGCATCTGTGCTGCTCGTCTCTGAATACGCATTCTTCACATGACATTCGCCCACAAATGCTCTTCAACTCACACATCGCACACATCCACAACCATACATACAAGTAGCACTGCACTGCCGCCTGCCTTTGCTATATTCCTCATACTCAACGCTTGTGATGCCGATTTTTGATTTTATCTTTGATCTACTTTTTACACTTGACTGCATTTTCACTCCCTAATCGTTCATAACACCCACGCCGCTGGTATGCTATCACGCATGTATCACTTGTACTGCTCGCTTACGTTCGCCTACAATCAGGCCTGGATTGTGTTTACCAGCGTTTGTGTGTGTTTTTTTTATTTTCTTTAACGTTCGAGCGAATGTTTTTGACGCATTATTGTGCAAACAGAAACAACAATTTCAGATAATATGCATTCAAGACCTTACTTAGAATTGGCCTGTAGTTTTTCTGAAGTCATCAGAAAGTTGCTAGTAATGATTTCAGAGTTACGAGCCGTATGTACTAGGTTGTTATAAGAAGAATAATTGAAATAGTTCTTATAAGATGTCAGACTCAAGTAGCAGTCAGTGTAATTAATGTATTTATAAACTTTGGACCGAAATTATATCCTAAATATCGACCATTATATCAATTCCAATCATAAAATCTTTTTGGTACATGTACTCCCGCAACTTCGGATCCACCCACTTACCCACTCACGTTGCCATTGTTGGATTTCAAACTTCCGACAATATCAGCTAGTTATGTTTTTTCACATCTAGAAAGTCTTAAAACTACTTACTTTGGTGGTCCTGATGGCATCCCTACAATTTTTCTTACAAGTTGTGCTGAATTTCTCTGCATATCTCTCACAACAAATTCAAAGCGTCTTTGAGTCAGGGTATATTACCTAGAATTTGGAAGTAGTCATATATTGTACCTCTCTACAAAAGTAGGAGTAAAGCGTACGTCGTGAACTATAGCGGCATTGCTAAGCTTAGCGTCATACCCAAGCTATTTGAATCTATTATTACAAAGCTATCGATTCAACTCAGCATGGGTTCTGCATGGGTAAATCCACCGTATCTACTTTGTTAGAATTCACCACTCATGTTTCTAGCGGCTTTAAAAACAACTTGGAGACAGATTTCATCTACACAGACTTTAGCAAAGCTTTTGATAAAGTTTCTCACTCGATTATATTACTTAAACTGGGGTTTCGCCTGTTTTCTTGCTTTGGATATCATCTTACTTAAGGGACAGATCACAAAAAGTGATCTTTGGAAATAGTTTATCTGGCCCAATCGATGTTACTTCTGGTGTGCCTCAAGGCAGCCATCTTGGACCCATTTTGTTTTTGTTGTTCATTAACGACCTTGCCAATATTCTTAGGCACTGCAAGTCGTTAATGTATGCTGATGATGCTAAACTTGTTATGCCCATCAAAACCGCAGAAGACAGGGCATGTATTCAAGAAGATCTTAATAACTTAGTGAGATGGTGTGATGTGAACTACATGGCACTCAACCTGAGGAAATGCAACATATGTGTTTTACCAGAAAATCAATACCTGTGCATAGTTACATCATTGGTGGATACCCAATTGAGCAGGTAACTAGCTTCATTGACGTAGGGGTTACAATGGACCCTAAAATTGATTTCAAGTCTAATATTGAGAATAGTGTTAATAGGGCAAAAGGAGTGTTAGCTTTCACTAAGCGGTGGTCCAAATAATTCAATGACCATTATATAACCAAAACACTTTATACTTCGCTTGTTAGACCAATTTTGGAATATTCGTCAGTGGTTTGGAAGCCGCGTTATCAGATTCACTGTGATAAATTGGAATCGGTGCAAAAACAGTTCTCGCTTTTCGCGTTACGCGACTTGCCATGGGATCCGGTAAGGAATCTTGCTCCCTACTGTAGTCGTCTAAAACTTATTCAACTGCCTTGTGCGTATCCCATATCTGCTTGGTGAAATTATTTCAATAACCCCTACGAGTACTAGGCCATCTAGGCATTTCCAGCCGATTTTCCTAAGCACTTGCAGAACGAATTTTGAGCTGCATGAACCTATTCGATGCTTGTGCTAGGACTACAATAATATCTACAAGAATCTTGATACCTCTGATTCGCTTTTTTCTATTAAGAGATATCTGCTTACCATTTTAAATGAGTAGTGGCTTGAAAACACGTCCTTTCCAACCACACCTTAGTGCAATGCCAAGCATTTCATCTAATTTAGGAACATATCCACTATGCTGCTCCATTCCGACAACATCAACAACACAACATTTATATTTATACATACATGTAATGAGATTCAAACTCTTTGTTTCAACCTCCGTGTTCGCTGATTCTGATGAGCCCTTCCTGGCTCACATGCCTCCTCCTGGGCGCTATGCATCAGCTCCTTAATAAGCTTGCATATAATAAACATATGTATAGAACTCTTATACCTCTTTGTAAATTACTATGTTAAGAAAGTTAAATTTGTATGATTTTTACTTCATATATTTGTAATATTTATTTCTTCATTTTAATTCGTAAGCTGTAACTAATTGATTGTACACTTCAGATATATACTTTCTTCTTTACAGTACCCCCATGCTGTCTTTATGTACATTTTCGAATTAAGTCTGTAAGAATTATTCAATTCGTAGAATATTAAATAAATAAATAAACTATATGTCTGGGTCTGGGCCGATGGGCTAATTGAAACGTAAAGTTAAAGCCCTATTAATTTATTTGCATTGAGTTTATCTTAAAAGGGTACTTCTGATTTCATCTTACAGCTATTTCTAAAAATTAAAAAATTTTCCGTATGTCGTTCAGTCAAAAGCTCAATCATCTCAAAGCAAAAGGAGTTAGATCACTCCTGGACTAGATAGCCCGGCACGCTTGGCTGCGTTTCAGAACTTATAAAAGACTAATTGTACTCGAATAGACGTACTTTTTAAATTCGTTTGATAATATTCTTCTTACACAGTTATAAAGCAGAAACTGTACCATGAACCTGTTTGAGAGTGAGTGACATGCCACCGATCTTGATATCTCAGAACCGATAGAGTTCCTTGCTCCCCTCGGACTTTTCCGCAGTAGTAACTATTAAAACTGGCTTAGGAATGATAACAGGTGGAAGCGTTTTCAGTTCTGTAGAGTGTCTAAGCGTCTCAGACCTACCTACAATGAATCGCGATTTGCAGCCGTATGCACGATGATTAAAACAAACTGAAACTGTCTAATATCAACATTATCATCGAAATCATTGGCCCGATCGCTGTTGCATTGTATACGGCAAACTTGGACTCCTCGGCGTGTATGAGTAGCCATCGTAAACTTAGTTATATAAAAAAGATTAGCAGCTGACTCTCTCAAGAATTAGTGCAAGACATTCCTCAACCATACACATTTACAAGTGTAAATGCTAAATTACAAGCTTCGAAATATTCTTTGAACGCCATACAAGTTGTAAGCTGACTTTATCTGTTCAAAAACACTAATAAAAACTTACACTGAGTAGAGACAACTTATCCCCTCCACATTATTTAACCGCAAATATATACTTACATACAAATACAAAAGTAAATGTTAACGAAAATCATAACAATAGACATAAACTTGAAACGAAAACTCCAAAAGTGATTTCCATAACGCAGTCATATTTACCATAATAATGATAACAAAAATAAAAACCAAGTACTAGACAAAGCTTTATAACGACCAGCGCACCAGTCAGCTATTCCTTCTCTCGTTTATGCAAAGTCTGTAATTTCCTAAGCAACACCAGCAGGACAGGAATTGCCTGGCAGTAGGGATGGCAAACAAATATATGAATCGATAAATGTATAAAACTTTTAATTTCAGTTTAAATGCCAGTAAGACATATTTGCAGGAACTAATTGTTTACAGAGGTTTAGATTTGACAGAGAAATTTTGGAATAGCTCGAAAAGTAGAAGAAGCCAGACATTTTCACGGTTAGACTTGCATTATCAAGATTTAAATATTTGGAGCATTCAAAAGTTGATGTAAATTCTGTTATGAGGTTTCTTCATTATTTTCAGATTTTTTTTTAATAAAAATCAACAATAATAGGCATCTTCAAGTATTATTTTTTTGATTAAGGATAATGATAATTTTTTGAGTTTTATTATAAAAATAATCATTCCCATTTATTATAAAATAATCGGATCAGGATAGATGAATCAAAACAGGAAATTCGATTTTATAAAATCGATTTCTTAAAAAATAATCGATTTATGTTATTCATTTGATTAATGTTGTCAAACCCTACCTGACAGTCGCACACTTTGCTTCACTTGGCAGCGCAAGTTGGGCATTTGTTGTAATTCCGGTCTTGTCACAAGTTACCTAGCAGAATTTGGTCCAGATGAATATAAAATACAACAAAAATAAATAGCTACTCACCGTATAAACATTTGAAAACAACTGAATTACTAACTTACTAATTTACACTTAAGAGCTGAGTGCACTCCAGATGCCTATTCGCTACATACACCCAGACATTTGCAATGCAACACTTACCGATGTATTTACATAGCTTGCAACAGTAAAGCGACGTACCTTGTTTATTCAATTTTCCCAACTCCTGCTCCCACTTCCTTCAAGCTCCCTGCCTTTTGTTTTGCTTTTGTCTGCTACAAGTGAGTTGAATTAGCCTCAAACAGCACAGGCACAGCAAGCAGTGACAATATCGCAAAAACACAAATTGTAACCCTTTTACGGACGCGTGACGATACTGCAGGCTTGACTGAGACTTTTTAAGTGTTAGTGCACTCGGCGGGCTTAGTGTCACACCTACTTGCATTCGAATGTCGTCGTGTCTCTGCCGGCGTTGATTGGCTAAAATCTAAAATTTGGGATTTTTTAATTTCTGAGGATGGTAATATTAGTACTCTGCTCGTCAATCATGACCCGAGATGATCAAATTTACCATGCGTCAACTTAAAAAATCCAAAGTTTTCACGACGACAGTCGAATGCAAGTAGGTGTCACACGAAGCGGTCCTCACTAACACTTAAAAATTCTCAGTCAAGCCTGCAGTATCGTGACGGGTCCTTATTAGATACCGTCGACATTGGGGTTGCGTAATGGTACAATTTACACTGCGCTTATACTTTGATGCAATCGCCTTACAATGCATAAACGCGTTGTTGCTTTGGGAAAGACACTGCATTTAATGCTTATGCGTATATGTCAATTCTCTGAGAACTAACCGACATTTTATCTGCTTAAGTTTACAGTAAACAGGATGTTTTAAGCAAAATAAGCCCGACATCCCGGTCTCATATGTGGCCATTGCGGTACATATTACGGTTTCTACACATTTCTATAAAAAATATAAGGGATCGAAGCAGGAAGAAGGCCAAGTTAGATTGGATGGCCTGCACGTGGAATGATCTGACATCAACTTATTTCTCTACCGGAAAGATGTTGCCGGTCGTTGATTTTTAGGCTGAACTGCATATTGTAGATAAAGTCATATTCATTAAATTGCAAAAAATTGGGGATTTTCTCCCGACATCACAAATATCGGCGGCCGTCTGCTTCCACGAGACGTAGAAGTTGCTTGACAGTAGACCGTAAAGATTCGTCTTGCGGGGGCCTTCTTTCAGCGTCGGTCTTGATTGGGGTTTCTTTGAGCTTTTTTTCATCTAAGAACTCTCGATTTTCGTAAGCCGTGTCAACACTATTTATACTAACTTCTCAGTTACTGAACATGAATCATACATAAATGAACTTATGCTTTTTCGAAGTTTGTGAACTCATATCTGAGACACATCTGCCCACTGTATCGTCTACCGCAGAATGGCAGTTTAGGTTGTACGCCTGAAAGCGTTTACACTTTTATTTGAACTCATTAGCGTAAGATTTGCAATGCTATCAGGCAAGTGGAATTTTCATTTCTGCACTTGCTTTCTTGTCAAACCAGTTGTTGTTGGATTAAATATTATGGTTGTCGGTTTTCTGTATAATTTTCCAACTGTTTGTTTTGTATGTGGCATGTGACATACGCGGAATTATACTTCGTAAGTAAACACACTGTATGCATATGCAAACATAAGCACTCAAGTATTTGCACCCACTTTTTGTTTGCTCATTATAGTCAGAAAGCCGTTGATGTTGGCAATGTCGTGACTCATAATCAGTCAAAAATTATAATTACATCCTTTTTATGAGCTTAAAAAAGTATTTATATTTACAACTCACGTTTGCCGCGTTTCGCTTTTATTAGTTTGCTATGCGAAGAGCAGTAATACTTTGTTTTCATTTTGCCACACGTAAGCTTTGACGTGAACTACGTTATGTTGTTTGAGTGTGACGTGTGTTTGGGTGTGTGTTAGTTACAATGGGCGTCATGTACCTGTTCGCTGTTGGCTCTGTCGCCTTTTCGCTTCACTGTGTTGATTGTTAGCACTGAAGTACATAGTAAGCAGCACAAGAACAACTACAACATAATTGAAAGTAGTCATCTCCTTTAGAATTACTAAAGTGGCAGCTGTTGCACTGTTGCATGCACTTTGCTCTGTCGAAGTGGGCATTCCGTGCATTCATACAAAAGCAAATGCTCGAAAGATAATATAAAATATATGCAAAGAGAGTACGAACATAAATTCTTTACTAACCCGTTGGCTTTTGTATCAGCTTTGTTGTTGTGACGTGTTGTAATTAACATTTTTTGATAAGCCGACGTGCGAGTTATTCTAATTAAGCTGTGAGTGAATTTGCATTTCTTAAATCCTTTTTCAGAAATGTCATCAAACTAGCTTTTAAATTTATTTCAGTTATTACTTTAAAAATTAACAGATTTTATGTACTTAAAACGCGTCATTTGCCCTGGTTCATTACAGATGTATGGAAAAATTGCAAAAGCTGATTGTGGTATCAAAATATTGATAAACTAACCGAAAGGTCCGATGTGTGAACCATGCCAAGAGTTGCAGGTTGACTTACACTATGAAATTAGTTATATGTCAAGTTGTGATGTCGACCTCAACTTAGACGTGGGAAATTATATGAGCTAGTATGACAGCGATTTCTTTCTCCCATTCTAGAGGTCTGTCATTGTTTGTCTAGATTTTGTAGGCCTGATCTTATGAAACGGAGTGCGCCACAAAAAAGTTGTGATTATAGATAAAGTTTGTGTTTTTTGTTGTTTCCCCCTTTTCTTTCTCAATTAAATAATTTATATCATTCATCCTATAGAATTATGATTTTATCTTTATTTTTACTAATACACGAATTTCACAATACAGTCCAGCTTCTTGTGTATTTGTTTAAGCAGCGACATAAACACTCCCAAAAGGTCCTGTGGCGGAACTTTCTAAGTAACCTGGGTATTGAGAGATGAGAGGCATCTTATCAACCATCAAGTTGCATGTGATTATTTTTTGTGAATTTTAGTCGCCTGTTATGACAGGCATACCTACCTCGGGCATATTCTAGCCCCCTAACCCGTTGGGGCATTTTTTTCAGTCAAGCTTATTCTTGATCAAGGGGTGCTTGCTCTGCGAAACCATATCCACTAAAAGAATGGCGGATCTGGTAGCCCGATACATGTATTGCTATGTATTTTGACGAACTAAATCTATATATACTATCAGAGTTTGTCTAACGAGTCGCAGTTCTGCCCTAAGCTAATAAAGATTTTACAGTTTTTTTTCTCCCTTCTAAAAAGTAGTATCAATATAATTTAAAATTTTTTTTATTTCGGCCTGTCTATTGTACACGGTGTGGACTTCACGGTCCAAGGTCCTCGAGAGCGGCGGCGCAATATAGACGTCATAACATTGTGGTGAAGTTCAAAGTGGCGGCACTGTGGGAAGTAGGCTGCTCATTTTTCACAGATGCAACCAGAAGCTAGTAAACGACCACATTGCTCACCCTAAATTCGCTCTCCTCTAATGTTCATTATGCTAACTTCCACCGCATATCTAATAAGATCACAGAACACCAACACGTAGCAGAACTCGATTGGATTGCCATAAAAGCAAGAAGTTTAAAAACTTTTTCCTTTGCCATTCAATTTAAAATTTTTATGGAGTTCATATTTAGTAATTTAAAATACATTCACACCAACTCAGTGTGTGGTTAAATGATGCAGCTATAGAGGTACGGCAATAATAACAATAATAATATAACCACATTGACACGTTATGTGGTTGAATTAACGCTGTGTACGGCATTGCCGCAATTGCTGCCACCACACGCCACCGCATGGAGCGCAAATGACTTGCTACACTGCTGTGAAACTTCCTGAATGATGGCTTGCGTTTTATTGCTTTTGATTTTTTATTTCTTCAGAATGCTTTGTTTTATTGTCAAATGGTTGCATACGAGAACACAAAACATACACACACTTGAGCAAATATTGCTCAATACAGACATATGTATTTGGGAGTGTGTATGTAAAAACATTAGACCGTTGCAGCATTTTCATTGTGTTAATAATAAGGTGTCTTCCGGTCAAGAGTCGGGGAGTCAGACGCATGTAGCTCAGTAGAAAGTAGAAAAAACTTGTTTTTGAAATGGTCTAATGTATTTACGTATCCATATACATGCGCTTATGAATATTGACTTCTGGGGCACGCAGCAGGTACTATGGCCACATCGAAGGTGTCATGCAGCTCTGTTACACTAACTTTTGCACACCACACGTGACATAATAGCCTTTGATAATTTTCCTTTTAAAAATGGTTGCACACGACATGCGTTCATATATATATACATACATACCTACACAATCAGTGTAAAAATATGAATTACTTTTAAGGGCATCCAACAGACGAAAAGCGCAGAAAGCTAAATGCAGCTCTCGCTCAGCGTGAAAGTGCAAATGGCAAATTTTGCAAGTCAATTTCATCTCATCGGCCATTTGTTGGTAATAAGCGATCGTTCAGAAGGCAGTGCATATCAATTTGATTACATGCAGACATGAAAGTATGTATACAGGAGTGAGATTTCTTATATCAATGAAAAAAATGCGATTAGTTTGGGAGGAGTCCTCTTCTATGTAAAAGGGTTGAACTTGTCATTTTTATTTGTTCTTTTCTTATGAAATACTACTGCACCCTTTTTTCTGGCTGCACGTCCTACCCACCTTTGCCAAAAAGCATTCAAATGATTAAAAAAAAATATCACCAACGACGCATATTTATGAAATTTGTATGGAAAACACCTGCGTAATAGTTTGCAGGATCTAGGTCTTGACTACACGAAGAAGCAATTTCAACATGATTAAAACGTGGACTTGGTCGAACAAAATTGCACACATTTTTAGTTATTGGTGATTGACAGAGCGGGTATCTAAGATATCCCTCTTTTTACCCATATTTACTTGTCCCAACTACACCCATAAGGGACTAGGTTTATAGCCATTGTGGCCTATAAAAGAGATAAATAGTGAACCACTCTGTTTAGGGATTAGTCGAACAATTTTTGTAGGGATTTCAAAGAAATTGAATCTTTGATAGGCGATTAAAATATGAACTGTGAAAAGCTTCCTGCTATCTAACTCCTTCTAAGAAAAATATACTTGGAATAATGCGAGTACTGCAATCAGAAAGTGCACAAGAATATTATAGAATATTATCGTGAAATGATGGTAGCTCACAGCAATTTGTGCCAAGTGTCGAATGTAATCAATCTGGCGCTTAGAGATGTAGAATTGAAATATGCTAAAGAGCGTACATTTTACTTGGGTGACGGGTTTTTCACAACTAACTCAAACATGCAACCGTGGCCCTAAATCTCAGTTGGAGCTTCTGCTAGGAAACAGTGGCGCCTATTTTGGATGAATAGAACAAGTAATTATTCTGGATATTTTCAAGTTGAATTACATTTGAGAAGAGTTGTATTAAATTGTTGCCCACGCCATCTGTTCGGTCGTGTTTTCATCGCGTACCTAATCCAAGAAATGCTGTAACAAGAAACATACCTGCTGGAAGAAATTCACTAATGAGCATCAAACGGTTCTGCTCTCACAACCACCCTTACTGTTAATGTTTGACAGTTCTTCAATAAAAGTGGGTTTACGCGCTCCATACTTCAGTCGTAAAAGTTCTCGGCACTGGTTTTTGAAGTGAATGAAAACATAAACCATACTATATACGGCTACTTACTCATTACTTCTCTAATAATATCAACATGCCAGTTAGTGAATTTTTTTAAGAATGTGTTATTGTAACAAAACTCTCCCTGACACCCAACACATACCCGAAGCTCTATTTCTTAGTATTGCATTGGCTTAAGGAATAAGAAAACCTAAAACTCGATGAAAATTCCTCAGACCTCAGCACCGATAAATTACATTAAAAATAACTTCACAAAACGAAATTCAATATATCCGCATATTACTAGCGCCATGTACAATGCGTTTATGTCTGTATTAGGGAAGCCAATTTTTTCGGGATTTGAATATTCGCTCTTTTCCAACAGTTTAGGTTTAAAAAAGTGAATAAGTTCTTTTGGGAAACTAGTATCTGCCTAAAACATATAACAAATAATGGCATTTTAAACATTTTTTACTTAAAACGAAGGTTATTTCATTAATAACAAAGAAAAATCCAACAGGTACACGTAGTTTGCCAAAATGTTTCGAAGTGTTGAAGCACTGTTAAAGAAAAGGGGGAAACGGCACTGTTTTAAGATTAATATCTGTATGAATTTAGGTTTTATTGCAGAAGATGTCATATTTAAATAAAGAATATTCCTATACATAAATGGGCAAATTTCAGTAGTGGGTGGGCAGTGTTTGGTTAGATGCTAGAAAGGCTCATGTTACTTAAAGCAGCACAATCAACAAAAAAAAAACTAAAATATTTAAGAATGTTTCTCATCAACAAAAATAAATAAAACCATAGATTAATCACACTATTAAAATCTTAACATATTTCCCATTCTGAAAATCCCAAGATTGAAAGGAAGAAATCCCGGAATTTTTGGCACCTGAAATTGCACAGGATCACAAGATTTTCATCCCTACTGTGTGTGTTAAGTCCATTGTAAAATCATGCATATCTAAAACTTAATGTCATAATGGTACTTTGCCATCAAGTTCACATTATTGCCACAATAAAGGCGGACTTTAGTAGTCAACTGCCAGCAACAGCCACATGATAGCCAATCCACCGGAAGCACTATACAATCATACAAGTTAGTATACAAATATCTTGCTCAAACTGCGTCATAGGTAACCAGATATTGACTCTGAGTATAATGCTTTGACTACCTTTGTATATCTAAGCAATTGCATGTAAGGGCTGAAAGAAATAAGTATACGAATGCCCACTGTGGTGCAATTTGGACTATTCTTAAATGCATTTGAACAAACTTAAACTTTCTTTTTCGTTTACTTAACTAGATTGTAGCATAGTAATTTACTTTATTAAATCTTCACACTTAATGAAATTTCTGCACTTAATCTGAGCAAACAAGCTCGTATTATTATCTGTGCATTACCTACTCAGAACTTTGTTGCTTTGAATTTCACTCACTGGAGTATAGTGCATGTGCTGCAAAATGAGTTAGTTTTAAAAGCGTTGGGCCAGCGACTGTTATAATTTAGGATTTAGCCTCTCTTATAATCAAGCACAACTACACTTTATTAAATGAACAGAATGATTAATATTTTTGCAGCTGTACCACAAAGAGGCCAACAGATATCCACTGTCATTACGTTGCCCTTAATTGTTTGCCTTAAGCATTTTATGTTGTTGTGACAACAAAATGGTACAGCGATGTATACAAATGGACTTGCACTTTCATGGTAGAGTTCGCAAAATATCGATATACCATAATAATATAATTGGTGCGATATATACCTCTGAGGAGATTAAGGCCGAGCTTCTTTACCAATTTCTGGTGTGCTACTCTTATTTTTCCTACATATTTGCAGGACCTAATTTTTGCTGATTCCGAACGGAGCGAAAGCAGATGAATTTTTGCTAAGAAGCCTTCCATGGCAGAAATACACAACCTTGTAGGGAAAGGTGAAGACAAGAAGACAAAAGTACTAGTTGAGGCTAAAATAGTCGAGGGTCACTGCATCAGATAAGTGTTGCGAAAATCCTTTAGAGGAAAATGTTCCCAAAGCCCGATATAAGATGCTAAACTAAAGAATGGGTCAATGTAAAGGCGGTATAAGACCAACCAAAAAAGCCTCCAAACTTTTCCATTGGTTTTGTTTGATGGCAACTACGAATCCTTTTTTTGACGAAAAATTTGGTTTCGCGGTGGAACGCCTCTATTAGACAGTTATCTCAATGCCTTTGTTAGCTCCACTCCCCACAATTGCTCAGAATATTTTTATACTTGACATATACTTACAACACTGGAAGGTTTGAATTATCTTGGAGCTAGGAATGTACATTTATATATGCGTGGAAAAGCTTAATGTACTAACTTGTTCCCACCGATTTTCATCTACTATATAAGGGAATTTGCATAAAAACTCCTTGCAGGCGTGCTGTCTCGCAACCCCACTAAATCAGATTTACAATAATATCAGGAGAAAACACAACACCAACAAAAGTATGTATGTATCATTAAAACTATTTATAATATGAGTGCCACTTGCCGCACTTTACCACCGCTGCCACTTGTGACCAGCGAAAAGGCTAGCGGACAATCACAGATAACAACAGAAAATGCCACAAGCAGCAAGAAAATGACAACAAAAGTGAAAGCACCAACAATTGCAAGTCACAATCCAAAGAACATGAGTGTCCAAGCGCATTGTCGAAGTGTTGTTGGTGCAACAAAAGTTTCCAAGTTGCAATTCGATTCAGTTTTTACCATAGTTTCATACAACAACAACGCGTTTCCTTGATTCGTAGCGTGGGCGCTCTCGTCTTGTTACTTTTGTAATGGTTCGTCCTCATTTCTTGCCTTCTTTGCAGCGTCACCTAAGCGCTCGCGTAAATTAAAACTAAAAATGTTGCATGTCGATGTGGCAGCAGCTTAATGTAGGCGATGCTGAATGTATGTATGTATGAAGGCGGTGAAGAATTCATTACCCTGCAGCAGTTGAGTAGAGTAGCGGTAAAGAGAGGGATGCTTTCACCAATGTTTGAGCAACACATCCCAAGGCGTTGCGATTACACTAGAAATTAACCTACTTTTGTTGAGAAAACAACTACAACAACAATGCTCAAACAGCCGCCAGAAATATGGTAATAGTAGTTGTTGCGAAGTAAAGTAAGGCAAGAAAAAATAAAAGAAAGTTATCTGTAGAAAATGTTCGCAATTGTGGCACGTTCTGTTGCATGTCAACAGCAGTCGCAGGCGCAGTTATAGATACATCGTTGATAGTTGCTTGCATTCAGTTATCATTCGCAGGGAACACAGCGCATGTGGGTAGCAGCAATGCCAGAAGAAAAAGAACGTCGCTTAAGAATAATTTTGCACTGCAAATAAATATTTTAATTCTTGTTACAATTTGCCAGCCTGCGAGTGCCCACGCCACACACACACAACGCTCCAAAGGCCTGACAACCAACGCATAAGCGCCTTCACACTACACGCAGCCCAAAACTGCAAAATTATGTGGGAGTTGCACGATGTTCATGGTAAAATTTACAACTGTAATTTGGGAATTCCTTTGCGGTTTTGTCGTCTTATATTTATTATCACAGCTCGTCGTTTGTTGAGTCCCTGCAACTTTTTTGTAACAAATCTACATGCAATAGGGCACTCGTATATCAGCGGCTTTTTGTTTTTGTGCTACGCATTTGCATGTTGCTGGTGGCATGATCCACAATGCGATTCTGCTGCGACAGTTGTAATATGTATCTACTTTTTGTCTAAGGTTTTTAAGCATAAACATTACAGTTGACTGTGGATATGGGGACTATGAGTCGTGTCTTACAATCGGTTTGTAGTACCGTTGTTGTTATGGATTTGGCATTAAGTTGGACCAGCCATCGAGTTACCTATAAAACTGTGTCCCTTAAGAGACGGTTTTAGTCGGGTTTTGATAGCTGCACAATCGATCGAAAGAGTTCTGCATAGTAAGCACAGAGCGGTCCATAATTTAAATCGTGTTTTATAAGTAGTGAGAGTGGTTGCTTAAAATACTGAACCAAATTCTAGATTTTCTGACTTGCTTTGTATTTTACAGCAAACTACTATATAAACCACTCTACAAACATATACATTTGCACCCAAGTAGAAAATATTTTTAAGACAATTGTTGACTCTTTGAGGACCTTAAACCACTCAATTGAGTAGTTCCAATATAATTTGTCCCGAAAGTCCCCTGCGCGTTAGTGGTTTAGAATACGCACAAAGGTATTAACTTGCGAATCGATGGTTGATCTACGGATATGATGCCTCTCACCTTTCATTATCCATTATGTTCTTACTTACGGAAGGACGAGTGACATGACCTAGAAAGTTGTACTGGTCATACAAAATCGCTTCCACGACAGTCGGGCAGTAAAGCAAGGAGTACCGGAGCGTACCGGGTTCAACGTTCCCTAAAACCTTCGGGGAGGGTTTTTGTCGTCACAAACAACAACAACAATGTGTGCCGAATTAAAATTAATCGTAGTAAGGACTCTTGCAGGCTTTACAATGTGGGCTTGATCCTTTGTAAATGTCACCATGAAAAGTGTTGCTGTCCTGTTTTAATCAAAATTTGTATTAAGAGTACTTATTGGGAAAGTAAACTATATCTTATAACTTTAAACGAGTTATTCTTGTATATTTGTATACATATTTGTATATCCACTACTATCTCAGGAACGACTTTACCGATTTGGATAAAATTTGGTATATGGGTAGTATTTTTTGTTTTAAGATTTTCTACTTTGACGTTGCCACTTGGGGTGGTTCACAGGGCTGCCACCTATATCAATTTTTTTTTAAATATTAAGCAATGTATGGCAATATGGGTATCAAACGGAAGGTATTTGAGGCCGTATACCAACCAGAATATTTTTAAGTAGGATTGCCACCTAGGGTTGCCACCTGACAGCATTTTAATTATTCCTTCTTATATCGACCACTATCTCGGGAACGGTTTAACCGAATCCTACCAATGATTCGCGTTTCCTTTTTTTGGTTAGTGTTCGATATTTTGGAAATCTATTTTGGAAATTTATTCTCTTGGTAAGTAAGATTATGCGACAAATTCGAAAAATACCGAGCAAGGCTCGGTCACGCAGGTACTTTGAATCAAAGACGGATATGGGGGCCGCCGTGGTGTGGAGGTAGTGCTGCCGGCCTACCACACCGAAGGTCCATGGTTCGAGCCCTGGTACAGGTAACATCAAAAGTGATTTGAAAAAAGTTTTTCAAAACGGGGTCGCCCCTCGGCAGTGGTTTGGCAAACTCTCCGAGTGTATTTCTGCCATGACAGGCTTCTCAGCAAAAATTCGTCTCCTTTGTAGATGCCGTTCGGAGTCGGAAAAAAACTGTAGGTCCCACCAATTTGTAGGGAAAATTCAAATCGGCACACCACAAATTGGAAGAGAAGCTTGGCGCAAAAATCTCTTAGGAGGTTTATGATGATATTCCTGTTGTATATCGCGCCATAGAGAGAGATAGATAGAGATGGGGGTTATTTCTTGTTAAAATATTTCCCGAGTTAATTTACTAATGCCCTAACATATTCGCACTGTTACTTTGGCTGTGCAAATGTATTTAAGTTGTTCTGTAGCCTTTCATTTTCATTTAATTTTCAAATGAACGTACAAACGCCATTGTGTGTGTAAGGAGGTATGTATGCATGCATGTAAGTTTGATGATGTGTTGAAAAGTGCTTGCACATTTATATAGTCTGTGTACTTTCTATCGCCCTGGGAAATTATATTAAGCAGTAACTTTTGCTTCGAGATGCACGAGTGAGTTTGACATACATATATAAATACTTATATGCATACATAGTAAGTGTAAGTATATAATAGCTACATAATTTTGTAGCTGAGTTGCAAAAGAATCCAAAAACTCTTCTAGAAATCTTCCCCTGAGATGGTATTCTTCACCACCAAAACTGTCCTCTCATCAACTGCGAATTTCTGTTTTTGTGCCGGTTATTGGTTTTGTTCTGTTAATAAATAAAATTATAAGTTTTCTTATTGATTTCCTTTAAGAAATGTCAATCATGGGAAAGGGAAACTTTCTTTATAGAACCTAGCAATATTATATGTACTGTCCTTCTGTCAAAAAAAAAAAAAACTGTACCAAGTTTGTGTTTATTAGTAAACTTGACCTTTGTTATTAGCTTGGTACTGCCTCCATCAGAAGCGTTTTCAAGGTATCCTGCAAAAAACGATCGAGTATCAGTTTGAGAAATTAGGCCATATTAATCAATATGATATTATTTCCACTGAGTGAAATGTGAGATGTGAAATAAAGCCTTATAATCACATCGCACACTAAATCAAAAACAGTCACATTTCCAAATCTGGAAAACTTTTTTTTTGAAAGCTTCAGGATAGCCCTCTAATTTTACAAAAACAGGCACGAAAGTAGCTCTTTAGCGAAATATGATTATTATTAAGAAAAAATGGAATGCAATTATTTGTGGAGGTTATGTGGATGTCAGTGAAGCGATTTATGTCGAAAAAAGCACCAAACATTTTTTTGAGTTGGGACTGTTTTTATTTTAATGTGCGATATTTCAGTAGAAAAAGTAAATTTCTTCCTGTTTGATGGAAAAAAGCGCAGCACGCGAAAATTTGGAATTTAAAATCGCACGTTTTTCATTTTTTACCACGCCCCCACCCATAATTTCCAAATATTTGTTCTTCTGAAGCGTGCCTTTAAAAGAATACGCCTCTTATTCAAGTATATACTCACACTTATTAGATATACGCCTTTTTGTGTTCACTGAACACAAATAGTTGCAGCTGCGAAGATTTCTTAGAGATAAATATTGTTAGGTGCAACAAACATATAAACTCAAATGCAGGCATAGATGTGTGGTAGTATGCGTGTGTTAAATTAGAAGATTAGCAATGCATATGGGGAATCATGTTAAGTTCCTAAGTAAGTAATTTTAGTAATTATGAATTCCCCAAAAGAATATTCAATGTGGGTTCTTGTAGTTGCTGCCAACATTGCTGTGTTATCGCTCGTCATGTGCAATTCATTTTGTAAAGGGTGTTTTTTTAGGGGTATAGAACTTCGAATTGAAATAAAACACAAGGAAATCGTTTTAAGGTCCATCAATTTGGCTTTATTGGAAGGATAATTTTATGCCATTAATGTTTAAATATGATTTCGGGCATGTGGCCGCCGCGGCTGGCTCGAATAAAGCCAATTCTACAGGTCCAATTTTCAACCACTTTTTCGAGCATATGGGGCCGTATGTCGGCAATAACGCCACGAATGTTGGCTTCCAATTCCCCTAACGTTTCTGGTTTGTTGGTGTAGACGAGCGACTTCACATATCCCCAAAGAAAATAATCCAATGGTGTCAAATCACACGACCTTGGTGGCCAATTGACAGGTCCATTCCGCGAAATTATGCGCTCATCGAATGTTTCCTTCAATAAATCGATTGTGACGTGCGCTGTGTGGCATGTAGCGCCGTCTTGTTGGAACCACAACTCATCCACATTCATGCCATCCAATTCGGGAACAAAATAGTCGGTTATCATGGCTCTATACCGGTCTCCATTAACGGTAGCTGCCTCTCCAGCATTATTGCGGAAGAAGTATGGCCCAATGACTCCACCAGCCCATAGAGCACACCAAACAGTCAGTTTTTGTGGATGTAATGGCGTTTCAAGGGTCTCATGTGGATTCTCTTCACTCCAAATGCGGCAATTTTGCTTGTTGACGTAGCCATTCAACCAAAAATGAGCCTCATCACTGAACAAAATTTTGCGATGAAAATCAGCATCGAAATCAATCTCATTTTCGGCCCATACACCAAAATCACGACGCATTGCATGGTCTCGCGGCTTTAATTCTTGCACAAGCTGGATCTTGTAAGGTCGCAAGCCAAGATCTTTGCGCAAAATCTTCCATAAAGTTGATGGACAAAGCTCCAATTGCTGTGCACGGTGGCGAATCGAATTATTCGGGTCCTCTTCAACACTTTGCTCTACAGCGGCAATTGTTTCTTCGGTGCGCACTGTTCGACGTCTCTGCGGATGCGTATTATCACATAGAGTAAACGTAGTGCGAAAACGATCCATGGTTAACCGAATTAATTGCTCTGATGGACGATTATGTCGACCATAAAATGGACGGAGCTCACGGTAAACTTCGCGAACTGAACCATTATTTTCGAAATAAATTTGCACGATTTGCAAGCGTTGTTCTTTTGTCAACCTGTTCGTGATGAAATGGCAAACCAAACTGAACATAAATGACATTAGAGTTGCCAGAGTTGACCACAAAATGCCAGTTTTATCTCTATTCGAAAAACAAACCTGTAAAAAAAACACCCTATAGAAAAAGAAATTTGTTCTAAGTGAAATAAATTTGTTAGCCAAATACATAAGTAAGTTTGAGTGAGGGTTAGATCTCAATCTTTTTGCAGTTGCTCGCTTGAATGTTATGCAATTTATTTGTTAGCAAGTAGCAGCAAAAAAAGCAAAAACTGATTGCTATAGCTTTGATACTCTCTGATCTAATCTAAACCGAACTCCCAAAATATACGAAAAATTACTGATTCTGAATGTGTGTAAAGCTTTCTCAAAGTTTTGATTTAGCTTATAAATAAGCGCTGTGCTCAGTAGCCCCAAGCACATTTTCAGATTTCATGCTTCTTTGACGCACAGCAATTTATAAAATAAGTTAAAGGCTCAAAATTGATACAAATTTGTAAATACTAAACTATCTCGTAAATGCGTTATAAATATAAAAATCTAATGCCACCGAAATGACGGTTGAACTTTATGTCTCAGGCGTTGACCAAATTTCTTTTACAAAAACTATTGCAGCAAAGGGATAGCCACTGAAATCTCATACCTCATACATTGCGTTGCACTTTTTTATGCTAATAAAAAGTAAAGTTCTTAATTCAAAGATACCTTCTTGCACGTTCAGTTCAAGTAAACATTTTTGAAAATTCCTCATAATCATTCTGGAGCTTCAAACAGCTTAGTACAAGTCTCTCTCTCTTAATGAAAACAAGTTCTTGAAGCTTGTAATTACTAGAAGTAAGCGGTAACAAAAATATAAATAGCAAACATTTTAATATTTTACCCAATTTGCAGTTTAAGTTAATTTGAAATTTTTTATTTTTCTTTTGAAATATCTCCAGATTCAAAACGTAGATATTTATGTACATAATTTCTCTTCAGTTCTCACATTTTATTTTTATAGTTTTACTTTGTTTATGGATTGACTCTTTGATATTTGCCTTTGAACGAGCTGCAGCAATATAATTCACTCTTTATGCACATTAACTCGAGTATCATTTGGGACTTTTTGGGGTGAAATCAAAAAATTGCAAAAATTGCAAGGACTTAAATGAGTAGAAAATGGCATGAGCATGCAGCTTTGTATAAATAATCCAAAACTCTTCTCATTTCAACGTTCTAAATACGTGTGACAACTTGAAGAAAGCCCAAGCACTTTGATCATAATTTCGAACAGAGTTACCCAACAAATATGTTTCAGAAATTTTTATTTTAAATTAATTCCACACGAAAGAAATTGTCCCAAAATTAAACAAATTTCCAGTATCATCAGTTTATACCTCCGCGGTTTATAAGAATCGTATGTATAAATCAAGTTCATGCATATATAGGCTATGTGTTAGTAAAATATTGATAATTGGCCTAATTCCAAAGTTAAGATCGGAACTAGTGAACAAAATACAAGTTGACAACCATAAGTTTTTGACTGAAGTGCGTGGCATTTACATGAAGTACGATTTTTGAGTATTTTG
This sequence comes from Merzomyia westermanni, assembly GCA_949987695.1. Lineage (NCBI taxonomy): Eukaryota > Metazoa > Arthropoda > Insecta > Diptera > Tephritidae > Merzomyia > Merzomyia westermanni. The sequence continues at coordinate 201,172,511 of OX465289.1, read as the reverse complement.
AACCAGCTTAAGACCCACCCACCCTGTTGTGTGATTGATACGTATAAAGGTAGTATTACAAACGATTTTTTACATCTTTTTTAGTTTTCATTGTTTACGCATGACTGAATTTCGTGTGCGAAAGTCTTTATAAAGCATTTCAATTTGCCAGATTTTTTTGTTAAATTTTGTTTGAAATCAGCAAGATATTCATCCGAAATAAAAATATTTTCTTTGATGCAATTAGTACTAAATGCAAAATTAGATAAACCCTTATAATTTTTACACATATACGTATGTATGTATGTACATTCGTATATTTTTTCCACATGTTTGAGTACTTACACTTGGCTTGTCAAAAGCTGTCGAACATATGCCAGTTGATACTAAAATGACTAATGAACAGACTTAGGGCCACTTTCGTAAAAGCCGGTTAACGTTAATCAGACGTTAACTTGACAGCTAACCGTATAAAAAACGTCAATTAAACCCTGGTTAGCGTTAACCGGCTTTTATGAAACCGGCCCTTAGCCTCGAGAAGTTTCACAATAAAATGGATTGGCATAATTTCTGTAGCCTACTTTTAGGTGTTGAATGTAAACTTACAAACTGTCCGACACTACCCTTTTGGGTACGAAAGGGCCAATTAGTCCCTTCATAGGACATGCCCAAATAAAAGGGATCACATCAACCCATACAACGAGATCAAAACTGGCATTGGTCGCATTCTCTTTTTTTGCAGGGAGGCTACAGAAATTTGAATCGACTTATCACAACTATGCCTGTAACAGAATAGTTAGTATTAATTGTAGCCCACTGTAGACGAAAGGTATTTATTCCGGACCACTCTCTTTAGAGACCAGTCCCACCATTTTTGCAAGGTAGTATTTAAACATAACAAAAATTTCATATATTAGTGAATTTAAGTGTAAGTTTACTATCAAACAAAAATCGTCTGCCGTATAATTCGCGCCATGCCTTACACAAGTGCTCATTTCTTACCCATTAACACTCCCAATCCATTTAAATGAGTTACTCTCTGGCAACAGCGCCAACACATCGTATGTAAGTCGTATGTAAGAATGTTTAAGTATAGCGTTACAAAGCTGTGGCGTACGCACGCTTACAGATAGCATAAAATAATTTGCGGTCATGTTTTATTAGTCCATTGGGATGCATTAAGTTTTAATGATTTATATCGGACGCATTTTCCGATTGACCAGTTAAGTTCTACCAACCCTAAGTGGTTAGTCGAGTGGCGGTCTGGACGTCTGAAGCCGGTACGTTTGTTGTTTGTGCGGCTTCTGATATACATAAGTGACCAACTATGTACATCAGTTTGGCTTTCTTTTCGTTTTACTGATGTTTACACTTTGGTTTTTTGGTTTTGGGTATTTGGTAGAAATTTAATAAATCAAAGGTATTGAATGGGAGCACAAAATTGACAGTAAATAATTTATTTGAGTCTAGTAGCACTTCAAGTAAGATACAAATATGGAAGTAGAAGCAGTGAATGAAGCAGCATTAATATTTCAGTTGTTTTATTTATCCTCAATTCTAATGCACCACGTTGATTTCGAACATTCCTATTTAATGTCAATCATTCTGTCATATTCTCCTTTTCCAATATTTTACTTGTTTATGCATTAATAATATAATCTAATTAACTTCAATTATTTCCTTCCCAATATCATAGCTAACTTTTGCCCTTTTCTTTCTCTCTTTCTCTTCCTCCTTTTCAAATTCATGGCAGAATACTTGTTGATTCTTTTGACTCGCTGTCAATGTCGCTGACAAGAGAATTTAATTTTGCTAATCCAATGAATTACGCGAAAGTCTCGCACGTCTCCCTTGCTTAGATACGCTTTGCCTCGCGTCAGCATAGAAATCGCACTCATCATACTAGGCCCTCTGCCTTATCGGAAAAGACAAAGTTGCATTTAATTGCACAAGATAGAGGACAGTGATGAGTATGTATTTAGTTCATGGGCTCAGATATGAGCACAACCACAAGCAATAAAAATTAGAGTTGTCAGAATAGCCGTTTTTTTTGCTTTAGCAATTAGCGACTTATGAATAAAATAACAAAAAGAAAATTTTCTTTTCTGCTTGCTTAGTTTTTTGTTGGTATGAGAAAAGATTAAAAGAAAATCATATAGAAATAATTCTATATAGCAGTGAAATAATGATTAAAAATCAATATTACAGAACCAACTAAGTTTTTTCAGCTGAATTGTAGATATTTTTTTATTGTGAGGGTTTTCTCATTTTCTGACAATTTGTGAAAAATTATTTAGCATTGTGTTGATTGCGTTTCGTAAATTGTTGTTTGGTGTAGCAGTGAGTTCTTTCCTCTATTCACCCTAAAATTTCACGTAAAATTGAGTTGAATGTGTGTGAGCCTCACTGATTTAGTTTTGCTAGTTTACTTTTTCGCTTAGTACGTCACACTGTCGTAGAGACTTAGTTTACATAAGGACAATGGAAATGTTATTATATTCTTTATGAGTTATTAGGATTAGCTTTTCATTAGTGTCGTAAATTAAGTCAAGAATAGGAACAACAGGTGTTGTCCGCTGTTTTAGTTTAATAAAAATATACATACATATGAACCTGTTGTGGTAAAACTGATTATCCTCACTTATCTGACTAAAAGTGTTGCTTTCATTTTAAATTTTTAAGTAAATTTCCTTTGTAGTACTGTCCAGCGGTTGTCTTGCTGGGTTGAAAATGTGCCTCTTAAGACTTGACTCACTGCCCTCCTATCTATCCTACAACTACAAATATCTGGAGTAACAATCGTACCACTTATTAAACCTAACAACTTTTGCTCCAATTAAGGCAAGAGTATGCCACATTTGTAAAATCGCAAAAAAGCTTTTTCTGGTTCTTTTTCGCAAAAATAATAATAATGGGCGTCAAGATAAAACTCTCTAGAGGTGCAAAAGATTAAAAATGAAATCCGACAAAAAAAAATAACAGCAAATAAAACAGAGGCACATAAAAAGAAGATTTATTACAAAACACAAAAAAAATAGAAAAAACAAAGCAAAATCTGGGATATTTTTGTTCACAAAAGAAAATCAACAAATGAACACCAATAATATCAGATACTAGTAGCAAAAGGTAGAGCTCTGCAGTCAAGGAGGAAGTCTATAAATGGAAAAGGTGGCCTGCCACCATAGCATTTCCAGCACCAAAGGAAAACGGAAAATAAATCGCTGGAACAATGGTTGAATACCAAACATTTTTAAAACTAAGGAAACACGAAACGCGCACATTTGCAAAAACTTACTCACGCAAAAAAAGAAAAGGTACCCAATAAGCAAAATATGTTTTAAAATGTTAAATCAAATGAATTAACAGCCAGATTTCAAATAATTAATAATTGAGTAACTGTGAAGAGGCTGATAGATTGGAATACTGATATCCAAGCTAAGTGAAGCTAGTAGTTGAATTAATTTTAAGTATATTGTATTATATAATGTAATGTTATATGTTATATTATAGCTATGTATTCAATGATATTAACGGGATTAAATGCAGAGAAGGAAAATATTGTATTTGAGTCCAATTAGGGAAATTCCTAGAAATTTACCTCTATATATTCGCTTTTGAGATGCTATTGTGAATTAACGTTGTAGATTTGAGGAAGGTATTTGATATCAAACGCGTCCAAGTTGATGTCAAACAAAATTGTGTGCTGGGTGAACATCAGATTTGCATATAAGCAAATACGCAACGCATCCGAGGGCTAGCAAACACTAAAAAGCTACAAAAATAGTCGAATTTAAAGTGAGTGCGATAAGGCCAACCATTTTTGTACGCTTCTCACATCCATTTACTCTGCTTATGCCAAGCTATCGTATTGTCACTTTATTATAGCGACTTTTGTAGTCTACTTTCATTCAGATTATGCTTTTGTTTCTCCCAACCATCGCCTGACATATGCTACTTCACAACGATATCTATTTCGGTTTACAGCACCGGCCATTGGTCACATTGAACGCCAGCAGCAGGAAAGGTATCGGCAAAACAATAACAATATTATTAGCAAATAGAAATGTAAAGTTGTGTATGTGTGCGACTGCATGCGCGCATGTGTATGTATTAGCGTGCCAACAAGAAATTGTGGTAGCGATTTTAACTGGTTAGGAGCAGGCAGAAGCGCTATGTAAGGCGCACTTTCAGTAGTCATGTGTTGTTGTTATATACATTGGTTCGCCCTGCCAAATGGGCACGATCGCTCCGAGAATCGGGAACGGAAGTCCAAGGTAACGCTCAGTTTCACGAGGGTTGGACCGGAGTGATATTGGTGTTACAAGCGTAGGTTCAATTGAACAGGTAAAGATATGTTTAGTATCATGAGGGGTCATACCACATACAGGACAAGTATTTGGCATGGTGGGGTTGAGTCTGGATAAGTAAAAGTTTATGTGCCCATTCTCAAAACATGACCCAGCCAGTGGAGACCTCGGCTTTTAATTCGCTGCACTGTGGTTACATCTGCGTACACAGGGGTAATATATGAAATTTTATGATTGTTAGTCAGCTTAGGCCTCATTTTCGAACCTTTTAATACCACGAAGTAAGCCCTGAATAAGATAAACCTTTTTTTTTTTTGGGAAGAGTCATGCAAAAACCATGAGCCACTTTCACGTGCCCTTATCTAAGCAAAAGTGCTACTCCAGGTACACTTTGTTGGGGTTAAAAGATGGTCTCGTGTTTTTGCAATTGATGTTTGTTTTTGTTTTTCAAACATTTGAAAGCATAATTCACACCTGTTTGTATGTATTTTCTGTGTTCAACCTTTCTTGGTTAGTTATACCTCTTTTGAACACACACACACACTTTCATATGTATCTATGAGTGCTTTCAATTGCACTGACCATGTTGGAATTGTTACAAAGTTGTTATAACAATGCTTAGCAAAAAAAAAAAAAAACCATTTCGAATGTGTACGAATAAGAGCAAGGGGGGTCCAACAGCTTGATAAGTGCTTTCGTATTTGTTTTCGGTGCATTTTTGTTTTCGTTTTCTGAGATTGCATGTGCAAAATGCAGGAGACAGTTTACGAGTTAAAAGCCACTTTCAGTTGTAATGCGGTTAGCTGATTTATGCATTGCAGCAATGGGTAATTTTTTAAGTGGCCCAAAAAAGGAGTGACAAGAAGCAATCTCTAAGGGGGAATTAACCATAAACATGTGAATGAATGTGTTAGCACATAACTTAAAGTTTTTAAGCAAAACACACAAAATTAGGTTATCGAGAATGGTTGAAGGAGAAACAACTAAAAAAACTAAAAGCGTTGGATATTTCAAATTATGAGTATAAAACAGGAACACATGCGATTTTGTTGTTGTATTACTTACATATTTAATGTTCTTTCGTTTGTAACTGATAAATACAAAATTTTTCTAATTTAATTGTGCAAATGAGCTATTTAATAATTCAGTTGAAGGCGAGTATATAGCATGAGGAAAATTAAAGCTGGTAGATCTCATGCGACTGTCGATGGCGATACTTTTTGAGGAAACCATTCAGCAACTTTACAAACTCTATCACATGTGAGTGTTTTTGCAATTTGAACGCCAAAGTCATGCAAATTTCGTACATAAATTCTAGAACTGGTAGGGCTTAGGGTTTCCCATATCTAATGGTAATTCTCAATAACCTTTAACTGCATATCTAAAATATATGTACATATGTATGTATGTATTTGTGTAGTTTCAGCTGTCCGGTGTAGAAGTGTGATACCCTCCTTCTAGCCTCAGCTGCTGCCAGTTTCAGCTACTTTGCGCAATAATTTGAAAACATTTGCAAGTGACGCATTTGTAGGCAGAAGCTCGATTTTCAATTTTGACACGCTTTCACACACACAATCACATGCATATGCTACTTAGTGTGTAACCACTTGCGACCAAAACAAATGTGATCCCCATCAGTACTATCCAATAACATGAATTTTCAATCAACGCAATAAACAAGACTAGGCGAGTGGAAGCTTGCTTTGGCATGAAAACAAAAATCTAAAAACCCCAGCGGATGGCTACTTGTAACAAAACATTTCTTAGCGCAATAGCAATGCATGTTCCACTCGGATTTTCAAAGTAACCAAGGTATGAGAGAGACATAAACAGTTTGAGTTTGGGCGCTTGTTTGGAATTGGGCTTTTCAGGCAGCAACAAAAGGATACAAATTAGTAGACTCTGTAATTGCCGAAACGGAGAAACAATGTTGCCCATTTGTACATGCGTATGTGAGTATGATGAAGATAACGGGGTAGGAGTTCGATTGCTAATCGTTTTGCTAAAATTAAAAAATCAAAAATAGCAAGTTCTAACAGAAGCGGTACACAGTACAAGGATACTCGTAAGTGAAGAAGCTGATTTTCAATCAATTTGGGGATAACAGACTTGTACTCTTTGGAGATTACAAAGCTGATGTTGAGCGATAGGGAAGAGAAGGCGGAGGGTTTTGAATAACATTTTGGTTAGTAAAAGACTGTACAGCAAAAAGCGTGCAAAACAGAACCAATTACCCAAAAGATAAAAACATGTATTGCTCATGGAAAAAGTGAGAAAGTTGTATGTGATTTGAGTTAAGGGGAGCTGGGTACTTTAAAGGCGAAACAGTTCACCTAAAATAATACCTTTGAACGTATTTTTAGTGTATGCTACAAGCTTCGCCACGCAGGGAAAGAAAAATGTGTACTTACAGCAGCAACTGCAACATGCATACTATGTTCTAAAATTGACTCCCAGCAATATATTTGTGAAAAAGCATTCAATTCGAGGAAGTACTCTTGGAATTTTGCGCGTACAAACATAACACAGCCAGGCATACTAAGCCCGACAAATTTTGCATATGGGTTCTGTTGCTCTAATAATGACACCGCTATAATTTTTAATGGGGTTGTCTTGGATTATAAAATCAGATCAAGAAATTTCAACAGTTTAGCTCAAGAAAGTGAAGAAAATTCTTTATTGATATACAATACAAATTTCACTGAAACATTGAAATCCTGTCCGTATCCATACCCATATATCTAGGTCGATCCTTGGCCCACTTCCTGGAAAAAGAAGTATCTTACTTTAGTTCTAAGATTATGTGTTCAAAGTTTCGCGATCATCGGTTAAGCAACAAATAAACTTAGTTTTACATTTGTAAATTTGTATTTGCACCTTCACACAAAATTTCACTTGAATTTACACAAAACTAGGTATGTACGCCATTTGTTAATGACTCGGTACTGACAAATTTCAAATGCAACGACATAAATATTGGCATATTTACGCATAAATAAACTAACGCTATTTCATATGTCCTACAAATGCACCACAGACAAGAGTTGGAATTACTAAAACCACTGTTTACTAACTCCGCTAATACGAAAACAGAAAGCTAAAAGTAATATAAACAAAAACTTAGTACTATAAATACATACATATGTGTACATATACCAAGCTAATCTCAAAGTTAGGGAATTCAAAATGAAGCAAACAAGGGCTTAGTCAACAACTAGCAAAAACCATTACTTAAATTGCTGATTTTAATTAGAAACTTTGATTGTGAACTTTACCATTTGTTAATTTATCTTTAAACAAACACTTGCATTTCTCGAAAATCAAAATACTGTGGCAAGGTAAAATAACTTTAGTCGCCTAACGGCAGTACGTAACGGCATAAACGGATCGAGATAGATATTGACTTATATATATCAAAATGTTCAGCACGAAAAGAGAAATTGATTAAGCCACATCTGTCCGTCCGTCTGTGAACACGATATCTTGAGTAAATTTTGAGATATCTGAATGAAATTTGGTATGCAGATTCCTGGCGCTCATCTCCGAGCGCTATTTAAAATGGGCGAAATCAGATGATAATTACGCCCACTTTTTATATTTAGAATATTTTGGAAAACACAAAAAAAATGATTACTCAGTACATAATACACCTATAAGGATAAAATTTGGTGAATACATTAAAACTGAGGCATAAAATACAATTTTCAAGAAATTTTTGAAAATGGGAGTGGCACCGCCCACTTTTGATTAAGTCAAATTTAGAAATGTTATTAACCATAAATCAATCACCGTTCAAGATATCGAAACGAAATTCAGCTCGCAGGTTTCGAGGTGTGCAAGGAATGTTCAAAATTGGGCGAAATCGGTTCAGGTCCACGCCCACTTTTATATGAAAGATTTTGAAGAGGATCGTAGATATACTAAATAGGCAATAACTTTGCGTAAAATAGCTTTATATCATTTATATTTCACTTTTAAAGTTTCCGTAAACTAGGGAATCCAAAAAATACAAATTTTTGAAAATGGGCGTGGCCGCGGGATATTTCTGCAATTAAACAAGTTATATCAATCAGATTTTGCACACATAATAAGCTTTTTTAGAAGAACTCGGCCGCAAAAAAATTTTTTCAATTTCGAAGAAGTAGGCGTGACCCACTTTTCAGCATAAAATTTCTGCTATTTTCAAAGGCAATCGCTTATAATTCGATCTTGATATTTCAATGAAAATTGGTCAACTGCTTCTTAGCAGTACGTATTATACTCCCGGCAAAAATTAGCCAAATCGGAAAACACACAACAAAAGCTAATAGCCCACTGCAATAGCGAAGTTATATATCTTTTTTGATTTTTATGCCTTTCATAAACATCAAATGTATGTAAGCATGAAAAGAAGAAGAGAAAGGTTCACTAAAACGATCAGCACGATGGGTGAAGTCAGTTTAGCCATGTCCGTCTCTCCGTCCGTCTGTCTGTCTGTCCGTCTGTCTATTTGAACGCAAACTATTCTCTCAGTTTTACAAAAGAATGCTGAAATTCGTTGTTTGCTTTCGCCATTTTTTGATATACTAGCACCCGGTAGGGGTTGTTTTGACGTGTTTATACATAGAACACATCTATATATAAAATGTCATTAACTTGAACCAATTAAAGTCCTAACTATACCGAATTGCAGCTTTGTATAACCTGGGGGCTTTTCCAAAAGCTATATATAGACTGTGTCGTGCCTTGCGAACTCTTGAACCTATCGTGAAAGTTCAAGAGCAAAAACAAAACAAAAAATATTTGGGAGTGACACCGCCCACTTTTCCAAAATTATATATTGTGAAAATTTCATAAAGATCGGTTGAGCACTTTGGCGCCTATAGAAGATCAATATATATAAAAACGTTCAGGATGAAAAGTAAAATATCCGGCCAAGTAGTTAATACCCCACTGCAAAAGCGAAGTTGTATATCTTTTTTGATATTCATACCTTTCATGAACATGAAATGTTTGTACGTATGAGAAGAAAAAGAGATAGTCCCATCAAAAAGTATACTGAAATGATCAGTAGGATGAGCTGAGTCGATGTAGCCATGTCCGTCTCTCGACACGTCTATCTGTCTGTCAGTCTGTCTATTTGAACGCAAATACGAACTGAAAGTATTAAAATAGACCTGCGTAAATTGGGATGCCATAATAGATCACTACTAAGTGTATAATGTTCGGTTCCACCCGAACTTAGACTTCCTCACTTGTTATTTCTTTGCATTGCATGCTACTGTAATTCGCAATCAGTTTATGAAATATTCCAAAGATATAGTTTATGTTTGCAATCCCAAATCCGGGTTTTTATAGCGAAAATGAGGAGGCAGACATGTGCTAATACCTCAGAGCCACAAGTGAATACCTTCAAGGTGTAACAGGTGCCTCACACCCCTATTTCTATACAGACCAAGTAATTTAAATTAGAAACCATAGTGAATTATTACTAAAAGGTTGCCCCTATGCAAGATGTGCTCCGCACCCGCCCCCCCTGTTCTAATAATAAAATAAAATAAAATGAGCCTAAATAAGCTAGTCACCCTCCATAATTCATAAACTGAAAGATTAGATAGACTGAAAATCGGTTTTGGTATTAATTTTAATTAAAGCTTCTGCGAATCAGTCTGAATACGAATATCGGCAGAATACGTTAGATAAAGAAATGTGGGTAGGCATAGTGAAAAGAGAAATTGCTAAAAATCTTGACATCAAATTTTTTTTTTGACCCTAATATCCATTTCCGTTCATTAAATTGTGGATAACTTTAGATTCTAATAACGAATCAGCTCATGGTTTAAAAAAACGATGCTTTACAGATTTAAATATATTGTTTTAGTACCAGAATTGATTACTGGGTATTACAACAGCGACAATAATGGTAAAACGCACGAAATATTATAACGATACAGAATTTTGTAGGGTTTTAATACCTGATAAAACAAGATAAAGTTAGATATGGTACAAATGAAATGAATATAATATTAAAGAGAGACTTACTTATTCGTGCCCTCCGTGCACTCGTTTCCAAAAGAAAACGAAAAACGGAAAACGAACGTACGTCATTTTTAAAATAAACAAAGTTGCATAGAAAGTGGTAACTACTTTTACAAACAAGTATATCGATATTTTTAAGTGTTGTGCTTAGAAAACTAATCTTTAAATGGTATGTACTTAAATTTACTGGTTGCGTATGAATATTTTAGGTTGTGTCAGCAACACTGGGTTTATATTTACCCTATCGGACGCACAGTTCTTTTATAAAAAAATGTTACCTTTCCACTATAAAGTACGATAACAGAAATGACACCTCTTCACTTTGACATTACCCTTTTAATGGAATGAAATAAATAATATTATTAAATATTTGCTTTTGATATAGCCATGCTTAAGCAAAATGAAGAAAAGTAATGTTATTTCAAAGTATGCATCTTTAACCAAATCATAGTAAAATTTTAGTATAAATAAAACTGAATTGAATATAAATATTAAAAATAAACACTTTCTTATATATTTCTAATTGATCAACCTTTTCTTTGCATTCGAATTTCTGACCTTTTTATTTTACTTACGAATGCTGCCATACACTCACTCAAGCTTAAGCTGTGCAGCACGAAAAGTTTCTTGGAATAATAATATTTCAAAAACTACCGGTAAGATGTACGAGTATGGTGCAAGGCACGAAAGTTTTGCTAAGAAAATCTTCATCGCTACGACTATGGTGGCAACAACAACAACAATAGCAACAGCAGTTGCAATACCAAATTTGCAGAATTTCTAAAATAGCTTGCACAAAATGTGCCGAGACATCATAAAATACTTACTTATATGTGCGTACACACAACCGAATATGTGCAAGTAATGCGTAAACATATCACAAACTTCAATATACCTTTCAAAATGTTTTAATTCCAGCCTCTATAGAAACTCTTCCCAGATTAGTCCCGAAAAAATATGTTCTATGGTGTCTTTGAAAATACTTCAGTTCCAAATTATTATTTTTGTTGGAAAAACTTATCAACAAATATGATGCAGGTTATCTCTCTGTATGGGGTGGTGATTAATTAGGTCTTTTTATCATCCCATTAGCTCCAAGAAGAACATTGTACTTGTAAGACACTCTAATAAAGAACTAACCCTTCTTGCGACTAATGCACAAAGCGTCCGGAACTACGCAAACTTTTCGCAGGGTTTAAACTAACTAATATGCATACATTGGAAATAAAAAACCAGCTACAACAAAAAAGACTTAGTTCGACTTAGGCCAAAGCAGTTTTAAAAGTTTTCAAGGAAAAATACTGCTGTGGCTATAACGATTTGCGTAAAATTTTCATTTATAAGGTGAAATGAAAATTTGTAAGCCTACAGTTATTTGGATAGATCCGTATTTATAAGCCGATTTCTTTAACTTAAAAATGGAAAGTGTGATTTGTTTAGTTACAAATTCGTTTCTACCGGAATCAGAACTTGCGGACCCTCCCACTTTGTTAACATTTTATATCAGACAAGCTCTCGAAACATTACTTTAGTTAATAGTATATATTTCTTTTTACCGTTAGGCAGTTAAAGTTATGAGATTTTGCATGCTTAAAGACGCAACGGAGTATACAAATATACCATATCATCATATTTCTATGACACGAAACATTTTTGTGTGTATCCACCACTACTTTCTCAACGCGTAAAAGTTCATGTCGAACGTGCAAGATGCCAACGGTCTGTGGCTGTACATACTTTTGGAAGATTGTGCGGCGCCTGGCGTTACCGTAACAACGATGAGTTAAGGTTAAGTTAAGGTAAGCGGAAAGTTTTAACGTAAGTTATGCGCAAACAACAAAGCAAGTATGTAAGGAAATGAAAAGAAAAAGTAAATTACATATGAACATACATGCATGCGAGGAAAAAAGCGTTCTTAGAAAAACAGCAACAAAATACGTGTGTTGTATAAAAGTAGGAAATAGGTAAAATGCGAATGCTTTGGCAGATATGGATGCACCATCTGCCCTAACCATACTCAAACACACACACTTTAGGTTCTATTACAAGATGATAACCGCATAAAACTTGTAAGCTGCAATAGCTACTCAAGTCTGAGTATATGTGTATAAGGGTAAGACCGACAGGTGTTTGTGAGCGGGTCGTACGGTTGTTTGAGAGCTTTCATTCCCCGCAGAAAATCGTATACCCACACGAAGATAAGAATTGGTTTACATAGCGGTATAGCTGGTATCTTCTTGTAAGGCTCATAACGATGTGATTATGGCGCACTTGTTATACTATGGTGATTTTCATTACAAGATCCTTATACTCACTTTAGCTACTTCTGCGATGACCTTATTTGTTCTGTACATTACAAGACCTGTCAGCCTTATTCATGAAATGGTCCCTCTTCACGTCTAATTATATAAGTTGAAATATAGGGTGTTTTTTTTACAGGTTTGTTTTTCGAATACAGATAAAACTGGCATTTTGTCGTCAAATCTGGCAACTCTAATGTCATTTATGTTCAGTTTGGTTTGCCATTTCATCATGAACAGGTTGACAAAAGAACAACGCTTGCAAATCGTGCAAATTTATTTCGAAAATAATGGTTCAGTTCGCGAAGTTTACCGTGAGCTCCGTCCATTTTATGGTCGACATAATCGTCCATCAGAGCAATTAATTCGGTTAACCATGGATCGTTTTCGCACTACGTTTACTCTATGTGATAATACGCATCCGCAGAGACGTCGAACAGTGCGCACCGAAGAAACAATTGCCGCTGTAGAGCAAAGTGTTGAAGAGGACCCGAATGAATCGATTCGCCACCGTGCACAGCAATTGGAGCTTTGTCCATCAACTTTATGGAAGATTTTGCGCAAAGATCTTGGCTTGCGACCTTACAAGATCCAGCTTGTGCAAGAATTAAAGCCGCGAGACCATGCAATGCGTCGTGATTTTGGTGTATGGGCCGAAAATGAGATTGATTTCGATGCTGATTTTCATCGCAAAATTTTGTTCAGTGATGAGGCTCATTTTTGGTTGAATGGCTACGTCAACAAGCAAAATTGCCGCATTTGGAGTGAAGAGAATCCACATGAGACCCTTGAAACGCCTTTACATCCACAAAAACTGACTGTTTGGTGTGCTCTATGGGCTGGTGGAGTCATTGGGCCATACTTCTTCCGCAATAATGCTGGAGAGACAGCTACCGTTAATGGAGACCGGTATAGAGCCATGATAACCGACTATTTTGTTCCCGAATTGGATGGCATGAATGTGGATGAGTTGTGGTTCCAACAAGACGGCGCTACATGCCACACAGCGCACGTCACAATCGATTTATTGAAGGAAGCATTCGATGAGCGCATAATTTCGCGGAATGGACCTGTCAATTGGCCACCAAGGTCGTGTGATTTGACACCATTGGATTATTTTCTTTGGGGATATGTAAAGTCGCTCGTCTACACCAACAAACCAGAAACGTTAGGGGAATTGGAAGCCAACATTCGTGGCGTTATTGCCGACATACGGCCCCATATGCTCGAAAAAGTGGTTGAAAATTGGACCTGTAGAATTGGCTTTATTCGAGCCAGCCGCGGCAGCCACATGCCCGAAATCATATTTAAACATTAATGGCATAAAATTATCCTTCCAATAAAGCCAAATTGATGGACCTTAAAACGATTTTCTTGTGTTTTATTTCAATTCGAAGTTCTATACCCCTAAAAAAAACACCCTTTATAAGCAATTTCACATACTACTGACCAATTTTTTTAGTGGCTGTCTGCTGAAGGGCACTAACAAAAATACCTGTGGTTGCGGTTGCAGCTCACGAAAATCATACAAAGTCGATTCACTCTGCAGTCAAACCTACTGGTTGTATTCTAATCGAATACCAGTTGGCACAGACATCCCAACTACTTTTGATTTGCGTGATATCACAGAGTGGCGAATAATTGATTGATAAATGCTCTTTGGTGATATCTACTGAGCCATCTTTGCATCCCTACCCTGTCGCCACTGCTATCAGTGACTACATAAGATACAAAAAAAAGAGGGTTTTTTCCAATATGCCTGCACTTGTTAGATCTGATCAAACTCTTGAAACCATGTGGACAACAATATTTAATTAATATAAAACTTTTATGTAATGCATTAAAGAGAATATTGGTGGCATTAGAAACGAAAATGGAAAACGATTGCTATCCGATATCATTTGTCAGCGCAAAAGAACTCATTTGACTACGCCAGGAAATTCTAGTTGATGAGCTAGAAAATAAGGCTGCTGACTGTAGGGTATCTGTGCACGTACCCATGTGTGTATGTGTTTGGTTTCCTTAAGCGTTACGTTAGCTCTTTTATTACTCTTCAGCAAGAAGTCAATTAAAAAGTTTTACTTAGTCAGCCAGCCATTCAAGCAAAGTCCAAAGAAACTGAGTGCGATATAAAGGCTAATCTTGCATTTAGCAGCTGTTCCTGCCTTTGCTATTGCTGTTAATGACAAACCAACATATGTTAGAAATTCGACTGCAATTATTAAGTGGTATTTTTCTAAGTTAGCTACTGTAGCGTGTAAACTTGGCTAAGAAATACAAAAGAAAATGTAGAAAGATCGTAGGTAGTCAAGTTCCTTACAAGGTGCTATTTTCTTTGTGTCGCATTTAACTAGCAGTAATGTTTTCTTAGAATTAAAAGTGATGATTCGCTACAATTTTTTTTTGTGATGCTATTTGCTAACACCATCCCGTGGTATGTACATGAGACATTGTGCATTTAGGTATTGCTATGGTCAGCTTCTCATAGGTGTTGGCCAAACCTTCCAATGATAAAATGCCAAAGGAATTAAATGCAGCGTGAAGCAATTTCGAATGATATTAAAAACGTGATACAAATTCATTGAAATGAAGTTGTTTATAAATCTTTCAAGTATGGGAATAGCCGTTAGCTGGAGATTCTCAGCGGGTCAAATATCGCTGCTCATATTTTTATAGAAAACTGGATGAAAAAAAACCCTAGAACACTCCTCACCACACCTGATGACGTCGTTGGCTTCCAACGAGCTCAAAAAGTAACTTCGCATTTCCGGAAAGAAAATCTGTTGAAAACTTTAAAATACTTTCTGCGTCTATTAGTAAATTATATACTAAACTAAGTCTATTGTAATCTTGAGCATTAAAATACTTTACAGGAATGTGAGAAAAAGATGCATAGCGGTATCAACAAAAGATTCTTTCCAAAGTACAGCTCTATATTTTGAAGTATTACCGTGAATCATAGAGGAAAATTGTAAACTTAAAAGTCGCAAAATCACAAAAGTTCTGTAAGGCGAAATATTTCATGCTCACATAGAAACCAATGTCAATGCATGCGTGGGCAAGTTTGTGTGAGAGATAAAAGTACCATCTAATATCAGTGTTTTTTATTATAAACTAAAATATGGGTTACCCGGTGCGCCAAAAATCTGCACATAAATTACATAAAAGGTATTTACGAGTAAGCCAGTCAGTCAGTTATGCGCATGAATACACAGACGTCACCCCATGTGGAAGTACCCACAAAAAAATTATGTAAGCTGCTACTATTTCGGTACAACTTTGAGTAAGACTTAGATGGACTCCCAGTCCAATGACCCAAAAGCCATATGCAAAAGATTGCCGCTCAGAGAGACATAAAGCTGTGTTCAATGTAATAGTAGTCAAATTAAAATGGATATCATTCGACGAAATAAGAAGCACCTGTGGTTTTAATAATTTTCATTTAAAATATAGCGAATTCCATAACAGAAGCCACATAAAAAGAAATTTCAAAGCTTACAAAAAGTTCAGGAAAGTTAATTAAACTTCAGAAAAAGGCCATCGAAACCTTCAAATTTTTTGGCAGAGTTTCAGGAAAATGTTTGAGCTCGTAGTTTTGTAGACCAATTAATTTTAATACAACATTATGCAAGTTAGAACCCGGTTACAAATTTCCCTGAATTTTCAGAACATTTTTCGTCAAGGGTGTTGATTGATTTCTTCCATACAACGCACGAAGAAAAATTAATTTTGTATGGAAAAAAATACCCAAAAGCCTTGACAAACAAAAACTCTAAAAATTCAGGAGAAATTTTCAGGCAATTCTAAGTTAAATATTATTGCTAAAATTGAATGAGCTATAAAATTGTGTACTTTGAAGTTTTCTAAAAGTTCTGCCCCCAAATATTCAAATTATGATGTACATTTTTAAGTTTAATTAACTTTCCTGAACTTTGTGTAAGCTTTGAAATTTCTTTTTATGTGGTTTCTGTTATAGATATCACTATATTTTAACCGAAAATTATTAGAATCACAGCTTCTTCTGATTTCGTCGAAGGCTGAAAACAACTGTAAATCGCCTCACATTAGCAAAGGAAAGTAAGGCGTGATATAATGAATGTTGCAAACAAATTTGAAAATCCTTCTATGTGAGGCAAACAATTTTTTGGTGGTAGTCTGCATAAATCCTTGTGGATATGAGCAATATTTATTATATATATGCTTGTTCATATGTAGGAATATGTTTTGCCTTATTCACATGTCTATAGATATATGCCATAACATTGAACGTCTCTTGGTCTTTGTTGAAATTTTATAAACTTAAGACCTTAAAAGCACTCTTTAGATAACAATTTGATATGCGTCAGTTCATTTTAAATAATCCATTTTAAGGCATAGATACATATGTACAAATGTATGTGCATATTTGTAAGTTGACTTATTTTGATCTGATTGCCTTTTCGCAGACTAAGTGAATACGAATGCACTGGCATTTCGATTTGCGCATACCGTTCACAGCTTAAACGTTTCAGTTCTTTTATGGAAAGTAAGCACAACAAATTCACAAATATCGTTTGGGAGATCAATGTATATACCAATAAAACTTTGTGTGATTACAGTCCTACATACCAAATTGTATGATTTTAGAAAAACGGAAATAAAGTTTTATTTTTTCAAAAAATTTCAAATAAATATAAAAACTTCTAATACTACCATGTTCTTCTTGGACCAAGGCCACACATTAAGGCACCTAGCTACTAACGCACAACCCCGAGTTCCTCATACAATTAACCAAAGTAAACATGGCATATAAAGCAAATACTCTACATAGACACCTGTTTCAAAATAGATTCATAGTTTCAAAAGCAAAATTTCATATAATGCCAGAAAATTTCTCCGTGTACTCGATTTAATTAATTAAATTCATTGATGGAAATATTGGAGTCTAAAGATAACTAAATAAGCACAAATATGACTCAAAGTCTGAATTTTTAATTAACTGCATTTGGTTTTAAGGCTAAGTTAAACAAAACGTATTTTTGCCGTATAGTAAACAGTTAAAAATCATAAACACGATCATTAAATTTTTATAAAATTCTAGATAACTTCAAACAAATAATGGCTCTTTCTTTGAAAAAAATTTAAATTTTTTTCTAATATTTACACAGTAACAATCAATTGGCAGTTGTAAATAACTCTTCAGCCTTTTGAAATGACTTTTTGCAGCATTTCTTGTTACAAACACTATAACAAATATACATCGAAAAATTATGAAAAAACTAATAACGAAAATTTTAATATTAAACATTCCGCACGTGAATTGCGCATTGCCAGAAAAAGTATGAAATATAAAAAACCAAAAAAAAAAAATAGCCACTAAACTAATGGGCGAAAAAAATTCGCTAACTATGTGAAATTACACGCCAAACTTTGGCCAATACATTCACTTCAAACGTTTTCACCAAGTACAACATGCATATTTGCATTTGTATAGCAAAGTTTTTACTTGCGCTACATTTGACATTTATTCGCTGATTAATTGCGCGAGAAATATGCATTTTGTTTCCACTTTTTCCTTTTATTTTAACGTTTTTTTCACTATGCAAATTCATTAATTTATGATGTGCTTAATTGACGTCTAGCGGCTACAAAGCTAAAAAATTGAATTATAATAAAATAACAAGAAAAAAAAGGAAAATATGCAAAAATTATTTTTTTTTGAAAAAAAAATTGTAGCAAAAACAAAGAAACGCGCTAAAAAAATATGCAAATAATTTGATGTTTTAGTGCAGCATTTGAACTTGGTGTTATTTATTATTAGGTGTGAAGAGGACAGAGCGAATAATAAAGGCGTCATTGTTGTTGTGTTTGTATGACCCACAAGTGGCGGTATACAGACATTGTATTTTGATATTATTTTTATTCTTATGAATGGACATTTTTTATCGACTATTCAACTGTTAAAGCTAATAAAAGCCGTAAAATTATTTAATTTCTATTTAAAGCTATTTTAGTTGTTACAATAACAATGACGGATTTTATCCACGCGATTTGCTAATCAAAGCCATGAACGTTTTTGTATTATTTAATTATTTGTTGGAGATAACTTGTGAATGCGTGAAAAATGTTTTATATAGTGGAAACCCTGTTTAATAATTTGCCATGCTGATCGCTGGCTACAAATGGCGTTAGGAAGTAATATTAATTAAATTTGGTTGAGAAAAAGCTATCGCTTCAATTGCTCAGTGTAAGGCAAGTAAAAGGCAATCGGTTACTCCTATTTGGGCGAAGCTGCAAAGTTATTGGTTTATTGATTTGGGAGCATCTAACCTTTAGCTGCACTTTTATAACGTTGAGGGTCCTACTAGTTACATTACGAAGTATGAAGCGGAGTCTTACTTAAAGATGTATAAACAGTGAATTATAAAAAAACTTGTTTAATAAATCAAGGTATGTCAGCTTCTCTATGGGTTTTTCATAAACTACTTTATAAAAAAATATTTCAGTAGGAAAAGCTAAAATTACAAATATTTGAAGTCACCAACTTCTCATCAGATATCAGGTTAATAAAAAATTATTAAAAAAAAAAAATATATATATATGTATGTATAACTCATTCATAATTTTCATCCCTTTAGATATTTTAAAACTCGACGTATTCCCACTCTTTGTATGCTTCTTTAGCTTTATTTATCAAGTTATTTAAAAATATAAATAACACTGTACAGCACCCGGCTGGGTATTGGACCAAACCAATTTTTTCGAAGAGATTGAGACATAAGAAAAATATATGTATACGCCTTTTTTCGAAGTTAGCCTCCAAAATATAGTAATGGGGTCTCGAAATTCGAAATTTGACCCTCCTAATTTGATTGCAATGTTTAAAAAATTTTAAAATAAAAAATGTGGGTCTTATTTTCGAACTCGACTGGTATACATTTTTTTTTTTGAAAGCTTAAGTAGCAAATGTTATAAGGGATCAAAGGTCAGATCTTCGAAAAAATTAAAAGTCGAATATATCCATTTTTTCCAACCGATTTCGAAAATCTTCATAGCGTTGTAAAGGTGATTGAATTGCCTTTCTTTTGATATGCTCACCTTTATCCTTTTTTAAATAAAAATTTTATGAAAAAACACTTCAAAGAAAAAAATGCCCATAAAAAATGTTTTAAGTAGTATATTTCGAACTTTTTGTCACCGATTTCGTGCAAGCTTTCATCAGTAACTTTTGGCCACTAACATATATGAGCTATCATAGCGCTTAGCTTTTTGCCTTTGTAACGGGCCTCCATTGAAACAGCTGTTTGGTGGAAGCGTTCTCCCTGTTCATCGGATTCAGTTGGGAGTTGACGCGCAAACCAGTCAAGATGAGCATGCATACAATAGATTTTTAGAGACATATTAACGTTTGCTTTTGAAAATGCTTGCATTAGGTTATCGACGTATTCACGGAATTTTTCATGTCGGTGTCTTCCAAGAACCTCAGTAATTACAACCTTTATTGAACTTCAAGCCATCGCAGCATTGGTGTCTAAAATTTTTGTGAATTCTTCACTCTTTGGCATTTTACGAATGTCCGGGCCGTTAAAAATACCTGTATAAAAATATTTAATGCAAAGATATGTATGTATGTTTGTATGCAATTAGCTGCAGATAATTTAGGAAACATTTGTCGCAGACATGTCTTCGAGGCATCATTGGTTTTAACAAATGACTTAATAAAATTAGTAACCAGTCCCAATTTAACATGTAGTGGAGGAATCAGGATTTTTTCTCGACTCACTAGCGGACTGTTAATAACATTTGATTTCCCAATAGTATATTCATCGCGAAGTGGCCAATCTTTTTTTGTATATTGGGCTCCAGTATGCCGCGTATCCCACAAACAAATAAAACACATACTCCTTGACCATCCAGATGGTGGAAGTCCCATGATAGTAGCTACTACTTTCATGTCTGCGCTTACCCTCCACTGGAATTGATCATACTGGAAATGATTAACCCTGGACGGTCATCCTTTTTTTTGTACATTAACGTCATCCTTCGTCAATATGACGACGACTTATTTCAAATCCATTTTTAGTAGGGTGTGAGTCGAAATAATGAACGCGTTTTATTTTTTTTAATTATTTATTTCATTATTAATAAATACAAATTCAAAGAGGGTAAACAACCGACTATCGCTGTACGAAAGCGGATATCAACACGAACAATAAAAAACTTATTTACAGCGAAAAAAAAGTTTTTCGTAGTCATTTTGACGAAGGATGACCGTCTAGGGTTAAGAAGAACTTATAGGTTATTATACGTTTCAAGCTTGTCGGTATTGTACGCCAATAGGACGGGTGAAACGCTTTTGTCTTTATATAACAATATAACAAATAAACTACACAGAGGCGCCAATCGAGTGGATTATGGTTTATACTTAACTCATTCATCAATCCGGTAACATCATGACAATAGGTGAAAGAGTTAGAATTATTTACTGTAAAATATTTTTGGATAGATGATTGCCTGTTACGATAGCCCGAAGCTCTAACATCTTGTGCCAAGTGGTTACCACTCTTAAAAAATGTTGCTTATTCCTCTGATTGCGTTTTTGATAGCGAAAGCTTTCTCACCAGTCCATCTAACTGTTCTAGTGTAATAAGCCTCACAAGGCCCGTAGCTTCTGACGGAATATATGTCTCATCACATTCGATAGGCATATTGTCGGATATTGCACTCAGTGTTTCCTGATGAGGGCTTCTTCGGGGAGGTGCAGGGATACTGCACTATGTGGTCTTGGTAACCGCACATACAAACTTTCAATGCTCTCTCTTTTACGACGGTTTACTCGGTTATCGCCCGTATGGTGGTTTAAGTAAACATGGCATGTGTTCCTGTTATGTACATCTAAGTAGAAACATATTTATGGATCATACTCATAAAAACAACTACTCTCACTATGTAATTACCTGGTTTATACCAAATTGTAGGAGCTCCAAACGGCAATTGCTCAATTTGTTTCTTCCACCATTTTTGTAAATGGTTATAACAGGTTCTAAAAATCTTGTTGGGAACCCAAGACTCACCTTTGATAATCGGCTGAACAAAATAATCTTTATAAATTAATTCCACAACTGGAGTTATATTAACCAAGCTTGTTTTTATATTAAATTTAGCACAAACAAAACAAAAATTCGATTGCAGAATTGCTTGACATACTTTATCCGCCATTTTTTAGTTAAAAAGCTGATAATATTCTTCTTTAAATGGTCATCTAACCGCCTGGGCGATTTTGACCGTCCAACATAGCTCGCCAGTCGTTTCTTCGTTGCGCCAACTGGCGCCAATTGGAAACACCGCGGGATCGCAAATCGGTCTCCACTTGGTCCTTCCATCGGAGTGGTGGTCTCCCTCTTCCTCTGCTTCCACCGGCGGGTGCCGATAAGAATACCTTCTGGGCTGGAGCATCTTCGCTCATTCGCACTACGTGGCCTAGCCAGCGAAGCCGCTGTGTTTTAATTCGCTGAACTATGTCGGCGTCTGCGTAAAGTTCATACAGCTCATCATTAAATCTTCTTCGGTACTCGCCGTCGCCAACGCGTAGAGGTCCACAAATCTTTCGAAGAACCTTTCTCTCGAATACTCCCAGAGCCGCCTCATCAGATGTTGTTAGTGTCCACGCTTCTGCACCATATAGCAGGACGGGTGCGATGAGTGACTTGTAGAGTGTTATTTTCGTTCGTCGAGAGAGGACTTTACTTTTCAATTGCCTACTCAGTCCGAAGTAGCATTTGTTTGCAAGAGTGATTCTTCGTCGGATTTCTAGGCTAACATTATTGTTGGTATTAATGCTGGTTCCCAGGTAAACGAAGTCCTTTACTATTTCGAAATTATTGCTGCCAACAGTGGCTTGGTTGCCAAGGCGCGAATGCGCTGACTCTTTGCATGATGACAGAAGGTACTTCGTTTTGCCCTCGTTCACCACCAATCCCATTTTCTCCGCTTCTTTTTCTAATTTGGAGTAAGCAGAAGTTACGGCGCGGTTGTTAAGGCCAATGATATCAATATCGTCAGCATATGCCAACAGTTGGACGCTTTTATAAAATATTGTTCCAGCGCGGTTAAGTTCTGCAGCTTGTATTATTTTCTCCAGCATTAAATTAAAGAAATCGCACGATAGGGGGTCACCCTGTCTGAAACCTCGTTTAGTTTCGAACGGCTCGGAGAGGTACTTCCCAATTCTGACCGAGCTGGCGGTGTTGCTCAAGGTCATTTTGCATAGCCGTATAAGTTTTGCGGGGAAACCAAATTCAGACATAGCGGCATATAGGCAGCTCCTTTTCGTGCTATCGAAAGCGGCTTTAAAATCAACAAAGAGATGATGCGTGTCGATTCTTTTTTCACGGGTTTTTTCCAAGATTTGGCGTATTGTAAAAATCTGGTCGATGGTAGATTTACCAGGTCTGAAGCCACACTGATAAGGTCCAATCAGTCTGTTCACATCAAGTTTCAGTCTTTCGCACAATACGCTTGATAGGACCTTATATGCGATATTCAAGAGGCTGATTCCGCGATAGTTGGCGCAGTTTGCAGGATCGCCCTTCTTGTGGATTGGACAGAGAACACTTAGATTCCAATCTTCAGGCATGCATTCATCCGACCAAATTCTGCATAGAAGCTGATGCACGCGCCTTACCAGCTCCTCGCCTCCGTGTTTGAATAGCTCAGCAGGCAAACCATCAGCGCCAGCTGCTTTATTGTTTTTCAATCGGGATATTGCTATTCGCACCTCATTGTAGTCGGGTTGTGGAACGTCAATTCCATCATCTTCGATTGTGGGCTCGGGTTCGGCATCTTCTCTGGTTTCTTGCTCAGTTTCTCCATTTAAAAGGGCAGAGAAGTGATCCCTCCATATTCTGAGTGTTCTCTGAACATCGGTCACCAGGTCGCCGTTCTCATTCTTACAGGAGTTTGCCCCGGGTTTGAAACCTTCTGTCATTCGCCGAATTTTTTGATAGAATTTTCGGGCATTATTCCCGTAGGCCAGCATCTCAAGCTCCTTTATTTCACGCTTTTTGCTGATAATATTAACTCGTAGTAAAATCGGATGCGATCGGTTTAATACTAAATATCATTGTCCGCATTTAAACACTTTAAAATCACGGCACACTTGACCGGCATCAATTGCAATTGTTGGTGAGCACAGTGGATAAAAGTATATGTTTAAATTCTTTAGTTTTTTAAGTGTTGTTTTTATAAAATTTTCATTCATCGACCATAAAGCTGTGCATATCAAAGGCAAGGGAATTCAAGCACCTATATAACAGCGTGAAGGTTTTCGAAATCGGTGACAAGAAGTTCGAAATATACTACATAAAACATTTTTTTTGGGCGTTTTTTTCTTTAAAGTGTTTTTTTTATAAATTTTTTTTTTAAAAAAGTATAAAGTTGGGCATTACAACGCTATGAAGATTTTCGAAATCGGTTGGAAAAAAATTAATATATATTCGACTTTTAATTTTTTCGAAGATCTGACCTTTGACCCCTTATAACATTTGCTACATAAGCTTTAAAAAAAAAATTTATACCAATCGAGTTCGAAAATAAGGCGGATCACACCCACATTTTTTATTTTTAACCCTAGGATGCATACGTAAATAAACTACAGTTATACATACGATGTGCCTCAGAAGCACGCATACTAAAAATATGTTTGTTTGTTATAAATAAAACAAAATATTCATTTTTATTTCATCTTTAAATCGTGTTTACAATTTAAAATATAAATATATCTATATGTATGTAAGTGGGTACATTAATACAATAAAATTATCAACGGCGAGCTAGTTAGTACATTCAAAACACTTTTCACATGTCAGTAATGAATGCTCCTTACATACACTTCTAGTACATTTAGCGCAAAATAAGCGGCTCATGCGACGTACTTGGGAAGGACAGTATTCGCATCTTTTCCTTTTTGTTGGTGGGGCATCACTTGTATCCTTTGATTCTTCCTCAATCGTTATAAAGTTAGCCATAGCCCTTTTATGATCGTTTGTCAGTTTTGTTGAGAGTTGTGCCCTACGTCTCATAAACGGAAGAGCTAAGTCTAATGCGAGGTCCCTCAAAAACATGCGCCTCTTATGTCGTATGCCAGATGCAAAGCTGGGACTTTCATTCATAAATATGAAAAAAGCATTCACGCCTCCAATATCCATTATATTGTACCAAACTGCCATAGGCCATCGTCTAGTTTGCCTCTTACACGTATAATTGCCAACCATTTGATCCATGTGATCGACACCTCCTTTGGTTTTATTATAGAATTCGATATCTGGTTTTTTCTTTGCACTATCCATATTAGTAGCGTCATCATGATGCATTGAGCTGAGTAATATGACTGACTTATTTTTTTTTGGAACATAGCTCACCAACGTTAAGTCCTTGTTGAAGCCAAATAAAGATGAATGCAAAATCCTCTCTTTAGAAGATTGAAATTCGCGTGGTATTTCCTTTTTATTTTTTCGTAATGTCCCTACAATTGTTATTCCAGCATCCAACAAATTTAATGCAAGGGGAACGCTAGTAAAAAAATTATCAATTGTTAGATTTCGTCCAGAATCTTGTACAGTTGAAAATAGAGATTTTACAATATTCTCAGCTACATTGTGTTGAACATTACTTCCCAGTTGGCGCCCTAAATAAATTTGGGCGTCAATGGCATAACCGGAATCATTTTCACAAAGCCAAAAGAATTTGATGCCGTATTTGGCTGGTTTCGATGGCATATATTGAATAAAACATGCACGTCCTCTAAAACTTAGTAACTGTTCGTCAATTGTTACAAATTCTTTTGGAACCATTTCTGTTCGACACTGCTGTAGAAACAATTCCCATATATGCCGAATAGGTGCAAATTTATCTGACGAGAGTCGAAACTCACGTGTTCTCTTATCATCGAATCGAAGCATCCTATGTATGTTTTCGAATCTATTTACGGACATTGTTGCTTTGTACAATGGGTTTGCCATCTTACCCAGAAATAATTCACGGACCGGCGTATCCCAATTTTTTTCAACACCAGCCATCAATAGTAAGCCAAAAAACGCTTCAATTTCGTCACGTTCTATGGGTGACCACATTTTTCCTTGTGCTTCAAAGCATCGGCTTGCTTCCCTGTTGGTACATAATAAAATTTCATCAACCATCTGCGTAGTAATAAACGCATGCCAGGCATTCTTTTTCGACCAAATTTTATTTTTCTGCTTAGGGCCAGGAGTAAAATGCAATACATGTGTGCTCGAACTTTGTTTTGCTGCGGTGGTGTACTACTCCATACAAACCCGTCTTTACCCAAAAAGGAGTGCAAGTTATTGCAGCTTTCCGATGTATCTATATTTCCCTCGAGGCTATTCTCATCTTCACTATCATCGGACATGTGGAGACTTTCATAAGGTTCCTCGTCAAAATTTTGCAAACTATCTTCTTCGTCAGATGCATCACTGCTTTCGGCAAGATAATCCTCATCTTACTCAAGCTATTCCCTTATTACGGTTTCTATGTTACAATCGCTTGCACGTACAGATTTTTTGCTAGTTGTCGCCATATTTTATTTTTCTTATTCCATGAGTGGCCGAGTGGTGGTATATGCTCCTGCTATAGAGGCAAATCTTAAAAGTATTTATCCAAAGTTGACAGATACGTTTGTATATTTGTACACCTACTTTGAATATGCAGTGCGTTGATTTGAAATGATTTTAGACATGCAACTTTGGAGAGATATTAAATCAGTGTCAAACACTTGCCTTCACATGAAGTGCGTACTTAAATGTATATTTTTTGAGTTGTTTGTGGAAATCAACAAAGCAGCAAATAAAAGCATAAAAATACTGTTACTGTAGTTTTTGTAAGCTCAAAACACTCCCACAAGGTTTGATACGCTCTGGTACTAGCACTATGTAGTATCAAGCCGATCGCCACGGGCAAGGTTGATTTGCCCCTTAAGATCTCTGGTTGTGGGTTTTAGTAGTCAAATACTACAGACATCCCATATCAAGGGTATATTGTAACCGCCAAACCAGCTGAGGGTGTATAACTGAAATAGTTATGTAAATTAACACTAGCTCATCACCATAAATCAGCAGGTTTTGGAGTTATGAGATACTGCAAAAGTTGAAAAAATTAATAATCCATTGAAACTTAACTATCTGCGAACTCTCAAGAAAAGTCTGCAATATGATCATATCTGAGCAAAGGTCTGTCGCATTATTTGAAGGAAAAAAACATAAAAGTATGCGCCAAAGTGAGCAGTGACGCTTTATTCAAATGACTTTTGGGGCCCCAATAAGCAAGATTCCGCGACTTACTGTTAAATAAATTCCCGGAATATATTAAACGGATTTTTTAAAATAATAAGATGAAATGCTACATATTTACCGAAATTTAGCCGATCTTGAGTCCCCGAATTAAAAAAAAAATCTAAATAAGGAGACACTTAGTAGGTAAATAATTTTAAGTTATCATTATATTTTTTAAAAATATTTTAATGCAACAACTAGGCTTGTTAATTAAAACTCTTACATAACTAAATTACTGAGAGTCTCAATAAATCAACGGCGACGAATTCCTAGCGAAGTTAATTTATACGATCTCGCAATTAGTTCACCTTTGGCTAGTTAACATAACTTTGCTGTCAACCATTATATACAAATTCCCAAATTAGCCAAGTACGCACCTATACACATGCAACAAGGAAAAGGAAAATATAAATTTTTGGATGGTTAAAAGTTTTAGTATGCAAATGTGTATTAGTACGATGCGAACGCTGCCTAAATTATATGGAAATTTGCCAGATAAATGGAACGAGTTAAACTAACCAATGGCGCACAAAGAGTGGGACTAAAAGGGTGACGGGAACATTTTAGTGGTGAAAGGAGCCTATATACAATTTAAATTATTCCCACGCATTTTCCACAGTCCTTATGAGGATGGTTTACGATTGTTTATTCTAAAAAATACTTAATTAAATTCAAATATTTTCCTAGCTGACCCCTTTTCGTTTTCGTCTTCTTATGTAATTGGCGGTTCCTCTCGACTCTTATCGAACTGAATTATTTTCATTTACGACTCATTCAAACTCTATTTAGTTTAAGTTCAGATTTCACGGATTCTTACACTTGTAAGCTATTGTTCACCACACTGGTTCTCCATGTTGGAATGAAGAGTGCCATATCAGGAGCCTCGAACTTGTGCAAAAATCTGCGCTTTGCGCTGCATTCATTGAATTTTTCCAAACTTCTTTGGTCTTAGACATTACTAACGGTTCAATTGATGGGCCAGCTCTCATCGGGAGTATCCGGTTTCATGTACCAAACAGCCCGCTCTGAAATAGTCATACGTTCTATATGGGCTTTGCACGGACCCTATATGCTTCTAACGCCCCCATTTTTAGAACATTAAAGGATTTTATCCTTTGCTCAACTTCTTTAGCAATCGACTTTTCAGTATTTTGTATTATGCCTAACTCTACGTAGTCTGTAAGTAAATTTGCTCTAGACTACTTCTGTAATTTGTAATTGACCAAATTACAAGTATATAAATAAATAAATTAGCATTTCTTAGAATGTTATTGACTAAGTTCAACCAAATAGCAGCGTACCTGGAACAGTTCACATCTGAACTATCCTTCCTGCATAGAGAATAACCTCACTTTTAATGGCGGCGGTACCTTAGGTTCTGCTGGGAATAATATATGAAGCAATTTCTTGCCAATGATCTACTAGTAATGGTACTGGCTTGAAATCTCACACAAAATGGTGACAAGACAACATCCTCTGAGAAAAACCAATGAAAAGAACGCATACAGATGTGCCAGGTTGTCTCTTAAATTTGCAGGTAAGAAGTTAAAGCAGGGATGGATAGCGCTCTACCTACTGCTATCTTATCAGTGATAGTCTTGGGATATAGCGGCAGGACTGCTGCTACTGTTTGAACCTTTTTTTGTCAATGCGATTGAGAACTCCAAAAATTCTTGGTGTGCCAACTTTTAGCTCACTTCGGGAAATGCTTAACAAAAAGGTGGAAAGGATCTGGTGAATCGGAATAAACTTTACTTGTCCTAACCGAGTTCTGTTACTAAATGTATAGGTTAAAATATTTAGAAGGTGCGACTCACACAAGCACATTAAGAATGGAGGAAGTGAGATGCGGTGGTGGGTTCCAAGAAATTTAATCATATCTTCTCACGACAGCCTGATTAATACTTAAATGAGCTAGTACAAGATCGGCACTCTAAAAAACCATCGTGGAGTGGTTTTGTCTAGAAGTAACAAACTAGGCTATATACCTTACTCTGGAAAATGGAAATTCTCATATCTAGCCTGAGAGAGCTCATTTCCTTTTGTGTATAAAATAATGAAATGAAAGGAGCTACAACTCTTAATTGCTCAAGGTATTTTATGGAGAATGATACCTCAATAGTGTTAAAATATAAACAAGAAAACAATTACCAACCGATTTAATTGTTTCTTCACTGCACGAATGCATTCACCATTAAGTATGCAGCTTGGGTAGAACATCTCTCTCCATACTAATCTCGAACGATGTGTGAATAAACCCATATGTTTGCGTTGATGGAGTGCCAGACGGAATGGAAATGGACATGACCAGGCATCAAGCGTACCTGCAATGCAAAAATAACAAAGGCAAAGTTGGACAATTGCAACCACTAGGCACCATGCAGGCTGGGTTTAGCTCAATGCAAAGCGCTCTTGTATGTACATAAGTGAGAGCGCATCCAAGAACAAATAAATGGCACGCACTGCAGAAGGGAAATACCTGGTAAGTATGGTTTGTCGGCCAGCAACAACAAATCTTTGTAGTTAAGTAACAGAAATGAGAAATGTTAAAAATAGTTTTTGTTATTGTTGCCTTTGCAACTTGCCACAAACGCTGTGCAAACATTCTCACACATGTGCACATACTACACCCATACACGCATACCTATCTACATGTGTCAGAATATTTTGATTCGATCTGTCATTGATGATGTTGTTGAGTAGGATGTAGATAGATTTTGCTTTGGCCACTGCCGTCCATTACTTACCACAGCTTGTCATTTGCTTCCATTTGGCTTGTTGTTACAGCTATTTTGCACCTTTGCAGCCATTGCGAAGGCCTGCTTGGACCGGCTGTGTTGTTAGCAAATATGTACGACCAACTGCGTTTACATTTGCATGGCCGGTTGGCTGAGTCAATCGTTTGAAAAATTTATGTTGCTCTGATCGAAAATGTCAACGCTTCGACGCTTGCACATGAAGATCCTTTTAGACATAGAATAATATTCATTTGCATGTGTGTTAGTGTGCATTAACTACGTTACTATTAGTATCAATGATTTCTGAATCTGAATGCCAAGCGTGGCGTATGCGAAATTAGTTACAAAGCAAGATATGAGTCTTCACATTTATATATGTATGTTTGCGTGTAAGTTGTTCTACATATCAAAAACTGAAATAGTTGAGCTGCAGGCAAAGAAGTGTGTGCAGCAGTTGTTTAGTTATCAAAGAAGGCGTAGCAAATCACAAGCAGACATGACTTGGTAAGCACACAAACGACTCATTGCAAGTGAAAGTGGAGAGACGCAAATGCTGGTCTAAAGTTAATCTGAAATTATACCTAAAGCTCTGTTCGAGAATGCAAAGAACTTTTAAAATTTTTGTTTTTAACACACGCAAATCATGGGTAAATATAGTAACACGACCAAATCCGGAATATGTTAAAATTTCGATGTTTCGTCTTTACAGAAAATAAATACACAAATACAAGTAAGGCCACCTTTCTCTTCTTATTTTTCCTAAATTTAAATATGCTCAATGCGCCTGTTTTTAAGTTCTCTTCTAGAACTACCGTGAATGTGTTCAAGTGAGCTACCCTTCTCCTAAAATATGCTGCAGCTGATGTATTTATAATTCAATACAATATAGTGCTAAGGGTGAAAAGTTAGGGTATAGAACAGATATTGCACTTCCTTATGGACGGATTGTCAACATCTCAGGAAGTAGATGTGTTTCCAGTTCCCATTTTTGTTGCTAGCATTAAATTTAATTATCACCAATCAATTATTTTTTGGCATTTTCTGGAGAGAAGACAGCTATCCTGAATTAAATAAATAGCTTTCCTTTGCAACTCCTTCAGAGTAGCGACATCGGCAAATAAAGGAAATAAAAGAGAAATGTAACCATGGAGTAACGGAATGCACGTTGGCAATAGTGTGGGTGTCTACTTTGTCACTGACTACCTTCGACGCTCGCAATCTACGAAACTAAGTAAGCATGTTCCGTTACAAATGCTTTTGCACCTTTTTAAAATTGTTTTTGTTGTCGTTGCTGTAACAAAATTAAATGGCATGAAATTAAAAGAAGTTGTTCGCGCTGTTGCCAACGGAAACGTACGTAAAGTGAAATACCACCAAACTGAAATGAAGACGAAGCATCAAAGACATAAAAAAGTAATGTGCATTAGGAGGAGAATAATATTTCCAGCAGTAAAAAATGCTAAGCTCATAGGAAATGCAAAAGAATATTGCAAGGCCAAACTGAGAACGAGCACAAGAAGCAGATCGTAACTTAGTATGTAAGCTGTTGTAGTCGCTAGACAATGAAAGTCAACGCTGCTGTGGCTAAAAAATGTAGGAAAATGAAGAACATAAAAACTTGTAAACTTGCGACAACAATGAAGGTAAAAACCCAACAACAATAATAACTACAACAACAACAAATAGGTGAGACTTGGATTGCTGTGATGAAGACGATGTTGTCGTGCTTGACGACAATGCAAGCGGTTGAATGCAATTGTTACTACGAACGTTGGAAGGACTTCACAGGAAGGCAAAATAAAGTAGCGAACACAAAGCAGGTAATAAATTTGTTTTTGGTTAGCGCGAAAAAGGCCAAGTACTGATAACTACTGTCAAGGAAAGCGTCCGGACGACAGCCAACAGGAAGTGATGAAATATAAACTTTAACAAATACCGAAGCTTTGAGTAGTAAAAGTTGAAGGAAATTAATGCAAAGAAATTAGTAAGAAAAGAAAAAGGCATGGAAAGATATACATGACATCGGAGTTGCATGGCAGAGTTAGAAATTTAAAGTCCGAAGATCCCTTTATTTTCGGTTATACATTTTTTAATGTTCTATTAAAAGTGCATGGTCCAATAAGTTAGAAATATATAAATCAACAAAAAAGAAAAAACGCCTACAACATAAAGCATCAGAGTTATAGTTTCTTTTATTTTCTTAAACAACTTCCCTTAATAGCAACCAAACTTGTACGCAATGGGACCACAAAACTTGAACCACTTAAATTCGGCCACCTACGATAGTTAAGACACCAATACATCCACCGTAGGCAGATACTTTTCTTGTTAAAACATGCCAAACATACGTAAATAAATAAATAAAGCAACTTGTTAAATATATAACTAACAGCGAAGACGTGATGCATGTTTTGTTTGATTTCCCAAAGCCTGACGATTGGCGCAGCTTAATGTGCGAATACGAAACCAATTTTAGCAAGATTTCGGAGACACTTTTCAAGCACGGACACACTCACATACAAGCAATACACGCACACAGCAAAGTAATTTAGCAAAACTTTTCGTTTCTAATTTGTTGTTGTTGCATTCTTAGATCTAGGCAAAGAGATTACACAACAGAAAAGCGAGCTGAGAAGAAAAAATATCCAAAACCTTAGTATCAAGGGAGACATTTTTATAAGTTCTTTAGTTAATTTTGTTACACTTAGGGGGCAGTAAGAAGAAGTTCTAATGTGCAATCAAATGTTTTATGTTTGCTTTGTGAATGAATACAAGTAAAATTTATTGACTAGTACCGAACTAGTCAGAAAAGAATTAATTGCATTAAAAATTCATAGCTAAGCAAATTGCTGAAATGTCCATAGTTCTAAAAATCCGAGTAAAGATTTTTATTTAAATTTTGCTATTACGGCACTATGACATAGACGTGTTTAGCCACTGTGCCGACGGCTTTTGAATGATTTTCGCTTTCCACGATTGACCTAAAATTTCGTTAAAAATATCAGTAGCTTATATGATAAAAGGTAGTTCGCTGACTGGTTTAGCGTGGTCTAACTAGTTTTGAAGTAGTTGGCAACTAGTTGGTTTGACTGCATGGTATGTATGTGAGTACGTTGTGTAAATTAAAAAGACTTCGGACATTTTTTTGTCATAAAAAAAGTTCTTAAGCAATTGTGGACGTAATTCATTTACTGAAAAGTTTTTGAGCAATTTGGAAGAGGAAATTTATAAGACGTTAAAGCAAAAAATTCAGCTTTTGAGAATTTAAAACACCATAGATGCGGCTAAAACTTAGTTTTGAAACCTACAACCAACGCGGCAAGGGCGGTCTTGAATTCGACTTGTCTCCTTCTTCAGTGACTTTCAACCGGCCTATAAGCGTTCTGGAGCTTCACGCTGTCGCTTCTCTATTAAATACCACGATTTAATTATTAAATATCTCAACTTGCATAACTATTTAGTAAATGTGCAATAAATTAATGAACTTTGTTGCGTCACGAGTTGAATAAGTAATTAAATATTACAATAATATTGATTTTTCGTGGAAAAAATGTTATGCGCGCAATGCAAAATGTTGTTTTTGAAAAAAAAAAATAAATAAATAAAAGATGGACACTCTTGTTTGCCACAGTGTTTATGTAAATGCATTTTTTGTTAACAATTAATTAGCAACATATTAAATACGTCAGAAGTATTTGATTATGTAGGAAACTAATTTGGATATTTAAATTATTGTCATATTTTTGCACAAAATATATTTATAGAAACATTAACAAATATGTGTGTTACACATCCCAATAAACAATTACTTCATTATAGTTTATTAAACAATATTTTCCAAACGTTGAAATCAATGTTTTCCAAACGAGTTTGTAACTAAAAAATTTCAAAATCGTTTGAATATGCTTTCACAATTGTATGGTAGCTTTGGGTAATTAACTTGAGGTGAACAGTTCGGTAGTTTTCAAAAATAATGATAAATAATTTACCTACTTGATTTATATAAACTTTATTATATGGCGACGTGATGTACCAGTATTGCAAAAAAATTGGAAGCAGCACGCCACAAATTGGTAGAAAAAAAGCTCGCGTCGAATATTTTTTTCAATTTATTTTTATTATACTTAAATTGTAAAACAAAAAATTAATGAAACTGAAATAACTATAAAACATATTTTAAAATAATTATAATAATTTATTTAATAGGAAAATTTGAGGAAATTGTCGGGATTCGAAGCAGAAACCTTCGGAGCAAAGGTCTAGTACATATTCATTAGGCTTCTGGCCTGTTTTCACTGTAGTTGCCTAAATTGGAGTATTATCAATCAGTTTTCAACAAACCCTTACTGTACGTTGAATAAAACGGTAATTAAAAGTTGTTTTCCAATCCTCAATCGCAATTGTTTAAAAAGGGATCACTTTCGTTGAATCGACAATTTTTTCCAAACGTTTAACAATGGTTATAGTAAACGTTTTCCAAACGAAAAGCTTGCTAAAGTAAGTTGATCGTAAGCTTATAGTAAACGTATTTTGCTTATTGGGATTATATGTACATACATATGTAATCATCAAAGTATGTATGTATAAACAAAAAATAAAGTTAATTTTAAATAAAACAAATTTATGAATCTAGTAGGTTTTGCTTGAACAAATAGCAAAGCTTTGATAGGCTAGAACAAATTTTTTTTTTTCAAATATAATTAAATTTTCATAGGAATTTTAATCCACAGAGTAACGTTATTTGCATGTCCATACATCATCATACATACAGTTGTTTATAGTGTGGCCTTGACACATATATTTTAAGCCAAGCAATTAGTTAAATGTTTGCTACGTTTCTTTCAACGTCTTAATTTTTATTTATTTACCGAAGAAGTCCTGTTGGATAAAGCCAAACATCTGAATTCTCCACTA
This sequence comes from Merzomyia westermanni, assembly GCA_949987695.1. Lineage (NCBI taxonomy): Eukaryota > Metazoa > Arthropoda > Insecta > Diptera > Tephritidae > Merzomyia > Merzomyia westermanni. Next base: position 201,137,931 of record OX465289.1, on the reverse strand, counting down.
TGAGCATGTCGACAACAGCCTCTCCGAGTTTCGAAGTTGAGTACAAAAGTACGGCAGTCTCTTTTTGAGTAAGAAATACCAAGGCGGTGCAAGTCAAAGAAATCGCGAGACGCCTTGTCTGAAGCTTGGTTTGGTTTCCTATCTCCCGGATGGGCTACTATTTCTCAACATTATTTGGCATATCCACAAAAGCTTTGCAGGGATGCCAAATTCAGGCATATCAGCTGCTTGTCGCGCTGTCAAAGGGTGCTTTACGTTAGACGGAGAGATGGTCTGTACCGTCTAAACATGTTTTTTCGTATCGTACAGATCTGGTCAATGGTAGGCTTACCAGCTCTGACACACATTTTCTGTCATATTTTGTAAGGAAGTACTATCTTTCTGAAGTGCAGGGATGAGTTGGTCCTCCCATATATAAACACTGAATTCTGTTTGTCGCTTTATTCAGGAAAGGTTTGCAGGTTATCATTGTTTCTAAGTACATCACTGAAATTACTGTGCGTCACTACCTTCCCACGAGAATTTTATTTTAAACTAGCTGACCCGACAAACCTTGTCCTGCCAATCAACTTCGACTTTTTCGTCATTTTAAAATTAAAACTCCATCTTAGACATAAAATGTATTTTAAGTTGACTATGACAGACACAAAATGATGTTTATTTTAAAATCACGTTTATACAAGGTGACGCAAAAGTAATCCTCCTATCAGAAAATGCTATAAATTTTGCGATTGGCCCCTAAAGTCAGTTCTGTTTTGACATTTGTGTAGTAAACACATGCGAAATACACGTTAATAAACAATGTTACACTGCTCCAGAACGCGGAATATTGCTGACTATTTATTTGACCAATAATCGGTCGGGGCCAAACGGTTACTGTGAATGGTGAGCGCTACAGAGCAATGATCAACGAATTCTTTTTGCCGCAACTTGATGAATTGGGATTGGAAAACATGTGGTTCCAACAAGACGGTGCAACAGCACACACTGCACGTGCCACAACCGATATGCCGAACATCGGAAGCTTACTTTTGCGCCACCTTGTATATATAAACCCCCATCACATCTCTTTACTGCAACTTTGAGCAGCAAAAAATCTATCGCTATAAGAGGTGTTATCCGGTCGTCGTGATCCTGAGCCAAAAACAACAACGATTTGAGTCAGATAGATCCGTATAGATGGCTGGTACAATTTGTGAGCAAGATAATTTGGCTTGTTTCTTATCTTTGGTATGGACACACTACCTTTTAATAAACCTTATTTTTCAATAACAGATGCCGCTGTGAGCTATGATTAACATGTTTCATCACGGAGTGTTCATAATGCAGGTTTTTTTTTGGTTTCGTGCTAAATGCATTCATATTTTATAAAGTTGTTACGTTAACTGGAATCTATATACATATAATTAAAATTATCATATTACCATCGTATCCTTAAAACGAATATCATGATCTTTAGTATTAAACTAAAATATTTGGGGTGTTTTTGAATATTGCGGATGCCCTGGCTCTACATGAAATGAGAACCAATCGCGCTGACATCTGCTTCTGATGTCTCCTAATGATCGGGAGTGTTGCAGTGGGCACTGAGCGTGATCCTTAGCTTGAACTGCCACTGGAACATGCCTAATGATACCATTCACATCACACAAAGTCATATTTATATATAGATTACTTCAAAGTTTGACTTTTTCACCTTGTGAATTGCTTCTCCGTGCCGCTGAGAAGTATAAAAGGCTATAACTTTTAAGCACTTGCTGTGTTGGAAAAAATTTGTGATTGGGTTGTTAAGGCTAAACATTGAACTCAACTTTCATTGTTAAACTAACTTCAGTTTGCATGCCAGGTAAACTTGTATTAGCTAAAATATTATTAAATTAAGGTTTTTAAAAAAAATTGGTTTCATCATAAATGAGCCCTGAATCAGATTGAATATACTAAAGAAATAATTCTTAAAATCGGTCAAGCCGATTTTGAATTTTAAACGTATTGACACACATAAATCAATTTTTATATATATATGTAGATAATCACATTTTTTGTGTGTTGGACCTGAAACATAAAAATTCAACCATTTTTTTGTGAACACAACAAGTCTACTTAATTCACAAACGAAACTAATGAGCTGACAAAATTCTGGGTTGAGCAGATTTCAGCATTCATAGCTTTTTCAAATAATTTATGCAAACGAATGCATTATATTGATATGCTAATTAATTAGAATGCACAATTGCAGATCGCTGCGCTAAAATGCTCATCAAATGCACGCCTATAAAATAATTAAAAAAACCAAACAAGTTATACAAATGTGTTCTACGTAATGAGATGATTTCATACTACTATTTGTGCGCTTAGTGAAACGTTTGACTAAACAAGCGATGGCTAGTTATTACCGAAAAGCCCATAATAGTGGCGTGGGAGATATTATTTGACTTTATAAATGTGTGAAAAAAGTAAATAGCTTTTGCGTACTAAAATAAATAATAATCAAAATAAATAAGTGCGAGTAGATTTGCATTTATGTGTATGATAACGTAAACAATTTAAGTCAACTCAGGCGAATAAATATGACAAATCAATTAGCACAGACAAATAATAATATCAGATCATGTAAGCATTGTCTAATATAAGCTGCATTGCGAACATATTTGCTAAACACTCGACGTATGACGGCTGAAATGCAGTTAGTTGAGGGAAAGGAAAAAAATGCATTGATATTGGCTATTTTATATACCTATTTTCGTTTATTGCCCACATTAATTGCAATTATTAGAAAACAGTTGCAATTACTTCAAAAATAAATAGAATAAAATGTTGGAGCTTGTCGTACCCAATCATAACTCATAGTTTAGAGATCGAACAAGGAATTTACCTAGAACTTAGAATATTCTTGGCCAGCACGAGTATTATGGGTCCAGTTTACTTCCGTAGCAATCCGGTGAAAGTATAATTCGACCATTATGTGTTCTCCTTCACATCTGATCAACGTGTTCAATGTGGCGTTTGGCCTACGTTAACCGAAAGAAAGCAATAAGTGACTTTCAACCGGTCAGAAAATATCAACAAAAAAATTAATCCCATGCTCATAAAAAATAAAATTGGGTTATAAGGATTTTTGACATTTCCATAAAAATTTTTAATTAGAAGAACTTTGTAAGCCAATTTAATTTTTTATGAATATGGGGGTAACAATTTAAAAATGTTTGAATGGAGATGCTGGTTGCTACTTTCACTGTAAATATCTTTGAACATTTATTGTTCTTTTTTGCTACTGAGAGGCATACCAAACACTTAGATCTACAGGAAGCTATTTCAAATATCAATACCTTCAAATTTATGCAGACAAATGGCTCCCCTAACGAAATGCTTGCCGATCTATGTTAGCGTCTTAATAATAACCCCGCTACTCCCCAATAAAGCAGCTTAGTAAGCAGGTAAGAACTCCTTTAGCGGATGGGATTAAAGCATTTGTTGCGTTCGTGGCATTTCTTATTGTCAAACTTCTCATTGGTGAAAATTTATTCCACTGAAATATGTGCCTTATTGGCAGTAGCGCACATGCAATTAAAGATAATTTTCTCGAATTTCGTAATCTGCTCAATACTCCCAACCGCAATTCCTAAAGGAATAAAACATTGTCTGCAAATTATTTTCTTCGAATCAAAATCTTGCAAATAATTGCTTTTGAATGAAGAATAATCTGATTAAATTCTTATTATATTGGTTTCAATGATTCTATTGAAACATTAAATTGAAAAGGGAAAAAGATGAAATGAATTAACACCAAGGCAACGAACATAAATAAAAGGACATACAAATGTAAAATTACATACATAAAGTAAAATACAATGAAGTGAAAATGTTACTCTCTGAAATTGGTGACTATACAATAAAATAATGTGGCATCTAACCCTCATTGGAACTACATTGCACGCACTACTTGCCTATATGAACACACTAAATTTTTATTTATTTACTAATCATATAAAGTAAAACTCTAACCAATTGCTCTAATAATTGCTGAGAAAATAACAAATTTTTTACCACGTACCTACTCGCAATAAGATTATTTCCAATTGTGCTACTTTAGCGCTTTTATTCTACCCCTAACGGTATATGCTGAAATATATTTGCATGGTTGCGACGTTAATCCCGTATTACGGCTACAAATTTGTATACTCTTCAGAAACATGAAATGGTATTATAAATTTGGCCCAATGTTTGTAAGTATGAGAAGAAGAAAAGGTAGACCCACCAATATGTATCAGAAATGATCAGGGCGATGAGATGAGTCGATTTAGCCATGCCCGTCTGTCCGTCGTTATATCTCTTTGTCCGTTTGAACGAAAACTAGTCCCCACTTTCAGAGTAATCTTGCAGATATTCGGTATCCGCCATTTTGTAATATACAGGGTGGCTAATGAAAGCCGCTAGCCGCTACCAAAAAAAAATTAAATAACTTTTTTTCTATTTAATGAATCTGGTTAATTTTTTTTTTATTTTGCAGATTGACTTTTACATTTAACAAAAATGGATAACTGGGACACTGAAACAAGAATTTGGATTGTCCGCCGCTATCACGCACTGGAGTCCGTAGTTTCGGTTCAAAGAGAGTATAGGCGCACGTTTGGCGGCAATCCTCCGAGCAGATGGACCATAATAAGACTTGTAAACAATTTTGCCGAGCATGGGACAGTTAACAGAAGACCTTACTATCGAAACCCTTCAGTTCGAACGGAGGAAACAATCGCTGCTGTAGCTTATCTGCTCAAATGGGTGTAAGCAGACAGTCATTACAGTCAATTATGTACAAATATTTGGACTTATTCCCATATAAAATTCAAATGGCCAACAAACTGAACGCTGCAGACTTGCCGATTTGCTTGGAATTTTGCCAGAAGATGCTTCAAATGGTGGAAGAGGATGGAAACATGTTGAACTGTCTTTTCATGTCTGACGAGGCCCATTTCGATTTAAACGTCAACATAATCACACAAAATTGTCGAATATGGAGTGCTTCCAACCCACAGATACTCCATGAGACGGAATTGCATCCACTTCGTGTCACAGTGTGGTGTGCAGTTTCATCACGCTGCATTGTCGGGCCCTACTTCTTCGAAGAAAACGGTCACACCGTTACGGTTACTGGAGACCGTTACTTGAGCATGTTGAGAGAGTTTTTCTATCCAGAATTACGCCGAGTGAGAATTTCTTTCAACTCTGTGTGGTTTCAGCAAGATGGTGCAGCTCCTCATATAGCCCAACCTGTTATGACAGAATTGCGACGAAAATTTCCCAATAAGCTGATATCCAGAAACTCCACATTCCGTTGGCCACCCAGGTCGCCTGACCTTACTGCACCTGACTTTTTCTTGTGGGGTTATTGCAAACAGGAAGTCTTCAAAGCAAAACCAACAAATTTGAATGAACTAAGGCAATCCATTCGAGAAACAATTGCGGCTATTCCTGTCTCAACTCTCCAAGCAGTAATGAACAACTTTTTGGTAAGATGCCACACATGCATCGACGAGCAGGGGGGGCATTTAAATTCCATTATTTTTAAAATTAATTAAGCTATATTTAATAAAATTTAATGAGCTTTAACATGAATAAAAGAAAAATGAATTCCATACACTGAAAAAAAAATTATTTGAGTTTCTTAATGTAGCAAAATTCATCAGCCACCCTGTATAAATCATTCGTCGGAACCAACAAGATGAACCAATACAACACATAGCCCTCATTCAAACGGTTGTTCCAATAAACGGGTTTCGGGCTAAATCTCTTCCAATTTAGTAGCTAGGAACGGAAATTCAGTATGATTAGACTAATATATCTTATACCAGACCTCCAAAAAACTATTTTTGCGATAAGATAAGAGCTTGTCCCATATACATTTCCACTAGCGGTGCAAGAACGTAGAATTTATTACTTGTTTGAAATAAGAATCGGACAGTGGTGCTTATTCATGAAAGGTATAAAGCATTCAGAATAGCCGAAGACAGCGCTTTCCTTCCTTGTTTTAAACTTGAATAATGGTCTTTTCTTAGTTTTAAGTAAACAAATTTTGCCTTTACGCAAATGGTAAAGCGTAAGATCCCCATATGTATGTAAGAACTGGCATTATTACATATCTCACCACTGGCTCGCAGAAGGTTAAGACATGTACAGAACTTTGTCCATAAATAGCTTTAAAAAATAGATCCAAAGTAACATAAAAATAAAAAACAATAACGATTCCTTTTATAGCACACACATGCCTTTGCCGTAAGTATTCTGTCTTGCGTTGCTGAAGCAGAGTTTTCTGACTCCATTATGAGCCTTAAAAACCCGCTTAAGTAACTATAAGAATGCCTAAGTAAATAATAACTTATTTCTGCTACTACATTTTGCTTGCCCTCTAGAAAGCAACAAAAAAACGAAGATAATTTATTTTTATTGAAAGCTCACACAACGCAATGCGGTAATAAGGTAATAAATTTTATTTCTATAAACTATTGTTAAGTCGCTTGTGGGCATCAAATAAAACGCGGAAGGTTTTTAAAGTAAAAACGGGGATAGCAGAGTCTTTGCATGGAGTAATAATTTTTGGTACTTTACAAAACAGATGTGTAAGGTTTCGTAAAATTCAAACACTGAAAGGCAAGCTGCCACCATTTTAAAAACTGTTTCAAACCACTTTTGATTTTACGATCCCACGGCGGCCGCTATTAATTTATTTGTATACAACTGCTAACCAAATTTTTTCAAAATACTAATACATGCACATTTTATGTTTGAAAAATTTGCCCTCAAATAGACAGACGGACGGAGAGACGGATATTGCTAAATCGACTCAGCTCATCGTCCTTATTATTTCAGTTTACTTATTTACTATGTTTCTTAAAGGTATGAAAATCAAAAAAGGTATATATCTTCCCAATTGCATTGGGGTATTACCAACTTGCCCGGATATTTTACTTGTGTGTCATCCGATTTGCTTAACTTTTGGCAGCAGTATACAACATACCATTGGGAAGCAGCTGACCTTTATATGTACAACATTTTCGCCAAATGTCGTTTCGCTAAATCAATTTTTGCCGGAGTTATGGCATAAAAAGTTTTGGGAAATAAACCACTATAAAAGGGGCGGGGCCATGCCCATTTTAAAAAATTTATATTTCTCCACTTTCTTCGTTCACGGATACTTTGAAAGTGAAATATAAATGATATAAAGCTTTTGTACCCAAAGCTTCTGCCTATTAAATATATCTATGATCCTTTTCAAAATCTTTCGTATAAAACTGTGCGTGGATTCCCCCATTTTTTTCCAGAACATTTGTTGCATTAATATAAATAAAATAATATAAATGTTGCTTCGATATCGTGAACGGTTTTTGATTAATATTATTTCTAAATTTGACTTAATCAAGAGTGGCGGGTGCCACACCCATTTTCAAAAATTTCTTAAAAATTTTTTTATGCCTCAGTGTTAATGTATACACCAAATTTTAGCCTTATAGGTGTATTATGTACTGAGTAATCACTTTTTTGTGTTTTCGAAATTATTCTATATATAAAAAGTGGGCGTGGCTATCATCCGATTTCGCCCATTTTAAATAGCGCTCGGAGATGAGTCCCAAGAACCTGCATACCAAATTTTATTAAGATATCTCAAAAATTCACGCAAGTTATCGTGTTAACAGACGGACGGACGGACGGACGGACGGACGGACATGGCTTAATCAATTTCTTTTTTCCTCCTGAACATTTTGATACACATAAGTCAATATCTACCTCGATCCTTTTATGCCGTTACATACCACCGTGGACCCGTGCGCCTTGCGCAAAAAAAAAAATGGTTTGAAACCTTTTATTGGTCCAGGATTTTTCAAACATTTTTCTCAAATTATAAAAAAAGATTTTCAGCTACACTTGTTGTGAGACCACAAAAAATTATACAAATATGCGCAAACAGCTATTTGAAATTCCACCACTTATATTACATTCACATTGAGCCATAAACTTGAGTTGATTGACAACACAATATGAATTAACTCAAAAAATGTCCCTTTAACTCGAATCTATGACCCAATGTGAACGCAGTCTTATTCACTTATTTTAGCAATGTTCAAGTGTAGATGGCGCGCTCGCAGTGAGTTGAGCGCTGTGATATTCGCAATGCCTTTAATTATTCTATCACTGTTCAGTCTTAGTATTCAAATGTAGATGTCGCGTGGCATGTGAATGTCACAGTCACAACAGCGATGCAGTACAAATTGATTTTTTTGTACATCCACAATCGTTTATTTTAAAGAATTCATTTTTATAAAATACGGTTAAACAAAAGCACTCCGCTAATTAAAACATGGTTTTGCATGTAGAGCTAACCCCCACCTTTAAAACGATAACTTACTAATTAATATTGGTTCCAAATGAGAGCAGAAAATTAGGAACTAACACAAAAAGACCTTACAGAAATAATATATATGATGATGATACCTTGTTTGCGTAGCAATACTAGGTATAAAAATTAAGAATATCTCGGAAGAGCATTCAATGTTTTCATTGCAAAAAAGCATTATTTGAAGACCACCTTTGGGTGGCTAATTAAGTCTAGTAGGTATATAACATGGTATTTGACCAAAACGACATTTTGATAATTTTGTAATATGCAAAGCAAATACATACGAGAAAGAAAATAAGGGGAGCTGAGAAAATAAAACAACTGGCGTGGAAAAGAGATAAGGTGTAAACGGGTCTTTCTATATGGACGTGAGCATACAGGAGGAATTTAAGATATATTTACAAGATAAACAATTTCTTACAAAATTAAACTAGTAATAAACTTAAGCACTTTAGATCCTATTTCCACTCCGTATTAGTTATAACTAGCTATAATCTTCCTTGCCGACAAAAGTAAATTAAAGTTTTCCAATTTTTATTCTCCTTATACCTTAGCTCCAATTTTGTTTACCTCTGTCTACGAGTTTGTTGTGCAAGGAAATTTCCCCCGAGATCAATCATCCACAGCTTACGATGTTGCAGGGTAGAAAGAAATAATGAGAACAGGAAAACTTTCGAACAACATACACAAACACTGATACTTGAATATATATATACATATGTATATATGTATGTATGTATGTACATAAATGTAGTTCTTGTCTACCAAATTATGTGAAAGAAACCAAAGGAAACTAAGCGCGGTACATGGGAACATGCTTTCTGAGAAAACTGCAATGTTGGTAAGACGCTCAACACAGCTTAACCTTTCGTGAAATATTGAAAGTTGCTTTCATTGTCATGACAAATAAGCGAAAAATAAAAGCCACAAACATAATGAAAGTTCTATGAAAAGGAAAACAAAAATTCGGTAAAAGAATTTCAAGTAAATGTGTAAACAGCGAGTCACTTTGTTCTTATTATATCTATTGTTGTAAGTTGTTGTTCCGTCCATTGCAACGGCATTTCTTCTTTTTTAACTGAACTAATTGTCGACAAGCTGTGATAGATATTTAAGCATACGAACAGAAAATATACTCGTACATATGAAAATCGAAAAATATATGAAATTTGTTACTTTGATTAATGGTTGTTGTACGTTTATGCGTATGAATGCTAATAATATATATGAAGGAATAAGAGTCATTAAGAGAAGAATTTATGCAGATTCTTAAGGAGTCAAAGATATGAAAGTCAATTCTCAGTATTTGAATTATAAATATCTGAACATATTTTGGACTTCCGAGTCCTGATTCGTTTGTTTTGTTGATTTGCAGACGGGGAGTTACCACCCTATCAAAACGCAATTCTGAAGGTTACAGAATGCCGAAACCGGTAAGCCATTTTTTTCTTCAAGAGTGAATATGGTCTGAGATCAGTTGTAGGTAAATCGATTTTGCTGTCAAAAAATGGTGCAATATGTAAGCAGAGAAGCAGCTCTTACTGCGAACAACTGGCTAAAGATGGGAAGTGTCATAAAAAAAGCCAGTAGTGCTTTCTTTTTTATTAATAACATTTCTTTTATGGAACTTTGCATTTTATTCTAACAAATTTTTGTGTGGAATCAAAATTCAGAGGCATTAACCAAAAACCCAAGCATTCAGGGGTTCATGTAAAGCAATTCATGTTTATTGATTTTAGTGATTTGACGCCGAAAGGTTTTAGGGAAATATGTGTTCCTTTCATGCTGGTACAAATTTGATTTGTAAATGTGGATAAATCATTAAAAATAAGTATTAGTGCTATTGAATTGAATCTCACCTAGAATCACTATGCTCTTTTTTATACCATCTTCAAAATCTAATTCCATTTGCCGAAATATTCCAAATAAAAGGTGCTTCAAGTACCTAAGGAAATTCTGAAAAATATGATTTAAGCGACATTTTTTGAATACGAAATAAAAAAATCGTAGGAAAATACCACATTTCACTATTACCGAAGGAAGCCAATATATATAGAGCTCTAGCGTGGAAAGCAAAATCATTTAAGACTCTCACATTAAGGACTAAAACATTTCGATTTATTTTTGTATATGTATATACTTATTTGTAGGTGTCCTCGCCACTAAGTTAACAAGAAAATTTAGAGTACCTTTTGACGTAACTACAACTACATTTTGATTAAATTTCACCAGTCAAAGTAGTATTTTTTAATTTCTTTTTTATGTAGGGCCATCCAAACCAGCATATCTAGCTAAACTAGCTTTCAAGTAGAAGGGGTTTCTAACAAAATGATTACTAACGAGGCTTTGTTTAACGCACCCATTGGAACAGGGATGTAGTAAATAGCTAACATCATGCAAGGCAATCCAACATACATAACCACAATTGCATATATAAAATGTATATACGGAAACGACAAAGGAAGCCTAATCCTTTGTTGCTGCACTTTGTCATGTCACCAAAAGCTCAGGTATATGGCCAATATCTTTATGAACCGATACCTGCTGTGAGGACACTACAGCGCCAACTTGTTTCATAGTTGCTTCTTAAGCCGGGGATTTTTTTCTATTCACTCACTTATTCATCCATTTGTGTGGTATATCCAACTTAATTGTGTTGCCCTCTTACGCTAGATCCTGATGCCCTATTGCTCTGCTTACAGAAATATAGCAGCGGGTAACTTGACTAACTCAGCTGCTGGCTAACTTTGTTGCTGTTCCACCTGCCATTCAATCTATACCCACGAATAGATACGGTGTAGTATGTACTTGGTTATTCTCCGCTTCAATTGTTTTGGCTTTGGTTGTATGTTCGCTGACTGTCAAGCCACATGGAGGGGATAAATGTCAAATGAATTGATTGTGTTTACTTTTAATTAAAATGCGTTTGCTTCAATGAATGATTTTGTTGTTGGTACTAGCTAGAGATTGTTGTAACTTTACTTGTTGCAATTAAACTCAAAATCGCCGTCTAGTTTTGAAAGTGTTAATTCACTATGTACGTTTGTATGCCTGTGTGTACTCATGCATATATTTCCACATACAAAATAAAGCAGATAGAACGCTCGTCAGACTGAGGTAAGCTTTTTAAGTTAGTCCGAGTAAATACATACCCTGCAAGGAAAATCTCTTCTGAACTATTGTGCTTCTAGTGCACTCGGAGAACCACTACTAGTTCGCCCTTAATCTCTTTTACTTGAATCAACTCTGGAATCTAACCACCGAGTCGGTGGAATTTGTTCCCGTTGCATCACCTCTTCTAAAGTTTTGAACTAACTCTACAGTATACAGTTTAGATCCAGTTCCTTCATTGATACTGTTACCATATATTAAATCTAGCACGATTTCATCCAATAGCAATAGTTCTGAAACACACCATAAATCTACACATTGGAACTATATTTTTCTATGATGACTCAACGGCCGGATTTGAACTAGTGACAAGCTATTTACTTTGACACTATTTGGCACTTTATATCTAGTTCTGAATCACTAATTTGTCTCATTGATTACTCAGTTCCGGCAGGATATATTTCTCGGTTATTGTGTGCGTAAAAGACCGTGCGTGTGTTTGGATATTTTTCAGCTTAAACGCTTGGTGGAAAAGGCGATTGCAAGATGATAGAATTTACTATTATTTTACGACCATGGCAGCACCAGCCACAAATTCTCATTCTATCGATTATTTGCTCAAAAACTTGAAGGAACAAATTCAATTTGTGGGTAACGCGGTGTTGGAATAATTACAAATTCGAATCTTAGCCCAAATACAGGGGCGTAGCCAGGATTTGGGGAAGACGGGATGAAAATCTTTTTTTTCGAAACCTGAAATTTGAGACACACAATAAATTTTGTTTTAAAAATGTACTCAAAATTCGCGAAAATTCAAAGAAACTTTATCAAAATTTAAAAACTTTTTACACAATTTTGAGAATTTTTTGGAGTATGCAGTTTCGTAGTTCACTAAATTTTGATGCAACGATGTGTCAGTCGTGACACATTTTTCTCATTTTTTGCAATTTTTTTCCAAAGAGCTAAAGTGGGTTCTTTCATATAAAAGAAATTGCTTTCATAACCTTGTATTGAGTAAAATACAGAAAAGCGAGGAAAATATTAGAGTTTTTAACCTGGTAACCAGCATTAACACCAACAATAATGTCAGCCTAGAAATCCAACGAAGAATCACTCACGCACACAAGTGCTACTTTTGACTGAGTTGGCAATTGAGAAGTAAAATCCTCTCTCGAAGAACGAAAGTAAATAAGTCACTTATCGTACCCGTCCTGGTTTATGGTGCAGAAGCTTACACTGACAACATGTGATGAGGCATCTCTGGGAGTGTTCGAGAGACAGATTCTTCGAAAGATTTATGGACCCTTAGGCGGTGGCGACGGCGATTATCAAAGAATATTTAGTGAAGACCTGTATGAGCTATATGCAGACCCCGGCATAGTACAACCAATTAAAACGTCTTAATTGGCTAGGCCATGTTGTGCGAATGAATGAAGATGTTCTGGCCCAGAAGGTATTCTTATCGGCACCCACCAATGGTAGCAGAGGAAGAGGGAGACCACCACTGCGATGAAAGGGCGAAGTGGAGACCGATTTATGACCCGATGTGGTGTTTCCAATTGGCGGCAATTGGCAGAAAGACGTAAAGAGTGGCGATGGCTATGGTAGAGGGATAAAATCGCTTAGACGATTAAGCGGATTTTAAAGAAGAAGAAGGGTTGAAGAGGTGAGTTCTACTGTACAAGTGGAAAGGAGGAGAGTTGCAAAAATTTGTAGCAATTTATATAAGTTATGAAAAGCCGTTTTGTCGCAGCTCTGAAGTCCGCAGAACGCAGTTTTTGCCGGAATATTATGTCAATTTTATGAACCTTCTCCATCAATTGGTTTCGGCCACTATATTTTGGTTTTGAACAAGTGGTTCATAAAATTCAGCAAGCTCAAATAAATTTTTGTCATTTTCTTCTCTGTGGTTTGTTGGAAAACTGAAGCGAAATCTCTGAAGATCGTTTTATGTTGAGTGAATCTACTATCTATTTTCATTATTATATGATCAATACATGAATGGATAAAAAACAGTAATCTTGAAATAAACATCTAGGTTACATGCTTGCAGACTTTTGCTAAATTTGAATCGGTTCTATTTGATTTCAATATCCATGTTACAAGTTCTGAACAACTTAACTCTAGTACCAAGTCTTTTGCGAAGTCCACTACAAGCCCTAAGTGTATCTTTATTGGTTCAAGTTTATTACCCAAAGGCAGAACGCATTGTGTTAACAAAGATGCTAAAAGACTGCGTTTATTACTTAAAAAAAAAATTATTTTTAATGTTGACCTAAGAATTTTATAATATATACTAAGCAATAGAGGAAACGTTGAAATTTTCTATATTTTGAGTCTTTCCCAAACAAAAGTTACACGATCAATTTATCAATAAATGCCCATAATTGGCACAATTTTTTGCCAACTTCACCCTGAAACTTTCTTATAAATACTAAAATTTAATAGGTCATAAAACTGCATATCCAAATTTTTTATAAAAATTAGGATTAACAAGTATGGTATTTTGATGAAACTTGGATAAATTTTCCTAGGTTTTGAACAAAGTTTGAAATTTGTTCTTGAATGTATTTTGTAAGGTAATAGGCTATACCTTTATAAAAAACCTGTAAACAATTCTTGTCGCTATTTATTTTTCCGCCGTTGTGTGGCCTGATTAAATTAATGAGCCTGCCCACTCTAGTATTTTCAGACCGCCTGAATTCGGATTTTTAAACACGTGAAAGATAAGGGATTAGAGTTTTAGCTCAGCAAAATCACACATCGAAAATTAGGGTATTATTTCGATCTGTTATTTTATTACTACCAGAACCAATGTGTACGCATACCTCGAAACCGGTGTTATCGTATTGAAAGCTTTGTGAATTTTGTAGAAGGTCTGTAGGAAGCCTATATGTATATAGGCTTAATATTCAAACGAATAATCCACTAACCGATAGTTTCACATATTCATAAAATTGCCCTTTGTCATTAGTAAAATAAGAAAATTATAAATCGGAAGCATAAAATGGTATTGTGTTTTTCAATCGAAAGTAAAAAAAAATAGCAGTTCCTTGACGAGGGAGGGGGCGGATCTGTCTATCCCCTAATCTCTCCCCCCCTCCGGCTACGCCACTGCTCAAATACGATTATTGAAATGTAAGTAAAGAGAATAAAGTAAATGAACAGAGATAACTTGTATAACAAGAGGAGATTACAGACACTTCAAATTTGATTCAGAATTTATATAGTATGTACTTTGCGAGCTTAACTTAATTTTAGTATTTATAATTAAAACCAACTCAATGATGCTATCATTATTCTATAAATCTTATTTATACTTCTATGTTAATACCATAAAATCTCTCTTGCATCATTCACAAACTTATAAAGTTTAGTTTGATTAGATTTTCTTAATCTAGAAATAATCGATTTTTTATGATTTAACATTTGTTTTATTGCTTTTTTTTGCGTTGCTAACTGTTAACAAAAATAAATATAAAATTCTTGCCATTCAAATTTTTAATGACTTCCTTGAAACATTTCACGAGGTTTGAAAATTATGGTAGCTAAACGCACAAGCTCTTACATAAATAGCACGAAGAGCATAGTGAGTAACTCATTAGATGCATATGTGTTTATGTATTAAACTTTAAGTTGGTTACTCTGGTTTATGTTTTTACTTAATGTACTTCTGATGAATTTATAATCCTTTATTACTTGACAAATGTAGTCTTAGATGATACCTTAATATCGTTGCCCCCTTTCCAGAAGCATGTACATATGTGCCAAGTACCTATTTTGAATTAATAGGCTCACTGAATAAAGTATGTATGAATGTTTCTATATTTGACAAAAGTCTCTTGTAGCAGGCCTACAAAGAAATCACAAAACTTTTCCAATCTAAATTAAATCAATCAGCCAAAGTATACTGATTTTTAAAAAACAATAAACTTTTTACCTTGATTCCCCAACACCTTCATTCAGCTTTTGTCAAGTGGGCGACGATATGCTCAGTAACTTTGACTAACACAAAAAACCAATATTTTAATAAAACACTAGAAAACCACAAGACTAAGACTAAGACTAGCTCAAGTTTGTACGCTCAAACTAATAGGTAGTCAACAGGTTATTCTTTCATTAACGAACACTTCGTTTAAGAAGGGCGTATTGACAATATTGGGTCTGGCGGTGGACTAGAGCAAGCAAAGTATATGCTATTAGCAAAGAAAGATTTAGCACACAAGAATAAAAAGCTAATATAAAAAATGGAGGTGCAATAATGGAATGCAAGGCACGCAGTGCAAAAAGAAGAAGTTGTAGCCACCATGTACCCCTTTCGACTTTGTGTTGGCTAATCCGTCCTTTTTTATGTTTCAAATATTGGTTTTATCCGATATTGGGCTGAAATTTCAGAAGTCAGTAATTTTCAACCACCTTCTGCATTCCTGCGTCAATCATTTCCAATTAAAGTCGCTACCTACACACGTACATAAGCAGTAGAATCTGACCATACATATGTGTAACATAATCCATAATTAATGTCATTCACACGCTCCAAAAGCACGCAACAAGAATCCAACCAATTATAATTACGAATAAGAATTAATAGTTTGCGTTTGCGTTAAATGCATTCTCAACACGTAATCCCTAACTATATGCGACACCCGATATACTCAGGCATGCATATAAATTTAAATACATATTAACATAAACATAGCAAAGGATTATTTAAGCACAGAAGTAAGCATAGGGTAACCATAGCAAACATATGTAATATTTGTGCAATTGCGTGTGTGTTAGGGTCATCTTACACGTATTAAATACAACTTGGACATGCTGACACTAACGCCTTGAAATGTTAACCAAACATGTACACACCCGTATGTACATATATGTATGTATATGTATATATTTATATGGCCTAGAGCGACACTTTAAGCCTAATAAGTTCTTATTACCATGCAAGTCGAAGAGTAAGCGAAGAGAAGAATTGCAATGCCTGCAGCAGTTTAGTCTCCTTCTGGCCCAGTCATTTTATATTGCTGCTGCTGCTACTGCTCTAATGCAACAAAAATAATGACAACAACAAAAAAACATGCAACTAATGCCCCTGCAGTGAAGCAGAAAACAAGTCATTAAACATACTAGTAAAAAACTAAAATTTTGTGAGTTTTATCGAACTACGCCGAAAAGGACTACCCTTACACCAATAATAATTCGGAGTTCAAGAACACTGCAGAGTTTTAAAAATCAGAATAGAGCATTTTTTTAACTTCGTGATTGTGCGAACCAGGTCTCGAACCTGTGAACTTGCCCATATTAGCCGTGCAAACAATGCGATAAGTATAGGATGCGTCCGGGATGAGTCGCAAAGGGCTGGACTGTTCACACTTGTTTGAGCATGTCCCATGGAGGGACCAATTGTGTCCACTTTCTACCAAAACTGGTAATTTTAACTTCTCGTAAGACAACGCCATGCTAAATATACCAATTGCTTATATGGAGAAAAGACAGTTGGCTGACTAGTTGGGCTTGGTGTTGATACTAGTTTAAAAGTAGTCTGCAGCTAGTTGGTTTGACTGCAGGGGTCATAGAGCAGGAACGGTACATATACATACACAAAAAGGCTTTTACATATTAGTTATGGTAAATTTTACAGGAAAAGCGTAAAAAAGAAAGTGTGACGAAAATAAAATTAAACAAAAAAAGTGTCCGGTGAAGGCTTCTAGAAAATAAATAGGAAATTTCTCAGCATGCCTTACGGCTCCCTTATAGGTTGCTTGCAGTTTGCTATTGGCTACAGAAAGCGTGCTTAGTGTTGGCAGTGTGAAAATAATCTTAAATTATGAAGAATATTATAGTGCTGACAACTGGTAATAGTGTTGTGTTCCGCTGAAGAAAAAATGAGGCATAGCTACACAGTTAGAAATTTGGGTATTTTCCACTCGGCAATCCATACATGGCCCAGGCAAATCTGATTTAAAATTTAAACCAATCTGCTTTTCGGGTAAACGAGTGCTATTAATGGGGTTTCAGTTTTTAACGGAAGATCACTTTTTATTGCTTGGTCCTCTGGCAGGAAGTCATTAAATAACTTGGATTTCAAAAATAAAAAATAAGAAATAAACATTTGTCCTGTCCTGACCTTTTTGTTCGGTTAGTTTTCAATATAAATCAAACGTTTCAAAATTTAGTACAAAAAATTATTTATACCGATGAATGTTGTCAAATGAAAAACTTACAATTTTAACCGTGTAGCACAGTATAAAAGCATAGAAGGAATAAAGGCTACTGTTAGTAGCGAAAAAGAAAAATTGTCTTGATTGTGGCGAACTTCTTAAGTTCTAAAATAAGTTGGAAGAATACGTTGCAGTTGGTCATAAAATGCCACAAAGTGTCAGAGCTTCTGTCCGAACGTGTTGGCTGCTGATGATGCTGATGCGGAATTTAATTCGCCCAAGGCGTTATGCGCACGAGAAAGCATCCACAAAGTAAAGCTTACACATGTAAAAGTATGTATGTATGTAAGAGTGTAACAAAGTAGGGATGCCAGTGGCCACTGGGGGCAGCAGAGAGTTCTGCATGTGAAAGTAGAGCACACTTAAGCTAATAAATATCGGTACTCTTCAGAGTCTTCGCGTTGCTGACATGCAGATGGTATTGCCGCTTGGCCGGTTAACGTACAAGATGTTGTAGACTTAGTGCTATTTGTATAGCTTGCAGGCCACACCGAAGCCATGCACCATTTCAAGCAACAATATTTTAGCGAGCTTCAATATGTGTACGAATGAGTGTGTGTGGCTTTATAGTTTGCTTGTCCACTCACAATTTTCCGTGGTTTTTCTATTTGTGTTTAATTATGCGGTACTTTAAATTAAATTAGTAACCAGTAAGCCGACAGAATTGAGTTGTGCTACTGTATAGATAGACGTCTGAGAATGTTGTTTTCTTTGCTTGTTTAACGACAAACGCAAATTGCAAGTGTATACGTGCATGCAGTTAGTTCATAAAGATGTTTTATATCATATCAACACTAGATTCGTGCAAACTAAATATTTAGCACGCAGACGCAAGAACTTGCAAAGGATTATGATTAATGTTGTTTGGCAGAAAAATGCGAAATGAAGATCGTAAGAGGCAACACATTAATATCTTTCTCAAAATAGAAACTTAGAAGAAAGCGACTGTTGGTGATTTGTTGGTTTGTTGGGTCTTCTACCTTTGAGTTTGCGAACGCAAGATAAGCTTATTAAGACGACATGTTTAAGGTAGTAAAATGGAAGTTAGTTTGAGCAAAACCCCTAATTTCATTGATTAATTTTCAAAGCGAACTTATTGTTTAGTTTTTATAATTTTTTTTGGAGATTTAGCTAATAAGTATTGAGACTACATATAGTTTTTATATATTTTATAAGGTTTTGTCACAGTAATTTTCTTTGAATATTTTTTCGTGCTCTTTCCTTTGATGTTAGCTACTCCTCAATTTCCGCTGATTAAGCAAATAATAACTAAATTATTACACACTAATTAATATCAATTATTCGTATTATTAATTCATAGCCTATTACATACAAACACCTAATATACATACGTGTGACCACAGGGTTATATATACATAAATAATACCCAGCAATGGGCCCTAAGCTTTATAATAACTTGATGATACCCCTTCGAATTACTTTCAACTAGGTCTAATGTATGTGCGTCTTCATTTATATAAGCTACCAGTTCCATAAACAAAGTTCTGTCTCAGAAAGAGAGACGATTTTATAAATTTACGTTTTCCATTAGTGTTAAACAATTCGGTTGTTACTCAGAGAGAGAATTGAGTAAAAATGAAGTATCAAGTCCCACTTTACGTAGTCTAACATAAATTTGTATGTATCATTTTTGCTGATATCAGTTAACCTAAAAATAGGTGTAGTTAACAGACTAGCAGACGTCTCCATTGCATCACAAAATTGGCCATACGAACCCACGATAGTTGGAGCAGTTCGCAAGTTCCCCTTCTTTAGAGTCGGAGAGATAATACAGGGTGGCTAATGAAAGCCGCTACCAAAAAAAAATTAAATAACTTTTTTTCTATTTAATGAATCTGGTAAATTTTCTTTTTATTTTGAAGATTGACTTTTACATTTAACAAAAATGGATAACTGGGACACTGAAACAAGAATTTGGATTGTCCGCCGCTGTCACGCACTGGAGTCCGTAGTTTCGGTTCAAAGAGAGTATAGGCGCACGTTTGGCGGCAATCCTCCGAGCAGATGGACCATAATAAGACTTGTAAACAATTTTGCCGAGCATGGGACAGTCAACAGAAGACCTTACCATCGAAACCCTTCAGTTCGAACTGAGGAAACAATCGCTGCTGTAGCTGCTGCCATACAAAACAATCCACGTGTTTCGACAAGAAGCTTATCTGCTCAAATGGGTGTAAGCAGACAGTCATTACAGTCAATTATGCACAAAGATTTGGACTTATTCCCATATAAAATTCAAATGGCCAACAAACTGAACGCTGCAGACTTGCCGATTCGCTTGGAATTTTGCCAGAAGATGCTTCAAATGGTGGAAGAGGATGGAAACATGTTGAACTGTCTTTTCATGTCTGACGAGGCCCATTTCGATTTAAACGGCAACATAAACAAACAAAATTGTCGAATATGGAGTGCTTCCAACCCACAGATACTCCATAAGACGGAATTGCATCCACTTCGTGTCACAGTGTGGTGTGCAGTTTCATCACGCTGCATTGTCGGGCCCTACTTCTTCGAAGAAAACGGTCACACCGTTACGGTTACTGGAGACCGTTACTTGAGCATGTTGAGAGAGTTTTTCTATCCAGAATTACGCCGAATGAGAATTTCTTTCAACTCTGTGTGGTGACAGAATTGCGACGAAAATTTCCCAATAAGCTGATATCCAGAAACTCCAC
This sequence comes from Merzomyia westermanni, assembly GCA_949987695.1. Classification (NCBI taxonomy): domain Eukaryota; kingdom Metazoa; phylum Arthropoda; class Insecta; order Diptera; family Tephritidae; genus Merzomyia; species Merzomyia westermanni. The sequence continues at coordinate 201,117,517 of OX465289.1, read as the reverse complement.
ATTCCCTTGGCCACCCAGGCCGCCTGACCCTACTGCACCTGACTTTTTCTTGTGGGGTTATTGCAAACAGGAAGTCTTCAAAGCAAAACCAACAAATTTGAATGAACTAAGGCAATCCATTCGAAAAACAATTCCGGCTATTCCTGTCTCAACTCTCCAAGCAGTAATGAACAACTTTTTGGTAAGATGCCGCACATGCATCGACGAGCAGGGGGGCATTTAAATTCCATTATTTTTAAAACTAATTAAGCTATATTTAATAAAATTTAATGAGCTTTAACATAAATAAAAGAAAAATGAATTCCATACACTGAAAAAAAAATTATTTGAGTTTCTTAATGTAGCAAAATTCATCAGCCACCCTGTACTTAGATCAGCATTTTCTTGATCCTTTTCTGTCTAAGAGGTCAGAGAAGTCCTCTTTCCATAATCATAGTACTTATTTTTAGTAGGATGAATCACGGTATAAAACCGCCATCCGCCGATTTTGTTAAAGAATTTTCGTAAGCATTTCCTGTTGGTTGTCTCGGAAAAGGCGTCTTACTTCACTCTTCAACTAAAAGTGCCGTTCACAGACTCTCGTTACAGCACAAGTTATCGGACCATTTTTTGGAGTTCGCCGGTATCCAATTACTTCTTCTGCTCATGTGTTCAGAATAGCTGCGAACTCACTGTGTTAAGATTGCAATATTCCAACGTTCATCATTCCTTGCGTTTTTTATGAAAGTTTTTGGCGTACAAAAACTGGTACTGCCCAATATAAGCTTTTATACGGGGGCCTTGTTTGTTGGGTACTTTTTCATCTATACATTCGCTAGTAGTTCAGCTTTGAAAGCCAAAATCCCATATAGAGTTCCCTACAAAAGTACCAGCGAAATACAAAGGCAGGGTCAGTGGTTAACAACAATATCGCTGCTAGAGAAAACAATGCTTTTAGCGGAAAATTAATCACTTTTCATTAAACCAACATGTACAGAGATTATTTAAATATTTTAAATAACTAGGTGTGTATATCATTGAAAAAGGGGGTGAACTGTGTACATACACACATAGGTAAATATATGCATGTGATAAGTTCGAAAAGCCCCAATATCTAGGAAAAGGAAAGGTGAGGAAGTGTAATGTGTTGGTGTTGAAGGCTGCGCTGCGGGTAATTTATGACAATCAAAATAAATGGTTGTAAATATGGCAATGAATTTATTAAGGCATATTATATATATATATATATGTATTCAGACATACATGCGAACATTTGAATTCGTGTGTATGTAATAGGTGTATACTGCAATGGCCATGCAAACTCTTTAAATTGCACAAAATTTAAGTTTTAAAGTCTACTTCGATCAACATTTTTACACCATGCTTGGTACCTATTCTATCTTAACTGAAGAAGAATATTTCAATATTGCAGACCGCTTCCAGATTTAGTGGACAGGCATTCCGTAAAATATTGATAAACTTTCTTTGACAGAAATGCTTCATTTTTAAAAAGTTAAAGATCTGAAGCATTTTCATTTTAAAGGAAAAGCAAAGAACATCATCCACCATACTACAGCCCAGCTAATATTTCGGATATCAATCTATTCACATTGTCTTTAAGGGCCGTTTTCTCAATATCCGGTTTACGCTAGCCGGCACTTAGTTTGACAGATAACCAAGGAACTTCTGCCAATAAAAATGCTTACGAGCGATAACCGGATATTACGAAAACGGCCCTCGGTCTACTTAAATGTGTTTAAATAAAAAATGTAAAATGTAAAATTACAATTTTTTTTTAATTTTGAGTGAAGTTAATAAATATCCGTACTAAACTAGATATTTTCATGCGTATCTGATATCACTTAAAGTTAATAACTCAAGTAAGGATTATTATCGCTCACGAAATCAATTATTAAATTATACGCCACAACAGTATTGTGATGGAAGCCTTCATCATATTTTGAGTGGCGCTTCCGTATGTAATTACACACTCTCAAGGCATGCACAATTACTTAGTTGTAATTAATTAAGTTGTTTTGCATAAATCTATGACTAAAATTCAGTGGCAAAGTGTAGTGGGATTGAGAAGCTTACTTATCGTATGGGCAAACCCAAGAAACGTTAAATTTTTTAGTCCATTTCATACGCATATACAAAGAATTCAGGCATTTAGTTCTCTTTTGAATTTGCCATACAAACCGAAATAAAAGTTATAAAAAATGATTAAAGAATATATATTTAAAGGTTGAAGTTAGGGGCAGAATTAAAGTTACATTTGTATTCGCCGAAATTTCAAAATAAATAATTTAGGAAATCTATGTTTATATGAAACCGAACACTAAATACCCAATTGCAGTTGTAAAGTTTTCAAAAATGCTTGACCATTACAACATGTAGAGTCCAAAGAGAAGGGGGAGTATTTGCCAGGGATTTCGCTTATGTTCACCGCGAGTACTCTCCACAACCGCGATATGCCTTGTACTGTGGTTCGTAATTCCATCGTGAACGGAACTAATGCTACTAACATTTCGAGTTTTCAAAAATCATCAATATGATGAGCAAGTCAATATAGCTATCAAAGTTTACTATTTGTGCTGCTTCACTCAATGAATTAACTCACCAAGGGCGATTAATAGCAGCAACCTTCAATGGCTGGAATGTATACAAATTGCATTGAAATATCTCAATGTTTGCTTGCGATATTGTGTGAAGGGACCGCCTCGACTTCACTAAACGTTGTATGACAAAGCTATAGAACCCTGTTCATTAGCAGAGCTGGGCTAAAAAGTCAACGGTTCTTTGGATTCGCCCATATTTTCATACACGCCCTCACACACTCATGTTTATATACAATTAAATACCCGCCAAAAATATGCACCTTACACGACTTCATTGAATTGACAGGGTTACAGCAAGAGGTCTGAAATTTTCAAACAGTTCAGATGCATGCAAGATTCCTTGTAATTCATTATATTTCACTTTTACCTTTCCTCATTTCAGAAAGACAGTCTGCGAATCCAAGGTATTTTTATTTTACTTAAAAATACTCAACTATGTATGTAAAAATATATAAACCCCTACCTATGTGAGTAGTTCCCTCGTAGCAAACTGCGTTTTCGTAAATAACATTCATGTAGCTTTCGTAAATTATAAAATAAAAGTATATATAATAACTCTAATAGAAATCAAGGAAACAACGTTGGGTTATATAAAATATTTTGACCCATGTCGTAGGAAAATACTTGTTTGGGAAAACAAGATGTTTGTTAATTTTCGCAACTCGATTATTGAAACAATAATCATAAAAACAAAGAATTTTTATTCACAAGAATGGAAAACGTATACATATACAAAAAGGGTCACAACTCAAAATACTAAGATTTTCAGGAGAGACGAAAAACGTTTTATGTAAAAATCATTGTAATATTTAAAGAAAACATTGTTCCATCATGAAAATATACAACATTGAAGAAGGTTCTGCTATATTTTTTTCAATTTTATATTATGTTTGCGAAAATAAAACAAAATTTTGATTTATGACTCTTTAACTGAAAATTTTTCGATTAACTAGTGATATTATCTTAAGTTGTGCCTTTTTAACTGTTAATTTAACTCACTTTTCACAACTAAAAATAAAAATAATTCTCTTTAGTTGATCGTGCAAAAGCAACACACTTGACATAAAAATAGACATAACTGTATTTTTCCAGTTAAAGAAGATAGTTATGTGAACGAAATTTTTGCAGTAGTTAGAGATGTGTACTCTGAATTAATTTATGCAAAAAACTAAGTTTTGGAAAATTTTGAGTTGTGACCCTTTTGTATTTAGGGTGCGATATATTCACTATCATCCCTAGTTTTATTTATTTGAGCAACAAAATGAGATATTGCCCGTTTTTTACGTTTAGCTTTGCTATTTTTTGTAGTATTTTAATAAATTTGTTTTCTGTTAGATTAGATGGGTTAGATTCCCTCTAAACAGGTAAGAATTTGTTTTCTCACATACAAATTTGAAAAGTTGAAATATTTTTGAATGCTAATGCAGATGCTCCTGTTAAAGTCAATGCGGAAGCCGAATGCGGATATTCGCATAATTTGTATGATATGCATTTACTTGTGTGCGTATAACATTCGTAAGCTTTTCGCTGATCAGCAGTTGTAAATTATATTATTACACTCGACTTAATTATTTAATGAGGGTAAACATTATGTAACAACCATAATAGTAATAAGGCAATTGAAACATCCTAATTACCTAAGAAAGTATGGTGAGTAATAGTTTAAATACGCAGATAGTTATGCATTAGAAATTAGAGGACAACCAAATGCATATTACCAGTAACGAACGGGACCAGTGCACTATGAAGAATTGAGAAATTGAAATTTCTAAAATTGTACGATCCAGTAAAACGGCTATGCCATTTTTCTTCTTTTTTACAACAGCACAACCTAAAAAATTGGTGCGACTAATCTCTAAAGAGAGTGATTCGTGAATTATCCCTTTATCCTGCAATTGGCTATAATTCAATATACATAAGTAAATTTTAGTTTTTGTAGCTTACTCATAGGATTTAAAAGTACCCGTTCGTGTACAAACGAGTAGAATTGGTCTCTCTCAATAAGACACAAACAAATGTGAACAGTCCAGCACATACAAAATGATCAGAACTGGCATTAGTCGTATCACCCTTTGTGACTCATCCCCGAAGCATCCTAGTCTAGACACTTTTTTTGTAGAGCATTGACTCTACATGCATAAATTTACAAATATTTACATAAAATCTCCATTACACCCTTAAAAATGTCGGAAGCTCAAAGCACGAACATTTTGGTTTTTACAAAAACTAGCAAAACGATTTCAAAATAAATTTCGCATTGATAAATTCGTATGACAAATATTATTGTTTTGTAAATAACTGCGTAAGTTCCCTCCCAACCCTACTACTCTCTGTCATCTTCGGTCCGGATTCCAAAATTTTCAAAATTTGTTTCTTCTGTAAAGCGCCCAATTCAAAGGTTTAGCAATTAAATACCGGAAGCGAAACCAAAACAAATAAGTAAAACATCCAAAATGTAATAAGATAAATAGTAGTACTGACAAGAAGCAAAATCAATGCATGCTGGAGTCCTTGCTAAGTCATCCACAAAGCTCTGAATTAATGGAAAATGGCAATATGAACAACAAAGCAAATACCAAGAAAATGAAAAGAGCAAATAATGCCGTAAACTGGTACGACAATAATATGAAATTAAAAGGGATTTTCGGGTTAAGTGAGGAACTAAAGATAATATTTAATAACGAAATAATAAGAATAAACAAACAAAGCAACAACTTAGGATGTAAGTGTTATATCGAAACGTAACTGAAGCTCGTGTTTATTGTCATTCAATTAAAGTCTCAACTATGTATTAACTATTTACTTATGAGCGAGTGTTTCTTACATAAATAACAAACAAATATCTCTTGCTAAGAACAAATGCATAAGTGATATTTTCCTTGCTGGTCTTACATAAGTCCTTACACGTCTCAATATTCACGTTTTTGGCTTGAGGCGTAAAAACCTTCCTACACACCGACTTACGAGAACTTAATATCCCAGCAGTTATTTTTTAAATGCTTGGGTTTTTAGGCATAAAATGCTATAAGCATCCACTTTACTTACGAACTCGGGGCTCATTTGGTATTGAAATGTGTCTCGTAAGTTCTTATAGTTTGTTTTTAACTCATAATTTTTGTAAGCGGTTCTCTTTTTCAAAAAACGAAGAAATACCCTTTTGAGATATTCCTGTATAAATATTAGCTGTATCGTCCAGGTCGTGGCTATGATACGTTGAAAGCAAAAAGAAATCATAAGTTGCGTGGAGTACTAAGAACTTACTATTCAGACCTCATAGAAGCCCATTTTGCAGGTCACTTTCAAGCGCTGGGATATGTTTGTACTACGCTTTGGTGTTTAGACATATTTATGCAGAAAATGTGCTTTAGTTCCTTTCTCTCGGCTTACAGATTTTCTCCAAAATACTTCCGTTTGCCTATTGGCAACAATATGTTGTGGATCTGATAGCACGACCAAAGCAAAGCATGGCATACAAGTTGGTTTTACTTATGCTTTATGAAATACTTATGTGAGATTATGTATTTGTATGTATGTTTGTATATCAAAATATTGGTTATTTTGTGTCTATATTTAGCTGATTTAGTAAACATTGTTTGACATTTGTCTAATCTTTCATCTTTAATTGCAAGTGTAATTGTAACGTAAATATATCCATACATGTGTTTACTATAGAAATACCCTGCAGGAAATAAAGTTAGCTATGAACTTTATTCATAAACTGAAACTTGTCAAAACGAATAATGATGGCACAAAGCCAGACACCCATTGGCCTTCCAAATTGACAAGGGATAGAGGAAAGCCTGTAACTTTGGAGTAATTCTGACTTGTACGGGTTTTCAGCTAATCTTACTCGGTTTTTTGACTACGAACAGCACAAAAATACACAGTAAGTACGGTTTTATCTAAGTAAAAAGTTGAAAGTTTTAGTAAAACAAATTTTTGCTGATTACTTTTATTAAATGCAAACGATAAGCTGCTGGACATTTGAGAAAAAATTGGAAAAAACATTTCTATCTTAAGAACCAGCTAAAAGCTAGTATCTTGTTGTTAACGAAAAGCGAGTTAGGTAACATTAAGAAATTTTTCTCTGGAGGGTATGTGCCAGCTATTTACAGATTTGATTGCTCCTAACGTTAATTGCATGTTTGTGTTAAAACACCTCAGGCGATAATACAAGTAATATGACACGATATTTGCAAATTAGAACAGCAGCGGGCTCGAAAGTTGCCTTTTTGTTTGTATTTGCAAAAGCTTCTCATTAAATGGTAATCGAATTTCTTTAAAAGGCAGTATGTTTTTATATAAAGATATTTAATAAAAATTGGAAATGAGTCAGTACAGTTAAACTTAATAGAAAATTGCGGATTTATGTGAGGATTGCTATTCTCTTGCCTTAATTAGCATTGAACTTTTCATTTATTCTTATTTGATGCTTAGCCGTGAATTCAGGGATCCCATGTGCCTTTTCAGGATGCCAGAATGAAGGCGAAATAGTTTGAAAAACCAAACCAAAATTGGAACGGAATACTTTGGAAATCCGAAACCGTGCAGCTATTCCTATCTCTGTCAAATACCACTTATATTTTTGTCTCACACTTTTTAGAAGATCTAATGAAATAACTTTGGTCAATGATAGCCTGCTATCAAACAAAAAATTTGTCATCAGTTATAAATTGTATTCATTCGCAGAATTTCATTTATCTGCCAATAAACTCATAATGCTTCTTTTTGTTTTACTTTTAATTTCGTCTTCTTTACAAAAGATACAGCTTTCTCATAAAATTAAATACCTTCTGATAAGTGAGGAAATCATAATATGAATTGGTACCTTTGGTAAGAGAAAAGTATCTTCGACTAATGGCAAGAATTTCGATAAAAAAGTGGCTAAATTTTGAAAGCTTAGATGGGAATGAAAAAAAGAAATTTCTTTCTCTCTTTTCCAATTTTTATTCTTTGTTTTTTTTTGTGAAGAATTTTTTGGAAAAAAAACCTTTAGCTGGCTTAGGGGAGTGCCAAGACAAATTTTCCAAATCATTAATTTTTGATTTGAATTTCACTTGGCACTAGATTGCCATTTGCTCTTCCTTCATAAGTGCAGCAATTCTAATACGTGAGCAATTTTTATCTACTCATTTGTGTTTTCATACATTCTTAGTGTTAAATTGTTTGGTAAATAGAAATAATCTTTTATGTTGCGAGTATTTTTCCTTTTTGCTTTGACACTCTTTCCGAGTGATAATTCTTACGCTTCTGTAATGCCTGTTTTCCATACGAATATTAATCCGCATGTACATACACATACACAGTTGTATATTTATAGGCTAGAATGCCCTAAATTTCATAAAAGTAGGTAATTTAAAGTTCACTTGAGACTTGAATGAAGATATTTCGCAAAATCTATAAGAATCAAGAAGGGTAGGCAATTCGGCCGACTTTTCAAAAACAGATCTCCAAAGGATAACTTAACAAGAGTTGAAGGTTCTGACTGAATGGTTGGAGATGAGGTGTCTCGAATCCACCCTCTCATTCGAATAATTTATTAATTTAATGTTGTAAGGCGATCTATTTTGACTAAGAACAGTAAGTCCGAGGGATACAAGTTTCAGCAAAGATTATTGAAATTCTGACACCAACAACGAAAAGGCTTGAGCAGTAGACCACAAGAGGTTATTATTACAACAATTAATATGGATAGCAGTAAAATCCATACATAATTTTTCACATAAATATTTTTCTTAACCAATATCTCAATATTCTTTAGGATATACAAAATTTTAGCTCAATATCTGAACTATCATCTACAATCACCAGTCGTGGTAAAATCAGGTAGTCTTAGATTTATGATTGCCTGATTGTGCTGATGAACAGCACCCAGGTTTGTTGAACATAAAGTAGATCAGTCATACGCCCCAGTGGCTTGAGCTGTCTATAGACTGGCATAAGAGCAACTTGACTGAATTGCAGCTGCTACTCACAAGCGTAAACTTTCATCCTCATAATATATAGGCTTATACATAAGTAAAAAAATGTGTGTCTAAAGGTAAATTATAATACATGCATATGGGGCATTCTATAAAAAAGGGCAACCCCATAGAAACAAATATTTGTAGCATGCCTTGAGTGATTGCACATTTGAAACTGTGAGGGAGAAAAATTCAATGGAGAATCATTGTACGAGCTCTGTAGGAGAACAAAAATCTAGCTATATAAGTTGCTTATCACACTTGTCCTCACGTACTCCTCGGAAGATCAGATTTCACTTGGACTAAACAGTTCTTCGGAAGATTTGTGGTTCGAGAATGCAGATATGACCATAGTGCAGCAAATGGAAGATCAAAACTCCTCTAGCTGACTAATCTAAGGCGAATGACTTTTCTGTTCTGCTACGCATTATAGTATGGCAACCACTTCAGTAATAGGGCCATTGTATGCCCATGATAATTCTCCTCACTGTTGACAAAGTAAGTGGAAAAATACTTACTGGGTTTTTCGCTGTTTTTCAGAGAACGCCCCATACGTGAACATCTACATGAAAGTAAGTACTAGCACATATGCGTATAACTTTTTAATACCGGCATAAGTCACGTAAATCAATGTTGGCTTGGTTGCTAACAGCCACATACTCCGCCCAACCTGCATAAAGAAACAGTTGCTTTCAAATATTCACCTTGTATGGGAGCATCTGTAAAGATTTTCTTCTCTCTCTGTCTCTTGGCATGCATGTATGTGCAACCGTCTAACTTACTTCAGATGCCCTTACTTCTATTCCTTTAAGAAAGTGCAGAAAAATAAAAAACCAACAGCGGCGAAAAAATGTAAGTTAAAAGATAGACAGGTTGTAGATTTTTTATTGTTATTGCTATCATTCGCTTATAGTTATTGAAGCACCACATACAAGAGAGGCATCACGACCACAACCATTTACGAAAGCAGTTATGTGGCCTTTTAAGTCATTCTAATGTGGAAGTGGCGCAAAATAGCACCTGAGCAGAGCGTTCTATAAGAGTTGCACGTATGCAAGTTACTTAAGTGAATTCAACTTTGTATATGCAAGTATGTGTGTGTGTGTATGTGCTTAGATAATAGGCACTTCAACCTTATATAGCATTTAGTTGCTCTGCTCTACGGTATCAATGCTTTCTACGAACTTCTTTTTCGAATCTTCCTTCCTAACATGCCTCGTTGTGGTTTTATATTGCTTCATTTGTGTGTTTCTGCATGTTTGCCAGTTTATCAAGTTCTTAAGATACGTGCATACATAGTAAATATGTTTATGCAACAAAGATATATCTAAAATATAGCAAACTACCATTTGTTACTGATCCTTGTGAACCAATTTTCACTTCAAATAATGTTGTTGTCGTTCTTTTTGTCAGCAAAGTAAATCAAGTGGAAATTTCACTACTAGAATTTATGAAATACTTATTTCAGTTGTTGTCGTGGCAGAAAATTTTGTAGAAGCTACATAAGTTAGTCCCTAATTATCATCGACAATTTGAATAACGAATCGTGGCGCAGAGCATGCTTTGCGCTGTAAATTTTCCGGTTTCGTTTGAATGCAGGCATTTGTTGGTGCTTTTTGAAATATAAGAAATATGCATAACAGAACAGACCAAAAAAAAGTGGTGATTAAAATTGGTGGTAACCCTAGTTTAAATATCCTAATCTGAACGTTTTTGCAATCCGCTTTCATATTATACCAAATCTATTTAATTTAGATTGAGCGGTTTGATAGCTATTGGAAAGGACTTTTATTCTGTCCTAAAAAATATCTGGCCAAAGATAACTTTTATTGCTAGCGAGAAAAAATAAAAGTCCGGATTTTCAAGTTATTATCTGACTTTTTTCAAAAAATTCGGAAAAATTAATTGTGGCTAGGATTTTGATCCTGGCAGTCGTGGGATGACATAAAACTTAATAACTTTATTCAGGGGCACTATCTAACCCAGATAAATTCGATTGTTATTAGAATTTTTGGATAGAATATGAGTCTGACCTTGGAAATACCTACAAGTTGAGGGTAGACTTTAACACCGCAACAAGGCAGCAATTTCAATTGTCATCCTTCCACTGCAGGCAATTGAGTAGCTAGAGAAACAACTAGTGAAATATCTGGCTTAGAATTATATTTTAAGGGCAAAATAATTAGAAGATGGCATTAACTCGAAACTACAATAATGAAATTAATGAAAATGTTCGCAAAAATTTAATTTCGATATTTATTACATAAAGGGGGTTACCATTCAAGAGAAATTTTGAAATATATTCATTGTGGAAAATTTGAGGCTGAACGCACTACGTCCCATGTGTATATTTATTGAGTGTTTCAGAATTGTTGCCATAAGGTTTGGCGTCCATCGAGAATCCATATGTGAACTAAATCTAAACTGTAGAATATGTTACTACTTCCCAAGTATTGAGAGGGACAATTTCCACGGCATGGGACATTGTTATGTATAAGCAAACCAGTTCAGAGCCTCAGACTTTCCTTACAGGGTTATTACTGCAGATAGTGTTCTAAAAATTAATTTGCAATGGATCGTAGTGCGAAATTTCATGTTAGTCACTTCCAAGCGCTGCCTTTGTCTCTTTTTCGTTTCATTTGCTCGCTCAAGATAATTTTATCAAGTTTTATCTATAAGTTTTACTAGGAACATATTTTTTTTTATCCAAATCCATGCAATGCTTTTTTTTGCTGTATACACGCAAATATATAACTTTCCCTCTTGTCGAGAAGTTTGACATCACAAATTAGGTTAACACTGACGAATTAAGAATATTACCGTTTAAAAAGTAACAACATAAAAGACTTAGATGCGATGGCTTGCAACTCACAAGAACATAACAAACTTGTACGAAAGCTCGCTGCGGTTAGTATTAGGGTCCGTAAAAGAAAAGAAGTACTCACAAAGTGTTCTTCCGTACTGCTATAAGGGACCAATTCATTGCCAAACTAAGGTATATTGCCAATCAAAAAAATTACAAAAATGTTTAAAAGAAGATAGATTTACGGTGGAAATACTGCACCTCCTAATTCTTTCTGGTTGGCAGGATGTTAACTACGTTTGCCGACTCGCTGAGCCGTCTCTTGAGATAAACGATCATTTTCGGTGCAGAAATACATTCCGACCTCATTTTGAAAATTCTGCTTCTCAAGTATTCTTGCCCAAATTTTACATTTGTGAGAGCTCGGCGGATCTAAAAATGACCACAAATCGCTTAACTGGAAGTTTAGTTTGTTTTTGCTGTGAGGCCTGGTATATCACAATGCTAATCTTCGTACTTTTTATAAGCCCTTCGAACTAATTTCGGACTAGTTTGTGACACCTACAGGAGTACTCGTTACATGTGAGCGCCCTCTGAAAGCTTTTATTTTACTACACAATCAAATGTAAGGAGAAGGTATGTGCTAAGTTTATTTACAGGCAATGCACGCAATACTTTAACCAAAACTCAATATACAAAAACGAAGAAAATGAGCTAAAATTGAAAATAATCAAATAAATAAAATATGTGTTTGTTAGTTTGAAAGAGGTTTAAGGCACTTTGTGGACAAAATCAAATAAAGTGTATTTGAACATGCTGACGAAGGGACGTTTGGACTCCTAAACTGTGATGGCGTGTGCGCAGTTGCTGAGTTGTGGTCAAATAGCGTGAATATGGAGCACGTACAATATCTCAAAAATAAATTACCACAAGCGGCAACTGTCAAAATTATTGACAATTTATGTATTTTGCGAAGAAAACATATCTACTTTTGCTGAATAGCAGCAAAGTTATGATGTTGATAAGTTGCAAGTCAGTACGCACAAAGAATATGAATAGGGTAAGGCTCAAAGAATCCAAAAAGATGTTAAAGAAAAAAATGTGAAAATTATATGAATTATCTTTTTTTGTTTGAAGAATGCATTGATAAATAGTAATTGCATTATGACAACACTTGGCAAAGCAGAATTTCTGTTTTTTAAAAATTGTTAAAGCCAATGGGACTATTAGTTTTAAACAATTTTCTTATCTGCTGTCATTTCTTTTGTTAAATGCTTAACACGCCTTCGTTTTCAGGCGATAACTAACCTCTTTCCCTTTTTTGTTATTTGTAAATTTATGTTGGATTGCGGCTTTTATTAATGATCTGCGGTGTGTTTTCAATGTTTTACTACTTAACTCAAAACTATATTTCTATCGAACAATGCACACACACACACGTACAAATACACAACATGATGCATGTTCCTTTGCTAACTGTCTCTTGCCTTTATCATTTATTAGCCCATTGTTCTTTCGCTATTCAACTGACGGACGGTCTAAATTGATGTCGCAAATCGCTTGTGACAGAAAACAAACAAAGGATAACATAGAAATTGTAGTTGTAGGAGGTTTTATATTATTTTCACGCCTTATCATCAACAACTCAAGCGACCACCAAGCACAACACACCAACATACTCGAATAGGGACGTTATTTAGTTAAACCATAAACGCTTACTTCAACTACTTATCTGACCTTCATACTTGTATTGACTATGTTTTCCCATACCTTTAGCGCAAATACATACACATAAACATATTATTATTTTATACTTCTCTGCTTGTCTTCTACTTCAGCGTCAATTTGCTTGAGCGAAAAATTATACGTTTAATCCTTGTAGTCATAAATTTTGTACAAGTCATCAATCAACAAAGCAAAGAGTATTTAAAGGCTATTGTTTTGCTTGTTTGGCCTTTTCTTCATAGTCGTACATACACATAGACATGTACTGTTGCCACTGTGGAAAATGTTTGAATGAAGTATAAGCGCAGCAATTGTTGGTCTCCTGAATACAAATTGATTCACTTAGAGGCTTGAATGGACAAAGTTGCTATCGACAGTCAAGGACTAAAATATTTTGCTAAATTTAATAGAACTTCGTCCATTTTCAAAATTTCATAAATATTCAAAAATAAGCAGAGCAAACAAAAAAAACCAGTAAGGAAATTGTTGTCTTCGACTGTGCTGAAGACTTTATACCTTTCATGAATACGCATCACAGTTTTAAGTGTCCGATCCTTACACAAAACTAGTTCAAACTCTGCAAAACTGTTAATTTAAAGATACATATCTCAAACCCCATTTATCGGAAAAATCGATTGTATGGGAGCTATATGTTATGTTGTTCCGATCAGGGTGATTTTCACTACACACATTAAATATTTAATATGTACTAAAAGTGCAACATTTTACGTTCCTAGCTTTTTAATTGCAACAGTTATAGCCCAAAACCCGTTTATCGGAACAATCGATTGTATGGGAGCTATGCGTTGTATTGGTCCGATCATTCTGTTTCCGACAAATGATTAATGCTTTACAAAATGGCTTCCTCTTACCAAATTTCATGGATATATCTCTAAAACTGAGGGACTAGTTTGCGTTCAAACAGACGGACAACTCAGCTCTGATCATTTCGGTATTCTTATTGGTGGGTCTATCTCTTCTTCTTCTCATACTTACATACATCCGACCAAAGTTATAATACCATTTCATGTTCATGAAAGGTATAATAAAAAGTCTTGAGCTCTGCACATTTTAAACTATAGCTTTATGAATTTGAAAGTTTCATGAAAGTTTCTCTAAGCTTTTCACGATTTACGATTCGCCGAAAATGTTCACCATTTTATCTTTCTTAAATTAGATGGACCTGTGTGCATCTTGCGCAAAAAAACCAAATAAATAAAAATTCAAGACATGGCTACCGATTAGTCACCATACCATAACCTTACCAAAATCAAAACTTTCTAATCACTGTCCGAAATTTAAAAACAGTAAGTAATGGTGTGGCATCTCGTACAGTGTTTCAGGCGTAAAATTTGATATATACTGTCACAATAGTCTGGTAGTGAAAATAATTTTTTTGTGCATTAATTTTTAGCAATTGAGAATTATAAAATACGGTTAATGAGGATAATGTGTAATGTTTGTTTATTTTTTTGTTTGTCTGCAAACGTGCCATGAACTAAGTTGTGCATAATGTATCCCTCCCGCCATTAGCTTTTCTATACTTTTTTCGGAGGAACAGGCTATAAAATTCTTTCAAATCAATTTACATAAATCCTTGTTTTTATATAATAATAATAAATCAAATGTTTACTGGATAGCTTTTACTTTAAAAATATAAAGTGTATAGAATTTTATAAAACTCCAAATTGATTTGTCACGTAGTATTTGTATTTAAAATAAAAAATATAAAATTAAAATTATAAAGTTCAGCGTATTCAAAGTTTGGATGTACCATATCTCGATTAAAAAATCTGTAATTAGCCATTGTTCTGAATTATAAAAAAATTGTCATTTATCAGATCACAAACAATCTCTGCTTACTCAAAAAAATGTCACAGTAATATACCGACGATTGAATGGAAGATCACCTTATTTTAAAATATTAATAAAAAATCCTCAAAGCTTGTTAGAAAAATGTTACAAATTCAGCTGAGATAGGGCATTTTTGAATAAAATTCTAAGCTATAGCGTTGCTGCAAGAGAGAAAGGGCGTTCTGAAACCAAACTCTGATATTGGATGTTTTTAAAAGACAAATTCTAAAGTTGGGCGGCCTATCACATTTGTTGAACTTATTATTCTCTTTGTACGAGTATGTAATATCAGTTTCTAACTTTTGTAGCTCAATTCCCACCAGTCATCTAACGACAGAGTCACTCATTTACACATCTTAGTAATTTTGTTTTTAATTTATTCTATTTATTCTCAGCTTCAGAAGTGGGCTGAAAACTTTCAATAACTTGAGGGTGACCACAGCCATAAAGCCTTTAGGCGAAATTTCAATTTATTGCTACCGAAAATGCGAAACAATGAAAAACACATACTTAGATAGTACATCCACACATTGTCAGAATAGAAGCCCTGCAGTAAGACCAACTATTTGAAAACTACCTTGTAATTAGTATGCAACCCAAGCCGACTAGTCAGCCTGTGTTGGACAAGCAAATGGTGTTTTCACATAGGGATATCCTGCGAGATGCCAATTGTCAGATTTCGGACAGAAATACACCAGTCTCACACTAGGTCAAATTTTAGTTTTATAATGACAAGTTAAACCCATGCAAATGCCTCCAGCAATGGTGGAGAAGCATTCGGCTCACATGCTAGGTGTCATGATTTCTAGTCGTGTTGTCAGAAGCAGAAAAATTTAAATATAATCAGCTAAGGAAATTTTATGAGACTAGCTTACCTTTGATTTGTTTTACTAATATAAACTTGGTCTTTTTCGACCCGTTTCGATACCAGTTAGAAAATTCTGTTGGTATGTTTCCTGACTAGTTTGTTGCTGGACTGCAGGGAATATATCTTTAAACTAAAACTGCTGCAGATCAAGAACATTGTGGGAGTGTAAAAATGAGAGGCCACCGAAACAATAAGAAGAAGAATAAATGGAATGCAAAAGTTTCTTGCTTAAGCGATTTTACAATAAACCACAATAACCAAAGGGCCATATTCCCTATAAGATGCAAACGCTTAAAGGCTGAAAAAACGAAGAAACGTTGGCTGTAAAAAGAAAACTGAGTTGGTATGTCTAGGGGAAGAGAGCGATGTATAGGGAAAGCAACACAAAGTATGCGGCAAGCAAAGCGTAAGTAAGTAAATACACTAAAAGTAAGAAAATAAAAACACGAGGAAGAAGATGAACACCAAAAGTGGTCAACGCAAATAGTTTTATATAAGTTGCGAATATTATTATTCAGGGAATTTCGTACAAACACACACACAAAAAATATATCTGATAAGAACTGGGAGGATAGACGAGTGATCCGTCAAAGGTCCTTCAATGCACGCAGTTACACTAATACAAAATCATAAGCACACACACGCATACATATACAATAAACAGACACATTGAAAACATCTTCTAGTAGTCTTAGGCGCTACCCACTTTACTCTAAAACCACAGCGCTCAATGGCAATTTCTACTGGCTATAGGACATAAGTCGTAGTTACATGCGCGTGGGAGTTGAGTAGTGAAGAACTGTGGCATAGTTGTTGCGGTTATTTAATCTGCCTCAATGCCAGCTTTCACTGCGGTAAGCGCTTGGAAAATTTTGCTGCCAACCACTCTGCAGTTTCTTTGCAGCACCAGCACCATCATTCTCCGCATCATCGCTGGTGGTGCTATGTAGAAACGTTGGAGCAACAAAATATTTTAAAGGCAGAAGTCTTTGTTGCGTACTTTGTTTCGTTAAAAATTTGCCTCCAGGGCCCTGACCATTATTTTGATCTGAAATAATTTGGGGCGGCGGCAGTAAAACTCAAACACTTTAGCAGCTCAAACATACAACGCCATAGGCAATAAATATTTGTTTTTGTTGTTGAGTGATTTACATTGTTTCAATAATTTTTTTTTTCAGTTTTCCTTTCTCTTACTTGCTGTTAAAAAATAAATGTATGCCGCGATATACAACAGATATATAAATAAGAGATTTTTGCGCCGAGCTTCTCTTCCAATTCTCTGGTGTGCCGACTTGAACTTTTCCTACGAATTGGCGGGACCTACAATTTTTTGCCGACTGCGAATGGCATCTACAAAAGAGATGAGTTTTTGCTGAGAAGCCTGTCATGGCAGAAATACACACGAAGAGTTTGTCAAGACACTGCCAGGGGCGACCCTGTTTTGAAAAACTTTTACAAACCAATTTTGATGTTACCTGTCCCAGGATTCGAACCCTGGAACTTCGGTGTGGCGGGACCTACAATTTTTTGCCGACTGCGAATGGCATCTACAAAAGAGATGAGTTTTTGCTGAGAAGCCTGTCATGGCAGAAATACACACGAAGAGTTTGTCAAGACACTGCCAGGGGCGACCCTGTTTTGAAAAACTTTTACAAACCAATTTTGATGTTACCTGTCCCAGGATTCGAACCCTGGAACTTCGGTGTGGTAGGCCGGCAACGCTACCGCGGCCGCTGTTTACTTCTCGTTTAATTTGGGGAAATCAAAACGAAATTTGAATCTAGGAGTCGTTGGTGTTGTTGTTTGTAACCACAAAAACACTCCCCGAAGGTTTTAGGGGAATGTTGTCGAAAGTGACTATCTTTTGCCGGATATGAACCAGGTACGCTCCAATACTCCGGTGAGAGCCATCATATCCGTATTCGAAATGCGCGTCATTACCTTTGTACATTTTAGTTGGCTCTTATGACAGGTATGTCTACCTCAAGCATATTCTAAGCCCCTAACCCGCAGGAGTCATCATGAGCCACATAACTATCCAGCAAAAGTACAGGAAGCTATAGAAGTGGGCGTGTGATAGTACGCTAGGTGCTAAACAAAAAACCATGACAGCTGCTGTCGAAACTCAACTCAATATTCGCGATTTCTATTTGGAGAGCTTCAAGACAAAATAAAAAAAAATTGTTCTTGGTTCTGCCCAGTCATGGCAAATGTATTGTGTAATTTCACCATCCGGCTGTGCGATAAGTAGTAGGCACTTTTGCCACGCGCCTCTTTGTTGTGCTCCCTTCATACGCGTTGCGTTGCGCTTTGCTTGTCTATTATTTCTTTTGGCAAATTGAATAAATGACACTTCGTGCTAATAAAAAACGTGATTGAAATTCAAGATTCGCTACGCCTCGTGTTTGACTGCTGCCTTTTCTTTTCATTGGCAATCCATTTGGTAAGGTCCACGTTTACGGCTGCACCACGACTATTCTGACAGGCAGCCACAGGCGCGAATAATTTTTTGAAATTCTACCTTTGCTTGCGATTTGTGATTTGGTTGGATTTTCTTGACTTTTTGACCTTTTGTTTTTGCCAACTGCTTTCACTCGCATTCCAAAACAATCAGAAATATTTTGTTGTTTCTTTCGCTCCAGAATTCTTGTTGCTGCTAAACAGTTTTCCATCAATTTTCTAACGTGCGTCAGTGTCATTTGTCAATTTTTAGCTTGTTTCCGTTGTACTGACCTCCCTCCGCTGATTTTTTCACTTTCATTTTTCTTTTTTGCACTTTGACCTGTTTGTTATACGTGTTCCGTGCAGGCTTCTGTTCTGTTTTCTTTTCGCCTTTCATACTAATCTGCTTCGTTCTGACGCGTAATTAGAATTCCCTCAATGTCGGAATCTGTGCTGTTGATAGTTCATGTTTGTTCTTTGCATGTATCCTTTATTGTTTCTGAAAGGATGTGCCACTGGAAATGAAGTTAAGTTGACAGCTAAAATATAATCAATTCTGGTAAGGTCGACTGGTTAGAACCAGGATTTTTTGTTGGATAATGAAATGCTCATTGTTTTGACCGCATTACGTATATATTTACAAACAACTTTAAGGAACTTGGACAGTACACTGAACGATTTTCGGACCTAGAAGAGAAGAGAAAACGGCGGTGATACTTGAACATAAGCGAACCTTTATTTAAAGCCCTTCATAAATCATAAAGTTTGTGAATGGGGCGGATCAACTCTTAATGTTCTAAGGGCAAACGGGTTACAACTTTTCCCGTTATACCAATTACAAATTATGAATAAGAAAATGAAAGACCTTGTCTGGGAATTTATTTAGATTTATTAGCATATCGCTACAAAAACTCAAAAAACAAACGCAACAATCGATAAAAGTCGATAGAAAACACAGTCACAGTTGATAAACTTTTATTAAAACCAATAAATTAGCTAATGATCGACTGAAGTTCAAATGGATTGCTGAAAACCCAGAAAATTTGTGTTTAACAAAAACCATCAAGCAACAAATAAAAATAAAATAATATTAAAATGTTGCAAATGAATGAAGAGAAATCTTAAAATTTACTTAAAATTAATTGCAGAAACTTGACTATAATCAAATCAAACCGAAATAAAAACGATAGAAAAGGTTACTCTTACTTTCGATTAAAGTTGAATTTTATTTTTTTTGTGGTTCGGGGAAGGCGGAATGCTTTATGCACTGACTGGGTGTAAGCACTCCTTACTAGACTAGTAGTGGGATTCTCCGAGTGTGAGACTCCCTTCTTCTTTTGAAGGATTACCCACTAAAGCCCAACCTCGAATTGTTCCATACCTGGGACAGCGTTTAGCATTAATTCAATTACCGTGGCGCTCTACGTGAGTCCTGTGGCTACTCTCACGCTCATGGGCTAAGCAACCGTCTTACCATTTCTTGAGGAGTACGTTCCTCGCATATCTGCTGACTATATCCCATAAATTTTTTTCGCAGATCATCTTCGCCATTTAGCGAATTGTTCGTATTCGAAGAAGGTGTGGCATACGTCGTCTATGCAGCAAGCATACAGGCAGTTCGGGTATTCACGAAAGTAACCGTGTCCGGTTAATAATTGGGACAGGTAGAAGTTGACCTCTCCATGAGACCGCTGTAGTCATGGCTACACTTCGGTACTTCCGAGATTTCATTGCAACCGCCTAGATTTCTGCACCGTGCAACAGTATAGAATCAAAGGCTTTGGTCCGCATATGTTCACCATTAGACGGTAAGACTCGCTATGGTCTGAGCAGCCGTCTCTCATTAACTTCGACTCATGCCTGGTGGCTTGCTATCTAGGCTTTCTGAACTGCGTCTATGACTTCTGATATGGCATCTATTGTTGAGTGCTCGGAGAGAAAGCCATGTCGTCGGTTAGACATCCCTCCGCTTCATCTATAGATGTTGTTATTCGTTGCTTCATAAGGCTCTCCATCGAGAGCACGCACAGAGGGCGGAAAGATAATGTGGAGTTTGGGTCCGCAGTGCCTTCGAGCCGTGCTGTGTTCCATCTAATAGGGAAGATTCTTGCTTCCAAGTATTTGTTGTATGTGTATATTAGGGTGGGTCGATTTGTTTGGACGAAAGTTAACCGATATCGCGCCTTCGATTTTTCGATAGGTTTTGGACTCAGGAAAAAAGTTCCACTACGCATACCCAAAAAAATAGTTTTCGAGCCTGCGAAATTTCATTTTTTTGGTTTTTTTCGACTTTGATTTTCAAGGTTTTTTTCATGACCTACTAAAAAAATTTTCATTTGATTTTTCATGTATACCCTGTCCGACCCAAAAGTGTCCGCTAAAAATGTTGGCGATAACAGTTTTTTGAACTAAAAAAAAATATTTTTTGGGTTTTGGAGAGTGTTTTGGTAAAAAATTGACCCTTTCGCCACTTTTTTTACGGGTTTTTTCAGCATACGTGCAAAAATGTTTCCGATAAAAACGAATTTGTCTCATATTTCCTGTCCCACTTAAAATTATGCGCTAAAAACGTTGGCGATAACGGTTTTTTTAATAAAAATTGTATTTTCGGGTTTTGGGACTTGTCTTGGTCGAAAAATTGACTTTTCCAAAACCCGAAAATAAATTTTTTTTTCAAAAACAGTGTAATTCTAAACGACCGTACGTAACTGCTAATATACGTCCAAAATTATCGGGAAAGGTATCAAACGACGCGTTTTGCTCTCTGTATCAATAACCCCAATCAATTTTTTGACCAAAACACTCCCTAAAACCCAAAAAATATTTTTTTTTTGAAAAACTGTTATCGCCAACGTTTTTAGCGGACACTTTTGGGTCGGACAGGGTATACATGAAAAATCAAATAAAAATTTTTTTAGTAGGTCATGAAAAAAACCTTAAAAATCAAAGTCGAAAAAAGCCAAAAAAATGAAATTTCTTAGGCTCGGAAATTATTTTTTTGGGTATGCGTAGTGGAACTTTCTTTTCCTGAGCCCAAAACCTGTCGAAGAATCGAAGGCGCGATATCGGTTAAAAAATCGACCCAGTCTAATGTATATGAAACAGCAGTGGGGCCTTGAAGTTGCCATTAGACACGTGAATTATGGAGATAAAAATATACAATGAATTCGCGAATGCTGTGGAAGGTGTCTCCTGTTTTTGCTTGCGGAATAGAAATGGCTTCCTTCTACGTGGTGAGGAGCATTCATTGCACAATTTCAGTTATATATCTCTATGTAAACTCTCTATTATTAGAAGAGTTTCAAAGGAAGTCTTTCGTTTTGATTTTATATAAAATAATTTTAAGGCATTCTAGGAAACTAGTCCTAGTTAAAGTTGTAAAAAAAACAATCCTTGCCCGAGCAAAACCCTTCTACTTTCCCAGATTTAAATTTCTAACTTTTTACTTTCCAAGATGTTTGCAATCCTCACTTAAATGACGGATTTTTTGCAAATCGCAGATTAATTTCTAATCTGCCAATCAACTTAACAAAGCGCGTTGGAAATCCCACCGTTAAATCTGCAAGCCCTTTAGTTGTTATTGTAACTTAATGCCCAGCAACCATTTTCACAGTAACCAAAAGAGCATTCACGCCGCGCACACAGTTGTACTGGGCATGTGTGTGTGTCTATTGTGAAGTCGATATTTAATCGGGTTCGGCTCATTTCTCGCATTCACAGCCAACCACAGCAAAATGTGCCAAACAGCAAACGCCTCTCACTTGCCCCGTTCAAATGGCAACAACGAAAATGTTTGTAAGTTGATCGGACGAATGAAGGTTCCACCTGCGGGTAGAGCACTGGCATGAACGCGGAGGATTGCCTAACTGTGTGTAATTTTTCTATTAAATTTTTAGGCTACCAATTTTTTTGCCCCTCCTAACTTGCCACTAGCGCCAGTGGTGTTCATATAGCAATGTTACCAAAGCCACAACATGCCACACCACATACAGCGCATGTGCAGCAAGCGTATGAGGAAAGTGCAATGCCGAGAATTGTGTTGCATGGTACTCGTTGCAGTTGTCCACATGCTGCAACAACATTCTACATATGCAATTCTATTGTTTTCTAAATTTTTGTTGTTGTTTGTATTGGTGTTGATGTCACTGTTTTGGTTACGGTTGCTATAGTTGTTGTTGGCATTTCAGTAGCTGAAAATGACAGTTTTGTGTTGCTTACATTCAAAATTGCTTTTTCTACTTTCTACAGTTGTTGTTGCTATTGCGACTTGTACGGTAAAATTGTTAACACGCTTGTTTGTTTACTGAAATTTTTTCATGTAAATTATAACAGTTTTAAATGCCACCGATTACCACCAACAGCTGCGGCGGAAACAAGAACAACAAAAAAAAAGTCCGTTTAGTGTTGTGGACGTTGCTTTGCTGGTGCTGCTGCTGCTGTTGCTGATGCCAAATGACAACACCAACACGTTAGGGGGCGAACACGCAAGCGACAAGCGCTTTGCGGTATGCCACAGGCATTCAAAACAAGCTCACCAAAAAGCGGAACGACGGATCAAAATTCGAGTAGAGTTTGGTGAGAAAATTTATTTTTTTTCAAAGAATTCATCCTTCAAACCTACAAGCACTTTTGCGCATTAGACGTGTTAAAATAATAAAGGGTCTCTTAAGGTAGTTTCCATGGACGGACACATCGCAGTGCGGGGTGCGCTCGCACGTAATAAACTCAAGAAAAGCAACCAGTTTCGATACATAAATATGGATAAATACAACGTGAGGTTTGTTTAGAATTCTGAGTTTAGTACACAAACTTTTACAGCAAGAAACCGAGTGTTGGGAAAAGATATAATTACCTCTCTTAGCTGATGAGACTCCCGCGGGTTTGGGACTCAAGTGAACAATACTATCAAATAAATTTAGTTCAATACCCTCGCCGAATGACCACGTTTGTTAGATTCGAAGAGGTAAGAGTTTTCATCGGCATAACCGCGCGGTCAGATGTGGAAAACTGTGGAAATACCGGTAATTGACTGGTTAATATGATAATTTGAAAGTAGCTTGGTTGAAAATCATTTTGTTTTTTTTGAATCAGCTAATGCTTGTCAGTATGTACACTTGCAAAAATTACTTCCTCTATTCAAACCTTTATATGGTTTTTAATTTAATCTGGAATCTACCAAGCTGGGCTTATATCCCAAATCTGTGTATTAAATATTAAATATAAGTGGTTGCCTCAGATTTCGGAGCACAAATTTCTTTCCGACCTTGGATTTTTTTTGAATTTTTTTCTTTAAACAGTGAGTCATCGCTAGGAAGAACTTAACACCACATTTTCCTAAAGTAAGTCTTTATTTTATTCAGGAAAAGCAGATCTTCTCGCCTGAAACTTTTTGTACATTTGTCTCTAGTCTGCCTCCTGTCTCTTAATATCTCCACCCAAATACACCTTTAACAATATTTCGCATTCAAAAGATTCATAGATAACTTATTGTGTCACAATTGGAAATTATATTTACCGCTGAGCAGCTGTGACTGAGAAACTTGTTTTGCCCATGGGGTAAAACTTCCAAACAAATTTGTATTGAAGTATAGACGCGCCATTGGGCAATACAACCAAATATCCGACTGGCAATATCTATAAGCAGTGTGTGTTGTGTACATGAAGGAACGTAGGTCCACAATCGGTGCCAGTGGTTGCTTGACAAACTTCAATGAAATTGTGAATCTCTTTTACAAAGTCAACAAAATGCAAATTCGTTTATGCATCAATGCAACGCCAACAAATAAAGTTCAGTGGAGATGCTAAATGGATATAAAGATAACACGCATCTCCTTACTGCAGTTAGCTTCTCAAATCACTCACATGCACACAACGACACAAATTCACAGATTCCAGCTACTCAAAACAAACTACAAACGCATTCGGTCAAAAGCTTGTGCTTGCCGGTAGCTTGACTTTTCTTGGACAGCAGGCAAACCAAAATGTGCCGCAGCGTAAACATGTTCGCCTCCATTGTTGGCCAGTCAACATTTAGCCCAACAACAACAGCAGCAACAACAAGTCGGTAGCCATTCGGTTAGAGTGAAAGAGGGAGAAATACGCCCAGCACAATTCCAACCCAAAGTAAAAGCAAAAGTGCACCATTGTGCATTTGTGGCAAATAGCAACTGTGCCTTCCACTCACTTTTGATACGTTCATCTTTCGACCACTTTGAAATTTGTGTGAAACCAACGATCGTTCAACACTGATGCTAATGCATTCATCATATGCACAATCTGGATATTGTTGATGTGTGTGACAGGGAAGTGAAGGGCATTGAAAGAGACCTTTCGCTCAGGTGAGATACCGCTTTACTCATCTTTCTTTTGAGCTTTAACGGCTTTATGTGACAGCAAACGCCAAGCGCACATAATGAAACTGTGATAATGGCGGTTGTTTAAGGCAAGGAAAGCAACCGATCATAACGAAGAATTTAAATATAGATCTCACTTTCTTTTCGGCTTCATTTAAAAGAACAAATTTCAAAAGAAATGTTTTTTTGTTCATGACTGGGTGAGCCATGGGTTTCTAGAGCTAGTACTAGACCATTGACTTAATAATTAGATTTCAAGATATTAACTGATTTTCAAGCTCCTTACACTCAACACCTTAGTTTCATTTTCAAGATTTTATCAGTTTGGAGGTGGATGTAATTATGTATCTCTGATTGGATCTTTCATAGTTTCAAACCCAAAAAAGAATTATTTTACTATATGAAAAAAGCACGAACTAATTTTTTTCTTAGTATTTCCTACATGCAGAAAAAAAATATCCAAAATCAAGCAATATTAAATTTTTCTTACCTCGTGAATATTGCATTTGCTTTCTAACCGACATTTTTGTTTTGTCGTTTTGATATATAAAAAGAAAAAATATATATCCAAATCGCTTAACTTGAATACTCTTTTTTGAAGGGCATACCTGACAGACAATCTACAAATTTGCTCGGTTTTTCTCTGAGTGTATATTATTTTATTTTTATCTCGGGTGCATACAATGTTACTTGCTCTTGTGTCTATGTATGTATGTGTATTACATTGTTGCAGCTTTATATCTTTCGTTTTTATATTTAGTTATTTTACTACAACATGAGTTTGCACTCACAAAAAGAGCAACAACAATACCGGAAAAGCGTATGCACTAAAGTACTTTTACATAAATATTTATAAAATGTAAAAGATATTTAAGTGCATCCGCACCCAACAGCAGTGAGACCGCAAATGACTTGACTGTTTGATGGAGTACAGCAAGCAATGTGTGAGAATTTCAGTGCAACAACAAGTCCAGCAACAACTGAAACAGCAACAAATCAGTTCATTTAAACCAGTGAATTTCGCTTGTTTTCGAAACAAAAATATTTATTTTTGTTTTACACAACAACAAGCAAAAGACTAACATTTTGTGTTTCACAATTTCGTTATTTGGCTGGACCTTGGTTTTTTGTTTGCGTCTCGGTTCACCTGTTGTTATTGTGGTTATATTCACCGCTTTTATTTTGTTTTATATTGCGTAAAGTTTTAGCCTGTTTTGAAGATTTTATTTATTTATTTTTCATTTCCTTACTCAAGTTCAAACACCAGTATTTGCTGAGATGGAAGTTTAGATCCCAAAAACTCCTCATTCGAGATAATGTAAACGAATTTTATAACGGTATAAAAGGAAACTTATAAAGTCTGTAAGAAGATTACATTGAATTCTTATATAAATAAGAGTTTTGCATGCTTGGGCTGTCTTGGTAATCCAGTGTTCTAGTTAATATGCTGAGGGTTCGGCTTCTTAGAAAATGGGAATGATCGTTTCGGAGGCTTCATATCGGAGACAGGAATTACTCTATTCATAGTTTTTTTCTATAATAGAATGACTAAAGGATGCTTACTTTTAAAAAAGTTCTAAGTACAAACATATTTAATCAATTTCCCGTTGGTGGCTTAATAAAATGAAAAGAAACCAGCGCATTCACCTCCAATGCACCGTGAATACATGCGAGAGTTTTTGAATTTTTACATATGTATCATCATAAAATTCAATTTATTGTGCAAAATAAATCATCTCCGAAAGGGAGCGTAGCTCCAACTATTTGTATTGAACTGTTCGTATTTTCATTCATATAAAATGTGTTATTATTTTCTTTTCGCGAAAATCACATTGACAGGTTTCTATGCTGCGCTGTCGTAGGTAAATGTCGTCAGCGTCATGCTTTCAATAAATTTTCTCAGTGAGTGTATCTAATGCGGCAAATATGTCAAATGCTTTACAATAAATATGACACTAGGGGAAGAGCATACTGAGCTCAGCAAGAGCCAAGCGGGCATTACATCGATAGACAGGAGTCATGTGGCATAACGTAGAGGGTAAAAAAGTAATTTTCAATCAATTGTGGAATGTCGCTGCAACATAAATTGATTGTCATCAACAGTTTAATGGAAGAAAACTTAAAAAATTAAATAAAATAGAGAACTGAATAGAAAAGAGAATAGAACAAATAATAACATGAAAAGGTATGGAAAAATTGCTAGGCACTCGATTGATTGCTGTTGACAGCGATTCAAAAGTAAGCAGCGCAGCTGATTTATTCACAAATGGATAGGCAGGCGGCAACACCGCAGGAGGGAGTGGTACCCGTGCATGGGGCACAATCATAATCGCATGTAAATGTGATAAGAGCGACATTTGTGTTCAGTTATGGGTATGTGTGCGATTAGGTAAAGTTGATATAGGTTTTACTTCCAACAAACAACTGTTTTTTAATTAAAATGTTATCACATAAATTCTGCCAATATTTTTCAAAGCGCAGCAGGTGCCACTTTTGTGCAAATTGTACAGCTGGGTGGTTTATTTCCAGGAAAAAAATTTAATGATATTGTTGTGCAACAAAAAAATAAAAACAGTTTTGCTATAAGTTATATTTTTTTAAATGCCAAAACGCTGAATATAATACATATCATGTTCAATTTTAATATTTAAATTTATTGAACATAAATCAAACTTCAAGCGCCATTGGTCAAAATATGCCGGTCTTATCTGTTTAAAAAATTCTATGGTTATTCTCTTTTGGAGAAGGATCAAGTTTTGCTTTACTATGTTCTACAAGGCATCAGCCAAACATATGCTTATTACCTGAGTAGCTTTACATAGGCGGTGCCCCACCATGCACATGGAATTACTTGAGAAATTTTTTCGAAATTAGGAAGCCTTTTGATTTGTAACATTGAAAATAAAAAAGAAGTAGCAGCCTTCGCTCCGTGATTTTTAATATTAGATTTGTGCTACCGAGTTTATAAAGTGCTCGGTTTTTTTGTGGATTTTCTCAGTATCTTTTTCACATATTCTACTTTAAAAGACAATTTACGGGCACAAATTTTTTTGTTACGGAAAATACATCAACCTACGACCTAATCTGTCATACTCGAGAAGTAATGCGACTTCTTTCACCATTTGCTCAGTTAGACTCAAAAGTCGAAGCTAATAATAAACAAATGGCTCGAGACTTTGGGTTGTCAACTTTGTCTGACCCACAACAGTTTTTTTACTCGAATCTTCATTAAAATATCTTCACTTACAGAACGTTAGCCTTGCACATTTGAGTCATAACGACAGTAATGTAATCAGGATGCCACTCAGCTAATTTCACTTCACTTCATACAGGCAACGAAATTTATTTCCTTACCAAAAAAGAACAGCTGCTACAAAAACAAATTATGATTGCTGTTTATATAAACATGTTTATGTGTAATAATTTCGCTAAAAAACACAAAGAAAAAGTGACAAAAGAGTAGATAAAAATACTTGCGGTATGCAAATTGCCCCAGAAAAGTGTTGGAATTGAATGCCAAGTAAGCTGCATGCCACAAAATAAAGAAAAGCAAGTAAGAAAAGCGCTGCATTCGGTTATTTCTTTATACCATTCGTGAAACGAGCAACGATTTTCACTTTCCGATCCTTAATTACAACAAGTACAAACAGTGCGTTATCTGACGTTCTTCCCTATTTAATTGAAATTTAAATAAGCCAAAACCCATTTACCGGAACAGTGGTGGCTATATGTAATATTTATTAAATCTTTATAATTCTTCTTCTTCTTTTTATGGCGCGATATACAACAGGTATATCATCATAAACCTCCTAAGAGATTTTTGCGCCAAGCTTCTCTTCCAATTTGTGGTGTGCCGATTTGAATTTTCCCTACAAATTGGTGGGACCTACAGTTTTTTGCCGACTCCGAACGGCATCTACAAAGGAGACGAATTTTTGCTGAGAAGCCTGTCATGGCAGAAATACACTCGGAGAGTTTGCCAAACCACTGCCGAGGGGCGACCCCGTTTTTGAAAAACTTTTTTTCAAATCACTTTTGATGTTACCTGTACCAGGGCTCGAACCCTGGACCTTCGGTGTGGTAGGCCGGCAACACTACCTCCACACCACGTTATCTATATTACAAGTGAAATATGTAAAAAAGTGGCTGAGTTTTGAGTTCTGAGTTTTTAAATTTTAAGAGTTATGGCACAAATTACACTGGTTTACAGCCAAAATGCACCAGAGACGCCATAGTGAAATTCCTATGTAAAATCACCTCCTAATTCCGAAAACCAAGGTTATTTTTACTTGAATGGTACCGTTTTTGAGATATTTACGATTTACCGTTATTTCAAAAAACAAAAAAGATGGCTCCACTTAATCGTGTATATCTCAAGAACAAACTGAGCTCTTCCAAAACTGTTTGAAAAATTTGAAAGCTTATAAAATTTACTATAATCAGTACATACAACACTTTTTGCTAGGTCCTGCAGATTCAAACATATTGAACAATCATTACGGATTTTTAAAATTTTTTTTGTAAAAATATAAAAAAATTTGTACTTTGCGAGGAAGCATCTCGAAAACTTTTTGTTTTTTTACAGATATTTTTCCCCCCTCTAAGCTCTGTTTTATTACAAAAAAAATAAGCTATCAGTGAACAAAATCGATGAACTAATACAAAAGTTATAAGCATTCAAGTAAATATATCCATTTAATGCTTAAGTACCCTACTGGTACATATGTGTTAGTATTCGTATATCAGTTAGTTAGCAGATAGATTTTCGAAAAGTTATTAGATACAAAAAGCTGTTAGTGTCGTTTTCTCAAACCTAGGTACATTTTAAACAAGAGCATATTTTTGAGGCAGGTAGTGTTTTCTTTGTAGAACTAGGGAACCTTTTTGTTTAGGTAGGCTTGAATTTTTACTGGATCTAAGTATAAATAAGAGTACATGCGCCTTGTTCCTTCATAATATCTGCAAGGCTCGCCGGATACTGTTCAGTTTATAATTGCAGTTTATAACCCGTCATTTACTTAAAATAAAAAATGAATAAAAGGGAGCGAGAGTTTGAGTGTACAAATGATCCAGATATGTTCTGTTTCATCTGCGGTCAATTTATTGTTAAAAGTATGAGACGTGTGTTTTCAAATCCTTTGAAAGTTACATACGATAAGTGTTTTGGAATTGAGCCTAAAAACAATGAAAAACCATGGACACCGAACACTGTGTGCACCACATGCCGAGTCGAATTGATTTCTTCGGAAACCGGAACAAAAAGGTACGTTGTAAAAATTAGGAATTTGTTCCCTTTTAATGCATAGCTGACTAATTCCTGAAACTATCTATTTAGGCGACGTGTGAAATTTATTACACCAATGAAGTGGAGGGAACCAACTTGCCATTCAACGGACTGCTTTATTTGTACTACAAAAGTACTTGGGGTTGGAAAGTCCAGAAAAGTAACCTATGCGAGCGTATCTACAGTGTCATT
Source organism: Merzomyia westermanni (assembly GCA_949987695.1). Lineage (NCBI taxonomy): Eukaryota > Metazoa > Arthropoda > Insecta > Diptera > Tephritidae > Merzomyia > Merzomyia westermanni. The sequence goes on along the minus strand of OX465289.1, from coordinate 201,087,436 downwards.
ACCAGAACTAATTTCAACAGAAGCGACATTGCCAGAATCAAATTTAACTTTAGTTCCGGCTCCAGTTTCATTGTCAACAGTAGTATCTGATTACGCGGCATCATGTTGTACTGAATTTCAAACGGAAAACGAAAGAAATTCTTTGTCACAAGCACAACTCAATGATTGGATAAGGGATTTGGAATTGTCAAAGGAAAAGGCCGAACTACACGCCTCTCGAATGCAACAATTTAAATTTGTTTCATCCGATGTTAAGGTAACATATTATAGAACTCGTCACGAAGAATTTTCCGAGTACTATACGAAGGAGGACAGTGTTTGTTACTGCAAAGACATTGCTGGTCTATTCAAACAATTTGGTGAACCATATGATTCAAAAGAGTGGCGATTGTTCATAGACGGCAATAAATTAAGTTTAAAGGCCGTATTATTGCATATTGGCAACCAAAAGCCATCTATCCCGATCGCGCATGCAGTAAATACGAAGGAAACATATGAGATAATGCAAAAATTGCTCAAGTTAATCAAATACGAAGAACATGATTGGAAAATATGTGCCGATCTTAAAGTCGTTGGAATGCTATGTGGTCTACAAAGTGGATACACAAAATACTGTTGCTTTCTATGCAAATGGGATAGCCGAGCTCGTCAAGACCACTACATCATAAAGGATTGGCCAGAACGAATCGAGTTTCAAGTTGGGGTAGATAACATAAAATACTCTCCACTTATAAAGAAGGAAAAAATAATTCTACCTCCGCTCCACATCAAGCTCGGCCTTATCAAAAACTTTGTGAAGGCTTTGGACAAAGAAGGCGAAGCTTTTCATCATTTGAAGACAATCTTCCCAGAGATTTCAGAAGCAAAAATAAAGGAAGGGATTTTTGTGGGACCGCAAATAAGGAAAATGATGACCAATAACCATTTCAAAGAACTATTGTCACCAGTGGAGGCAGCAGCGTGGGATTCTTTTGAAAAGGTCGTTACTTCTTTTTTAGGCAAACACAAAAGTCCTAACTACGAGATGATAGTGAACGACTTAATCAAAAACTATGCGGAAATGGGTAAATAAAAAAACATATTATAATAAATTATATATTACATAAATTTACATGAGAATATATAGCCATAAATCTGAATTCATCGTCCAGTTCCGAACAAACAAGAACGGGAAAAATATAAACAAAAAATTTGTTCTGAATTGAAAGATAAATCCAGCCTAAGAAAATTATATACTAATGTGTCACTTATGTATTTATCTAATTTACTTTTTTATTTTCTTTCAGGAGTAAATATGTCTTTAAAAATTCATTTCTTACACTCCCACTTAAATTTTTTCCCGCAAAATCTTGGCGACAAAAGTGACGAGCATGGCGAAAGGTTTCACCAGCAAATGAAAGTGATTGAAAGTCGGTATCAAGGATTCTGGGATGTCGCTATGATGGGCGACTACTGTTGGTTTCTCATAAGAGAAACCGATCCTAATCTAAATAAGCGTCAAAACAAGACACATAACTTTTTCAATTATAAAATAAGATCATAGAGTTAAGACAGAACCATATGTACATATGCTATTATTTGTAGGGTACTTAAGTATTAAATGGATATATTTACTTGAATGCTTATAACTTTTGTATTAGTTCATCGATTTTGTTCACTGATAGCTTATTTTTTTTGTAATAAAACAGAGCTTAGAGTGGGGAAAAAATATCTGCAAAAAAACAAAAAGTTTTCGAGATGCTTCCTCGCAAAGTACAAATTTTTTTATATTTTTACAAAAAAAATTTAAAAAATCCGTAATGATTGTTCAATATGTTTGAATCTGCAGGACCTAGCAAAAAGTGTTGTATGTACTGATTATAGTAAATTTTATAAGCTTTCAAATTTTTCAAACCGTCTTGGAAGAGCTCAGTTTGTTCTTGAGATATACACGATTAAGTGGAGCCATCTTTTTTGTTTTTTGAAATAACGGTAAATCGTAAATATCTCAAAAACGGTACCATTCAAGTAAAAATAACCTTGATTTTCGGAATTAGGAGGTGATTTTACATAGGAATTTCACTATGGCGTCTCTGGTGCAGAAAAAAAGTTGGAATTTGTGATCCAGTGTTATTAATTTAACATGCTGACGCCACCAAGTATAAGCCAAACATCTCTAAAATTAGTATAAGCCATATGTATCTAAAAGGCTGGACGGACGCATATGCCTAAATCGACTCTGCTCCTATTTCTGGGTCCATCTCTCATTCTTCCAATACAAACAAATATGGGATAATAGTTTTTTATGCCATTCCATATTCATTAAAGGTATAAAAATTAAAGTTGCACTAGGAAACTTTGTGGAGGTAGCGGGTGAGAGGAGCTTTTGACACACAAAATAAAATGCAATTTACTATTTATTACTAAGCAATTCTCTTTCTCTGCGTTGCGCCTATCATCCCCTTTCTTACACTTTTTGCTGCTATTTGTCGGTTCGTTACTGCAACAGAAGGAGGGCTACAACAACCGGAAGGCGAAGAAAATGTAATTTAATTTCTATATGTGCCGCAATGAATGCAAGGCGAAATAATATGAAGAGAATTCCCATAAACATAATTTTGTGGCGTAGGAAGAGGGAAGATAAAGAAGGCGTGTTAAAAAATATAATTTAATATACCAACTGGTGGAAAAAAGTGTTTCAAAAACTAGCCATCAAACGAAAAAATAAGTGTTAAGCAGGCCGGACAGGGAAGCCTGGTTACGTCGATAAATTAAATTCACGATAATGAGGGAAATGCTGTGAATGCAATTATTTCGTCCAGTGCAACTGCGACCGTGACTATCGACGGGCATCATTTGCTAAGACCTAAATAGTTTTTGTAGCTAAGTCATAAACATATGTTTTATAAGTTATAAACTCAGATCAGGTAACACAATAACAAACAGTTATACAAGTGGAAAGGAAAGGGAGGGACAGCAACATAGACCATCGGCTGCGCAATTTATATTTTACATACATATTTTCATCTATGCTTCTATATTAGTCTTTTTGAAAAAATCGATTAAGAAAAAGATTTTAAAAAGTAGTTTTTGGTGGCCTGCTTCAGAGAGCTGAAGATTTGAAGCATTCTCAGACTGACGACAGAGTGGAAGAGGGGAGCTATTTTATAACACAAAAAGAGAAACCCAAACCCGTAAGTTTTAATTGTAAGAATGTAAGGGTTACGCAGATTGAAGCTTGTAAGCCCCATAAAATCTAACAAGGCGTTTCGTCTAGACCAGCTTAAGGCAAGCACTTTACCCACTGACGCCACGGCGTATACGCAACATTTGTGATTTGATGGCAATAAGCAAGCCAACAGGCAACGAACAATGTATTTGGTGGTATATACTTGAATTTAATAAACAAGAACTAGGTTATGCTTTTAAAGAAACCGACAAAAAAGTGCAAGTCCCTCTTATCTCTCACAAAGTCGGGTAATAAAACTCGCAACCGTAATACTGTAATACTATTTGTACAACAAAAAAAAAATGCAATAAAATAGCACCGAATTCAGCGAATAATACAACACCCAAATAAAAAAGGATACAAATAAGTTAGTAAACTGAATAAAGGCACCAGTTAAGCCATAGTAACTCTTCACATACAAATACACTTAAAAAATAAGGTAAGAATAAATAACTAAATTTCGTTGGAGGCAAACAAAATATGTAAATTCTAAACATAGCCCGAGGTTTTAAAAATATTCTATTTAAAAAACAAAACCTGAAAACTGATTTTGAGTGGGCTTATCTTCGAACCTTTCATTTACTGACCAGCGACAACCTGCAGCCAACAATCTACTTTTCTCTCAGTGCACGCAGCCGAGCGTGCTCCACTTGTCTGAGTTTACGACAATGAAGCGCTTGCAACTTGTAATTGTGTTGCAATTCGAGTGGCAATTGTATTCAACAAAGAGTTAAGGCACGAGTACACGCATTTTTATACACCTACACGTACTCGTTAGCACAGAGGTAAGGGCGCAACGTGGACTGGGCGGTTGCAAAGGAGAGATAGACAAATATGAACGCAAATAATGTAAGAAAAACCGAGGCGGCAAAAATATCTGAAAAAAGATAAAACAAGATGGAAAAGAAAAAACTAAATCAACTATGAGGAGACAGCAAAACATGCAAATTACCCACCCAAAGCGACAGGATATTGTAAATGCGGGAGAATGTGTGCGGCGGCTGTGCTGCTGGAGCGGGGTTAAGATAAGCCAAATGCAAAACAAAACAAAGAAAAAAACTAGGAAGGAAGGAGTGCGAGAGTTGAAACAGAAACGCGTTGCAGACTTTTTCCACAACAACTTAGAGTGGAGTATCGCCTTGTGAAGTAGATACAGACATGAATAGGCGCGTGTCACGTCCCGTTGCGTCGATTGCATTTGCACGATTTTAATTCACTACCGTCGAAACCATCAGTAGGTAAAAATCTGGATAAAAAGTGCATAGTGCATGCAAAATTTTTGGCTTTGCTCGGAGAAGCTCACTTTTTTAACGTTGTGAAGCTCCGTTGACATATGGGGTCTGCGAATTATACACTATTTGAGGCACTGCTGTTTGCCCCACCAACAATACCTAACCACTTCTTCCGAGGTGAAAACTTGGATTTTTACGCATTAGTGGTTGATAGTCAGGAGAAATATAGTATGCTTGTGTTGGAATCCGAGATGAAAATAACAGAAATTAGTTAGTCATAGTTGGAGGGGATGTTTGGTAGGGTACATACAAAAAAAAAAACATATCCAAATAAATTCATTCCTGTTCATACCGAGCCACTTTGTATTTCGTATTTTTATTTCGTAATTCTCTTTCTTGTTTGCTTTTGTCGCTAGTGTGTTATTGAATAAAATATTTACATGTCTTGCGAGATTTGTTAGTTGTTATATTTTCAATTTTGTACCAGCGAATGCATTCGTGGATATTACATCTAATTTTCTTCACACAAGTTTTGATGCGATCAAGGGCTTTATGAATGTATTTAGGCACGTGAATGAAAAATTCTTGCTTTTCGTTCGTTTTGATTGCAAACATACTTTCATTTCGCTACTTTACCGTGTTATCACATAAACTGGTTGCTTTATTGAATTTGCTTTTTATTTACTGAATTTTCTTGTAATATTGGAAATAAGGGAAACTTTTTTTAACAAGATTTTATATAATTTGTTGCATGCGTGATATACGTAGCTGATGCCTTGCATTAACTAGGGGTGAAACTGGTTTTGAAAAACTTTGTCGACTTCAAAGACACAGCTGAATAATCTACCGACTGTCAGAAATTGTTAGTTTAAGTTCAGTGGCTATAGATTTTATACGATCTATCAATCCCTCGCAATGCCTCAGAGCCAAAAGTGATAGCCCCCAATTAATACATACAAGGTGTAAAGGTACCTCGCACCCCCCCTTCTTTATAGAACAAATAATTTAAATTAAAAAATAATTAAATAAATGGTACACAAAGGTTGCTCCCTATGCAACATGTGATCCGCACCCTCCGTTCTACTCTCTAAACAAATAACAAAAAATAATATACAATCAATAACGTAAAAAAAAACGACTCGCCCTCCATAAAGCTTAGAGAGACACCAATATTGCAAGAGAAAAAGAAAAGATGAGCTCATCAATAAGCACTATGAACTGAGTCGACTTGGTTATGCCCGTCTGTTCGTTAGTTCATATGTCTGTGTAAATGTAAATAGCCGCTCAGTTTTAGAGATAGTTAGCTAAAACTTACCGTGCCAATGCCATCTTATAATATATTTGTCTCAACAGAAAAATCGGATCAATTAAATATACAGCTCGTATATATATCTGATTTGTCAGAATTAAACAGCAGCAAATTTCCGCCGATTAACCAGCGTACTCTCAGCTCTTAAACAACAGCAAATTCTATACATGTACTTTAAAGATTTGTGGTTAAACCATATTCTCTCAAAATATATTCCATAGCTGCCTTTTGTGGTGTTTCCATGAATCAATGCCAACGTGAAATACTATGAGATGGTGTTGCAGGTGGCAAGCAGCTAAGATTAATGTGCGTAAGTTGTGGTATTCTTCGACCACTTAAAAAAACAAAAAAGAAGCAGCTATATACTGACAAACTAAACTGAAGCAACCAGCCAACAAACCATACAAAACGACCGCCATACGATCCAAACAATCACGCTTAATTAAACCAATTAATAAAAGTCACGCACACGTACACAACAATACACACACACATGCTCGTCTTTGTTCTCATTTCACGGTCTGTTACATACAAAACTACACTGCATGCCACATTCCACATTTCTTAACTGTTTATATGTCTGTAAGCATGGACGGCAGTCAAAGCTTCTTCTCCCCACTCATATTTCATTTGGATTATTAAATACATTGTGGTGAAAAATTGAAACTTTGCACAGCTGCTGCCAAAGAAACATCGAAACCGATATCGAAAAACACGAAAAGCAGAGAAAATAAACGAAAACAAAACAATCAAAGTAATGTCGAATGAAGTAAATAGAATTCAGATAAGCAGAGTAACCATCGCGGGCGTGGTAAAGGGCAGCATTCAGAAAGACGCTAACAAACCATTTCATATGCGTCTGAACATGTTTATAGCAAGCATTTTCACCTCTTCGACTTCTGTTTATCTATAATCGGCTTGTGAGTTGGAATAGAGTAAGTTTGAAAAGCGAAATAAAGTCTCGTTTATAGCTTAGCGTCTTTTTTGAGACCGAATGGATTCCAACGCCGAATGAAAACCAGATCCATAAAGAAAAACCTCAAAATGTTTATTCATTCGCAAATAATTTATTTTTTTTTGGTCTCTTACAATGTTCAATTCTTGGCGATTTGAAATGTATTGCAGAGATATTTAAAATGTCATCTAATTTGAATTATCAAAAAGTAGTCCATAAAGCCATTTCGAAGAAGATGTAACAGGTGAAATTTTGCTTTGGCACGGTGAAAATCGCCCGGGCGGTTAGATGACCATTTAAAGAAAAAAAACATGTCGATAGACACATATTTTCTTGGCCGTATGCTCAAATAATTTTCTTTTAAATGAGCTTATGTTACTTACATCAATATCCTTTTATTCTAACCAAGTATTTCATGGTGCTATAAAGAGCATTAGTGCATTTATCAGTTGCATAATCTGAGCTTTAAAACACGATTAACTAGTATAGTAGTCCATATTTCAGAGACACCTAACATAATGGAATAATTTCAAACAATTCCCAATCCTTTTCGGAAAAAAGTATCCCTAAATTGTGGTAAACCACCTAAACCAAAAGCAAACATACAAAAACTAAATGACGTAAAAATGCAGAGAATAAAAATAGCCAGCACGTGTGAATGCACGCATTTGACTCTTAATATGTACGCAACAAACAAATTTTTACCAATACAAGTATTACTGACATACACATCGTGTTTACAAAACGCTTATTTTTCGTTTGCAAAATGTTTCAAGGCCAAACCAAAATCGGTAAGACGGTTGAGCGCCATTTAAAGGAAAAAAAAACGAAACATGAAAATGTAAGCATTTTGTATTCGAATTTGCACTATAATTATGGGCTTACATTACCCTAAAACTAACCTTAAAGAAAACTCATTGCAAGCCATATTTTTTTAGCCAATGGAATAATATAAGTTCTTATTTAAAATCATACATTGACTCAACTTGGGAGAGTAAGATGCAGTATTGAGTTTTGCTATTTCTTCGTCATTATTATGTACAAACTTTCACTACAACAATTTGATCATTAAAAAATTATCGTTATAACCTTAACTAAATTAGTACCAGGGACTTTTAATGCGTTTCTGCTTTGCTGTTTTTGTACAAGTAGGTATTGAAAGGAATATTAAACCAAAACTAAGTAGTAACGCTGCCTTAGTAACGAAACGATCAGGTATAGAAACAGAACTTGTAACGAAACCTCAGCAACATTTGAGCGTTCTTGATGCAGTGCAGCATCATAGGCACTTGATATAAAAAATCACATGGAATTTAATATCTTTAATATCTTTGTTACTCTTCTGTTACTCATTGAAAACTGTTCCAATCATTTCGTTTCCAATAATATTTCAATACTTTTATTTTTTTCGGGACAATAACAGCTGAAACGAAGTTTGGTTTCTATTCGAGGTATTCTTACAAGTCTCTGATGAGAGACATACATCATTCATATAAGTATTTTTAGTATAGAATTTACTTTTAGTTTTTACTTTGAGTTTTTTTCAAAAACATTGAGAGACATGCTTGCTGGGTAAATGAGCACATAGCCATAGCTCTACGTTAAAGTTAGTTTTTAAATAAATTACTCAACTGCTTAATTAGAGGCACTCATTAGCAAGCACACCACTCTGAAGGTGTTAAATACCACGTATATATGTATGTAATTTTGTGTGCAGGTATGTATGTATGTATGCTCATGGCGTATGTGACGTATGTGTTTATGTGTGCCTTTGTTTACATATGAAACTTAATGATCTTAACCGCTTTGCATAGTTAATATTTTGAGTTTGAGGTTTTAGCATAAAAAACAACACAGCTAAGCCGCAAATTAAACCACAAACACAAACAAAAAGCAGCGCATATATTACATTCACACACACATTCAACTCTCCTGCACACATCCATACGCATGAAATTTGTTTGTTTTCTCTCTCCCATATGCAAATGCGTTTAAATAAAAGTTTTGAATTTCTGCTGATGCTTTAGAATTTTGTTGTTTTCATGCAAAAATAAAGTTTAGACAGCAGATTTTCCAGCTGATATAAACGGAAGCATTAAAAGGTTACACTTTAGGATATTAACTAAGTGTTTATTCAAGCCCTAATATATGCAACTTATTCACTATTGACAACAAATTAAAAGTCAGAACTGACTGACAGAAACAACAAATATGAACACGTAATAAATGATTGGCAACGGCTGACAAAAGAGTTTCACAAAATCTGTGCACATCCATATTCATACATGTCTCCATGCTTAATGGGGATGCCAATTTTTAGGATTTTAACAATCCCAGGACACAACGAATAGTCCCGGCCTTCGGTATTCGCTATCCTTCAAAAGTTAAGTTTGAAAAAAGTGAAAAATGTGTTTTGGAAACCATCTAACTTTCCTTTTGAAATTTCTCAAACGAAAGTTATTTCATTAAAACTCGCGGCAAAACAAAACCATACAAACACCCAAATTTTTTTTTTTTTCAATGTGTTGAGTTTTCGCAGCGAATTTTTAAGCGATCTTTCTATGCAATTTGCAAAATGGCTCGTCTTGGCAAACAAAATGTTTGGCAAACAAATGTGTTTATCAGGCCGATAAATTAGAAATTTGTGTTGAGTATACAAACTTTGTTATCTCAGTTTTTGCCTCTCTGTATGTTTGGGCATGTATCACTCAAAAAGTGCTGTATAGAATTGAGTGGAACTTTTAGACGTCCAACTTAAAATTTAAGATATCGTTTATAACTCTACGGGTTTCGGAGTTATCGACCCAAAATATGTTGGTACAAAATTGGTATCAAACGAAAGTTGCTGATGAGTGTTGCAATACTCACATGTTCCATATTTCAACTCGCACGGACTCTATTATAAGTTGTGAGACGCAGCGAGCCATGACCGGGTTTTCTAGTTTAATAAATATAATTTCAATACTTTCGGTATTAGCTCAAAGTTATAATCTCGGGATTTTAGGGAAGCTGCATCATCCTGGATTGGCACCCGTAGTGATTATGCAGTTAGTTAAATATGTGCATATTTTATTTTCATTCCAGTGGTTAGCTAATAAATGAAGACAAGTTTTTAGCGGAATATATTTCACAACTAGCCTTTTTGTATTGTAAACTTGATAAATGTTTTTGGCCTGTCAATCACACAAGTGTTTCGACCTTAATAAGTCCAAATTTTAGATGGGAATTGTACTCAATTAAATGGCTTACTTACAAAGGTCCAGGTCCCTCAACACTCGCTGAAAACATTCCAAACGAGAAAACATTCCAGCCGAGATATTCGTTCATGGGCCTGAATCACACAGCTTGGCAGCACAGCCTCTTTGCCACCACATCAACCTTTATGCGCTTGCAGATTGTTCAATGATTATTTATTTTGAATTTCAATAAATGTAATTAGCACTACTTCATTTTGGAATGCAGGTGACTGATTATCAGAAATTAAAATTGCGTAATTTTAATTAAAACCAATTATTTAAAAAAGTTCATCAAATAAAACCACAAAAACGGGTGTCTGTTTGAAATGCAAAAACAAATTGTTGAAAACATGTCCAATAAATAAAATGTGCAATATTTCTTTGTCAAAATTAGCTAACCGCAAATATGTCGCGTATCATTGCATTCACCGCAAAAACAAAAGCAACGAGCGCGTTTAAATATGTTTTCATATAGTTTTATTTTCCGAACTTTTCCACTAAATCTCGACGAACACATGTAATGGCATTTGTATTTGCAAACAACTAACGCGCCTCATATCCGTATTAATTCAACCGATTTACATTGGATCTTCGCGAGCAGCTATTATGTACGACTGTGTAAGTACTTTGACTGGTCGTCGTTGGCACTGCACCACGCACGCACGCTGCACCACTTAAATATTCCGTTTGCATTCTGTTCAACTAACTTAACACATTTTATAAGCGCTTAATGCAAAATATTTCTAACCAAAATAATAATATATTTGTTTGCAGCTAAGTTTTGCATAGCCAACTTTTGTTTGGTCGGGTTATGTGAGCTCGTATCTGTTTCGTTGTTGATTGTTATTTTTATGTTATTGTTGTAGCTGAGATTTTCGTACGCCACGCTCATTCATTCGCTGAGTTTTGCACGTATAAAGCATAAAATCTCATGAAAACAAATGCCAAAGTGTTTGATGTAGTGCGTGTTTCTGAATATCTGAAAGTATCTCTCACAGTCATTCTGTTGTTGTAGTGTCAAATAGGAACTAGTTTGAACATAACATAATCTTGACTAGTTCAAAACCAGCAGTTTAAACACCACCAAGGAGCATTTTGAAGCACGGATAATGGCAATGCGTAATCCTATTATAATTACTATTAGCAATAAGCAAGTGTTTAAGTTCGAATATTTTATTTCATAAAAACCACGCCAACATAAAATTTACCAAGCAAAAGTGGGCATGGTCCTTAACCGTTTTCGTCCACTTTCACTCATCTCTGTCACATGACTAGTAATAAGAGTGATGTGAGTGCCAGATTTTGGTATGATACCATCCAAGATGTAATTTATCCATTACCGCCCACTGTCACCATACGAGGACACCCCTTCCAACAGCAAACTTCTATCTTAAACACAAATTCCTAATAATATTTTTTTAATGTATATAACAAGCCTTTACGGAAAAGGTGAAAAATCAACTGCCCTTACAGAGCATAAAGATTCCGGTTGAAGGTTTGTGAAGGGTGTGAAGAATTTATTTGATCGGTCGACTCTTAGGATCGTGGACTTTAGCCGCCTGCATAATAAATTCTATGGCCCAAACCCGCTTGGAAAAAATTTCCAAGCCCTCCTAATTATTTATAAAGTCAAAATAATGGAATAACGCAGTGAAATCGTTCGAAAATCTTATAAATAGTATCAATAAATGAATAGTTCGAAATCATAGAGAATGCAATACAGCAGTGGACAACTTTCACTAAATACGGTATCGCCTCGCCATGTTACATAGAATTTGCAAGTGAGATATGTGTTGAACCAAGAGCCATCCCTAATGCACTAGAAGTTCAGATAAAGAGCCTTTCCCTGCTGGATTATCATGTCGGCATTTATGTAAGTATTTATGTAAATGTGTATGCTTGCACGCCGACGAATGCTGAGTATTTAGGGTATTTATTGTTGGTGTTGTACAAAATATTTGCATGTATTTCGATTAAGTTTGCAATGCAAAACTGCATTTTCCACTTACGAAGTATAAGCAAAACAACAAAAAGAATATAATGAAGTAGCACATAAATTATAATAAAGTTGGTACAAATGTTGCATATAAAATTATTTTTACTTCTTCTTAAATATCGTAAGCACAATTTGTGCGGTCTGATAGAATTTTATAGTAAACGATGTTAAACTATTTGGAACTTGTTATAAAAAACAAAATTGAAATTCATTTTCACGAAGTCCCGACTGTCGGTTGAAAATACTTTATCTGAACTGAACATGATCGCGAAGTAAGTAAATTAAGAAGACAGATAACTCTAAATATTGTAAATCGATCTCTTTCAAATCTCAAGTTTTAAAAAACTCTAGCCATCTTCTTCGTCGTAATTTGTCTAAGTCATCTTGTCAGAGCAAGGCTGTAAATATATCAAACTTTCTATGAGCAATGTTTTTTCTTAACTTTAGTTTTAGTGGACAATTATTACAAAACGGTAGTCCTTGCAATGACATATTTCAAGGTTCCCAACTTCTGTCATGTGAAAGCTCTTCGGACACTAGAATATTTATTTACTTAAAGGAGGACATTCTCAAACAAATGTGATAAGTACACCCGTTATAAAGAACTAAGACCTGATATTATTTGCATGATCCTTTGCAACTCATCCCTTGTTCATGCTAGAGACATAGCATCATTTATTTATTTACTACATCTTATCTTAAGCCTAGCTTATACGTATTGGACTATAAGTTCTAACCTAGTAACATATTAAATCTACCACAAAGTGTTAAGTAAGTACTGCTACCAACTATATATCAAATAAACACCATGCTAACCAGCCAGCATTTATGTATCTCTCCAATCAAATATGAGATATATATGTTTTTATACATATCTACAAAAGTTTATACATATATATATGTGCAATTAATGCAAATTAAAAAAAGATTGAAGTAAACATTTTTAAAAAGCACAATTTTTGTTATTGGCGTTGACTTTAATATGCTTTTAATTAAAATGAAGAGCTTTTAACAACAAACATGAAAAATTAAAAGCAAGGTCGGGTGTATGTAAATTCGGTCATATTCCAATTTAATGCTCATCATTACTTAATACTTGGTAGGCGCAAAAAATTGTTCATGTTAATTATGGAAAGTGAGTTTTACTAACTACTTCAGTTTAAAATAGGTTGTGCGCTTTTGGCCATGCAAATAACAGCACTTCAATCCTTTATCTATTATATAAGTTTGCCGAGTTGGGAATTAATCATCTTCTCCTATAACCCATTCATCAAAGTCAATTGATTTTAACCACGCTTTTGGCGCAAAAATTCAATAACACTTCATCCCTAATCCACGAGCGTGGATCCGTACTGCGGAAACCTATACATTTTATGCAGCGCAATATCAATTTGTAGTTAAGCTATACGGATAACGCCTACAGAAATAAAAAACCATAGAGACAAGGCATCCCGTTGTGTTACATGATATTCCTAAATACAGTATCCCTTTAAACATACATATAGACATGCTTGCATCGATTAGTGAGTGGGCCATCTCTTTGCTTTTTTAAATTCAAATTTTTTGTTTGCTGTTTCACTAAAATAACATTCATTTTCTAACCTCACCTCTCTGTATACTGGTTTTTCATTTTTACATTCTAAAATCGGTTTATGACCCCACGCTCTACGACCACCCTGCGCCCTGTGTTGCGCATTTCGGTCATTGATGAATCAATTTTTTTGTTTTATATTTGAATGTGGCCGTTTCCTGGTCTCAATGCATGGTACAGCTTAGCTGGTGATTTAAATTTAAATTTTTTTCCAGTTCAGTTTTTGGTAAAGCTCATTCAACCATTCAATGTGGCAAAATTGCTTTCACTGTGGCTACGACAGCCAGTTTGATGAAATTGCGTTTGCATTGTCGCCAATGTAACCAAATAGTCGTTTGTTCTACCCGCCTTCGTGTCATCATGTATACTAGAATTATACTTATGTACATTGGAGTGGCAAATTCGTTAGACAAAAAACTATAGATTCGTTTCTGACCGGAAGGCTCTAGGCATTTCAAAATATCCAAACATACCAGATTGTTGAATTTGTAGAGGTGAGAGCTAGGCCGTTCGCACTTTCTGGATATGAGGATAACCTGACCTATAATGTGGCTTAAGCGTTGCTTTATCGCATCTCTGTATTGCCGAAAGATTTGTAAAAGATGCAAGTGTTTTAAGTATTTACAAACTTCGATGTTCTTATGAAAACGGGCTGTGTAGAGATTTTTAAAAATTATTTTACTTAATGGGACAATTTTTTCCCTGCGAACCTGAAGTTGAACTCGGATCCTATCTAGCCTAAGTTTTTAATATTTAGTTTTTGGGTAAACTTATATGAAAAGTTTTCAAAATAAATGCTACCTTAATATTCGTTGAGCAACTCAAATGAACCCTGTGGAGTTTTCCAGTTGTATACTTAGTTGTTTTTACGGTTTAAAATACGGATACTTCGAGTCCGATTCCTAAACGTTCCAGTTGATTTGGACTTCTGAAATTATAATTCTGGTCCTATTTAAAGCCTTTGAGAGGTTCACACAAGGCTTATTGAAATTTATAACTTTTTTTGTAAAATTTTGATCATGTTTGCTATTTTACACTTTTGGGTGGGCGGAAGTTCTGCACTTACTAAGCCAACCTGCTCCTTTTCTTTGATAGTTTTGTATCTTTCTTTGCCTAGTATCTATGCAGCCACCTCCAAAAATGTTATGCGAAGTTTCCAAAACACAAACATACGTAGACACATGTAACCACAAGCAATTTATGTCAAAGCACGTCCCACCATTTCTACTTTGGTTCAATCAAAACTACGATTTTTTAACCCATCTAAAACCTCATACCCCGCTCAAAAACTAAATGCCTTATGACTATTTCGCTGAAATAGTTTTTTATGTCCGCATAGTTGTATGTGCTACACAGTGCACATCAAAGCCCAACCGCGATCAACTCAAAAATGTTGGTTCTGCAAAAAAACGCAAAAAACTGACTGGCTCTTTTATATGCGCTGAACGCATTCTTAGTTTTTATGAAGCCTTCCTTTGTTGGGTAGCGGAGCTTTTATTTAAATTTTTGTACAAATCGTGTGCCTGTGAACTAAGCAACCCACAGGTTAATGAAGTTTCAAAATTTCAAATATTTGAGTTAGTTCTCTTTAGTGTTAGCTCTCAATGTAATGTATGCATTTGGTTGTTCCATTGATTGGTTATTTGATTTTATCGTTTGTTTTTCTCATTTTAGCTAATGCTCGAGCTCGAGCTCGAGCTCGTTATACGCGTGTGCATTTACTTTATCTGTCACACCATCTATCTGTCACTGACATATGCAAATATATGCTTTAACGTTGCCAACATATTTTAGATGTAAATATGTGTATGAGATAACAACACCAGCTTTCATTTTTCAGTATTAAAATCTAAAAGGTTTGATGATATTTCAACACAAAAATAATCTACTAACTCTCGGGCAATATTCACAAAAACAAAATAATTGCTGGTGCGCTACTATTTCATACGCTTAATCTAAATCGCTTAAAAATATATCAAATGCTTTTTAGCTAATCCGATTAGTTTAGACGCAAAACTAAAAAACAAAAACGAGCACTGCAGTTTAAATGACACGTAAATATTAAATAAATGCCACTCTGTGTCAGATGTGACCCCTTTACAGAGTTAATTGCTCTTAAGAATGTATGTATGTATCTAAATGTTTAGATATTCGGTTTCATATTAGTTTAACAAAATTGTTCTCTGTTAGTTTAAGCCTTCGAGTCATATTTCTTTTGACTATTGCTATTTCGTTTAATGTTTTAGACATCTTTATTATGTCACGTCTGATGCTTTTTGTCATTTGCTGCGAAAAGGAAGAAAACGCGTTATACCTGCCAAGAGCTGATAATAAACCAATAATTAGATAAGTTCATGAACATAAATAGCCAGGGTTGGGGGGAGGAGTGAAGCCGCTGGTCGAGTTTAAACGGTCAGGCTTAACAAAGTTCAACATCATTCTACCAAAAAAATCGCATTTATTATAAATTGAACAAAAAGTCGTAATTATTCATAATATTGAAATAAAATTAGAAACAGTTAAAAATATATTAAAAAATTTTAAAGAGTGCCTTTCTATTAGTATGGTCAAAAAGCAGCAGTAAATTTGTCCCATATCAAAACTCTGTGGGTCTTGATTGTGATATTTTAATTATACCATTTGTAATCACTTTAGTGGATTTGAAAATATAAAGTGTGCGTTTCAAAACTAAAGATGTAAATTTCTTAAAGTCCAAATGGAAGTTCGGCAATTGACAAACCATTCAAATCCAATTAGTTGCTGATTTTTGACGACATTAATTCTTTTGGTCTCTGGGATTTTTCAAATACCTGACCTGTCTAGCGGAATTTATTCGATGAAATATTGTATTGCCACTGGGTTCTGAAAAAAGGCTAGAGTTTCAGGTCTCTATCTCACCTGAAAGTTACTCAAAAATCGATTTTAACATTCCCCTAAGAATTTTCAGTTCTTTCGATCAGCCGGCATTTAGCTGTATTTTGTTTTCTACAGATTATATTGCCATCGTGCGCTGAACTATCTACCAAGTTTCAAGTCCCTAGGTTGCCGGGATGCAAGTTAAATTCCATCACAAGATTCTTACTTTCAAAGGAATTCTCTGAATTGCGGATTTTTTCACTTGCATTGCATTTCCAGGGCTCTGAGCTCAGGTCAAAGTTTCAGGTGTCTAGTTTAACAGGAAGCTAAAAAGATTTTGCAAAATATCGTATAGAGAAACAAGAAAGGGACTTAATATAAAGGTAGGAGTAATAGTATTATCGGGAGAAAAAAATTGGGGAGGTTTGAAGTGACATAAAGAAGTCGCCAGGCTTTTGCACAATAATACGATTTCTTGATTGTTGTTGGAGCAAAGCTCGAATTTTTATGTTTTGTTTGTTAATTGATATTAGAGGAAAAATTACAACGTTATGCACAGCGATGGTATGGGATGACATGTTTCGAAGTGCCCAGCTTCTCATCAGACCCCTTCTCGGACACTGAGATGCGAACCCAAGTGTCTGCACCAAAGTCGCTGTTAGAGTACTCTAACAACTAAGCTATGATGCCCTGTAGCGTCACGATGCATTTTTCCTCTAATGTGCCATTTGCTTATTCCTTTTATACATTCTTTGGTACATATTTTTTATATGTCAACTCAAGGAAAGTGGAATATTTTTAGGCGCGTTCATATAACAGTTTTAGATACAGAAGGGCTTTTTTGCATATCAACACTTCCGTGTTATTTGTTATGCACCCGCAGTGTACCTGTAGCAATTATAATTATGGTGATCGTGACGCTACAGGGCATCATAGCTTAGTTGTTAGAGTACTCTAACAGCGGCTTTGGTGCAGACACTTGGGTTCGTATCTCAGCGTCCGAGAAGGGGTCTGATGAGAAGCTGGGCACTTCGAAACATGTCATCCCATACAATCGCTGTGCATAACGTTGTAATTTTTCCTCTAATATCAATTAATACTATTTCTTGTTTAAAATTTATTCAGATACGAACTATTTTTTTGTCTTACAAGTGCTTACACATTGGAACAGATATTAGAAATTAGATGCAGTTACAAACCAATATATTTGAAAACCACAACTCCTGCAACCAAAAGTGAGAACACGGGGAAATTTGTTAGAGCTTTTCATAAATCATAAGGGTGCTGTAAAGGAGAACGAGCGGAATATTGTTTATAATAACTTAACTGCATAATCCTCACCGTTTTAGAACGAACGCTTTTAAGCTTTATTTCCCGTATGTTGCTTACTTTCTCTCTTTTTCCGCTCTCTCATTTGCGCTCGAATTCATTCTTAGCACTTCCACTCTTAATTTATATTAACCAGGATAAAAACAAATTAAATCAGCTGCTTCATTTGCCACACAGTTTACGCTCTGTTAGCGCTCTCTCTTTTAGCTGAATTACAACGTCTTCTCAAACAGCATTCATAATACAACCCCGAACGCTCAGCCTAGCAAATTGAAAGTTTGCAGCTTTTTTACTCCTACTTCAAGCAGTTACGAACGCAAATTCTCCCTCGTGTACAACTTCGTGCGCCCACTCGTTGAAGTGTAAGTGTGCACTCTACATAGAGCCGATGCTGGGCAGCACCTTCAGTTGCTTTGATGTTGTCAAATTGTAAGGACGATAAATATGGTAACAGGACGAGTTTATATGACATGGTTACGTCGATTTTATGTCAATGCGGCTTTGTCAAATTCACAAAGATGCTGATTAATTGATGTTTAGTGCGATTTTCTGTGCAGAAAAGAAAATTTAATATGAAAGAGTTTGGTGGGAGTTAAGAAATAGAAAAAAGTGAACTATAAACAGCGAAAAATCGTTAATTTATGTGAGCTTGTATTTGCATGAGCTAATTGAAAAATTGCGCAAGCAAAAAAAAATAACAATAACGATTATTTCTGCGTTAATATTCTAAGCACATTGTCGGGTTGGTTGCGCAAACAAATAAAAAAAGCGGAGCCGAGATAAAACACCAAAGAACGAAAATATATCGTTCGTTGGCAGGCGTGCAAACAAAAACAAGAACGTTAAAGGTTTGTGCCGTGATTTCAATGATATTTCAGTAGAGTTTTCATTTGGCAGCATAATTTCAGGCGTTCAATAGCCAATTCTCTCAATTTATGTATGTATGCGTGCAACATTGTGGCACGTCGTGTACGTGTGAAATTGCAATAATTCATAAATGCAACTGGGAATTGAATTCGGTAAATTTTCGACTCAACGCAGCTGAACTGAACTAAAGCTGGCTTGTACGTGAAAGCAGTGCTCTTTATGGTGGCAACATTCCACTTAAGTTGCACAATTGGCAGTTGCCGCAGCGTCCATGCGTCGTGTCGGAAAATCGAATTAAAAACAAAAAAGCACAGCAGCAAGTAGCATACATACTTATTTAATTTCATTCCATAAATGTACGATTGTATTTATGTGAGTGCTGGTGTACCTATCTGAAGTTTGAAATTTCATTACGAATGTTGCACGATTGAGCACTCTGTTGTTGTTCTTGTTGCAAGTGCAAACAATATCAAGTGTTGTATGTTAATGTTGAAAGAGTTGTTAAAAGAGGAATGAATAAATTTATGACACAACTGTGCATGGTGGAAATTTTGAAAATTTGAACAAAATTTTGGTTAAACAACCAAATAGACATACATCTAAGTTGTGATACGCTTTGCTGCTACGCCCACATTTCAGCACTACAATAACAGCACAGAAAGTAGAGCAGAGCAAAAAAGAAACGGCAAGCAGTGCAGACAAGCCATACAATTTTATGATTTGTCATCCCAAAGGTAAATATTTGTTATGAAATTCTAGCGAAATATTTGTATCCAACACAGCACATATTTGTTATCGTTCGCCTATGAATACATACCCTTGGCTATGTTGAAGGTTGTTTCTTTGTAATTTTTAGATATTTTTTTCTTAGACCTATAAGGTATCTTAAAGTTAATCCAAAGGTTTTCTGTACATAAAAGTATTCTTAGACAGCTTCAAGCCTTTACAAGAAGCCTTTATACCCGATTAAAACTTTCCTCATAACTCCGTCATAGTTACCATCTGAGCAAGAAATGTACTGAAAGACCTAGTTTGCTTTGAAAAAATATCTTCTGCAGAATTCGCCACGTTTAGGTGAAGATAACAATCCTTTCGCTAAGATTACCAAAAAACACATCCCGCAGCAAACTTGTTCTTTGATATCTGCAACTTGCAACGAAAAGAGCAAACCCTCCAGATATAAGATAAATGAGAAACTACTTAAGCCAACTACCCATACCCTGGGCGTTTCTGAATAAAATAATAATAATATAACTTTGTATCAAAATGTTTACCTCTTTGACCGCTTCAACTGTCAATTCCCGCTAGGGGGCACTATTAGCTTATGCTTGTTTCCGAAGAACAACTAACCAAGCTAGCACGACCTATAAAGTTCGGCACTGTTTAAACGAGTCGTTGTCATGAAAGTCGGGGTGATTCCTAACGATACTTGAAAAATCCTATTTTTTTTCAATTGTGGTGGTTTTAGAGACATGCAGGACCATGATGAATTTCACAGGGCTTTTGTCTGAACTTTAAGTATTAGACTTTGGTCAAACTTAAAAAAAAAATTGGTAGCACCTACGGAAAAATCGGTATGAGTTACCGACAAAATAAATTCACGTCCAGTTGTCTATCCATACTTGAGCTCATGTGAAGTCAGCCGGAAAGTTTATTTGTCATAGATTTATAACCATGCCGAATATGGGTGCAATCGAACTAACCCACATCCATATCCATATCTAATTTGACGATGCATGAGTCGTGATATCTATGTAAATGTTCAACCTGAAATATGTCAGATAAAGTGGGTCCGGTTGGACCACTCTTTTTTTCAAACTTCCGCTAAAAAGTGTAAGGTCGTGGTTATCAACCGATTTTAATGTCTCTTTTCTTTTGCCCGTAACATGCGTCATGCCCAACTTTGTAACACTATCTTGAATTGAGCGAAAGCTACTGGTAGTATAGACCCGAGTGTAACCGAAATTTGTAAGCGGTGGGAACCATCGTTCATTTCGATTGATGGTACTGTACTTGCTTATGATTTTTTCCGTCTATTAGCGCAAAACTGAGGCAACAAATATAATATTTTAGGTACTTAATCGAATGCGTCATCCGTTGAGCTTACCAGTTTAGAATTAGAGACAGGAATATATTTTTTACGTGTTCGATATGTTATGGGCGTCCAGTCAATTACAAAATAAGTTGAAGGGACTAAAGCAACATCGTTGGACATGAATGAAATTATTCCTTTGAATAAATTTTTTGCCCCTTACTATTGCATAATTAATCGCAAGTGAATATAGGTAATTAAATATCTTATACTTAATATTATGGGAAATTGTCCAGTTGTCCTGATTGACAAAATCGCAAATCATTACACGAAAGCAATCATCATTTAATGACATCTTCGTGTTCAAGTGGAAACGAAAAGCTGTAAGAATAATTGAAGGTGGATGGACGAAATTCACCAGTCATTTTCAGTACTGATGTTAGGAAAAACTTGAAAGATAATCAGCAAGCGAGGTAGACTTTATGGCACTCCAGGAAAAGATCTAACTAATGCTTCGTATTCACAATTCCCATATGATGTTTCTATGCTAAGCTTCAAGATTATCATTAATTTAGATTAAGAATAAAGCTTACACCGTCGGAAGTTGGTTCGAAAAGTCCCGATTTATTGAGCTTTCGATGCATTGTGCTAGAAGTTACCACCTTTGCTCGACTATGTATAATAAAACTGCATTTAATTTGTATGCAACTGTGTTATCATTACTGCTGTCGCCGATTACAAAGAGTCTGGAGCTATTGCTCCATATTTGGGACACTTGTTACTTAATTAAGGCCAATATTATTGGCTTAAGTTAGTTTTACCAATTCGATAATGGCTGCTTCCATACGGCTTCTTTAAGTCCCTTAGAAGAGCTGCCACTATTCATTGTAAGCAGAACAATCATATTTTTATTTTCAAATCCATCTCTTTCTCTTCTTCCAGCAACCAAGTCATATAATGTATTAAAAACTCTATGAAATTGCGAAATCAAGACGTCTTAGCTTTCTTCATATTTCGGCGTTAAAAACACAAACATTTCGAATATTTTTTACCGAAAAAAGTTCCACATAGAAGATCCAAGAAATTTTTTTTATATAATAGAAATTAGTTTAGCAGTTTGGACAGGTATCGCGGTGATAAGAAAGACCTTTCATTTTTATATATGAAGATTTTGAATTTTACTATTTTTCCTATAGAATTCCAATATTTAATAGCCGTATTACAAAGTTTGCGCACATATTTTCTATCTATCTCTATGGCGCGATATACAACAGGTATATCATCATAAACCTCCTAAGAGATTTTTGCGCCAAGCTTCTCTTCCAATTTCTGGTGTCCCGATTTGAATTTTTCCTACAAATTGGTGGGACCTACAGTTTTTTGCCGACTCCGAACCGCATCCGCAAACCGAGTTTGCCAAACCACTGCCGAGGGGCGACCCCGTTTTGAAAAACTTTTTTCAAATCACTTTTGATGTTACCTGTACCAGGGCTCGAACCATGGACCTTCGGTGTGGTAGGCCGGCAACACTACCTTCACACCACGGCGGCCGCAGATATTTTAGAAGTTCAAAAATAATCCCAAAACTGTTTGAAAAACTTTATATTATCTTATACATATATATATATATAAGAATTTGATCAGCTACCAAGCTCTTCCCTCTGATTTAGATTATGTCAAATTATTTTTATAAATATAGCACTCTAAGAGTTGACATGCCAACTCATTTTTACCATTCACCTGGTTTATAATATCATCGTGTGTGATATCTAAATCCCGAAACAGACCCTAACTTTCTTTATCCGTTTGGGAGTAAAGGACAAAAAACAAATAATGCAAAAGTTTTTTTATAAATTACCTTTAGACGGTTTCAAATCTTAAGCTATCGGTTAAAATTTGTGGACTCTTGGAAAGATATATCGACTGTTTGCCTTGTATTATTATATTACAAAATAACTTCTAACTGCGAATCGGAAAAATTTGTGTTGTTCCCAGAATAGGGTCGCTCGTTACCTGCTCACCCAACAACCGAGTTTTTGCTTTGACGAAATTGTTTTGTTTTTTTTTTTTTGTAAAAAATTTCTGAAATACGACTCGAACCACAATTGACTGTGATATAAGAGGCATCAGATTCAGTTTCTATTATTATTGGGGTTTGCTAACTTTATTCTTTCTTTGAATTTGCGCTCTAAAATTGTTATAATGATGAGTTGTTGGTTTATGTCAATTTCTTTCAGCCGCACTATTAGAACTTGTATTTAATTTTTATTTGCTACATAAATTTTATATTTAAAGTCGTGAATATCTTTTTTGTTTGTTCGTTTTGACGGAAACGCAATGGATTTTATTATGTTTTTGTTTGCTGTTACTTATTTCTGTGTCCATCAATTTTTATGTTGGATCGTTGGAATTTGATAACTTTCCTCACCTTTTATGAGCACAGGAAAAATACAGGGAAAGTGAGTTTCCTATTTATTTTTTGCTTATGCAAATTTAGTTCATTTGGAACAAACTTTTTTATTTATTGCAAATGTATAGACACACTTTTTACGGCACCTGAGGTCAAATAAAACTAAATCACTTTCTTTACGAGCTTTAGGTGTTTTAATACTGCTTTAACATAGCTGAGCTATCTTTCTAGATGTCTGTAAGCTCTAGTAAAAAATTCCTTGTCCTTTGTTGTTGAAATGTTCTTCCTGTGAATATTTACTAGTATATTTGATTTTTATACAAAAGCTTAGCCTGTTTTCAATTATCTTCTGTAAACAAATATTTATTCTTTGTTCCTGTTTGCGATTATCGATGGATATCTTAAGTGGCACAAATTGTTTCGTGCTTTGCCACTTAGGACCACATAAAACATTTTCCTGCCGCCGTGTCTGTTTCGGCGATTAATGAACGAAAGTGTGAGAAAGCACATAATCTCACGGCATAATAAGTACGAATACGCAGCGAGAACTTAAAAATTCAATCATAATATTGTTGTTGTGTTTTTTTTTTGGCAAGTGTCGACAAGGTTTTACACCTGAAATCATGCAAATTAAATTTAATGGAAATTTTATTTTCTTGTTTGTATTTCGCTTTATTTAATTTATGATTTTCTTATTTTTCTTTTTAAGGCTAGTTACTTCCATTTGTCCAGCTTGTTTCAGTTCATTTGCGTAAGCAATTGAGTTGTTATTTTTTGTGTTTACTTTGTTTACTTCAGGTGGCAGAAGACTATATTGAAGACTTAAAATATTTGTTTATTTGACACAAAACATCTTCTGTTTTCGTTAACTGCCTGAAGCATAAAGAAATACAAATTTTATTTTCTTTCATTATTCCAATTGGTCCGATATTTATAAATAGCAGAGGAACATAAACAGATATACTAATTAATATACTGTTACAAAAAGTACAACTGTTGTTCACATATTGATAGAGCTACCAACAGGAAACTTTGTATTTATGAATTACTCATCTCGCACCAGCTTATGAAATATTCTAGAGAAAAGTTTATATTGACAAATTCCAATCAGATTTTCACACGATGCAAAATCGACGTAACTTCAATTTAGCACAAACGTAGGTCAAGTTATAAGCAAGGAGTGCAACCAAAACATAAACCGTACGCGATTAAAACCCATTAATTTTTCGAAACAAACACCGTTACCGTTACTTTGATTTGAAAAAAAACGGAACCGGAACCGTTGTAATAGGCGGAACCGGTTCCAAACGGTTTCAACTTTTTTTAAGTTTCTTTCTTTATTTTTTGGACACATATTTTCTTTTACAAAATGGTACCCTGGCTAATTTTCATTGCAGATTCTCGAGTAATTAATGAACACTATTTTTTTTTCATATATTGGAGAAAATCCACGATCTGTGCAGGGAAAAATTTTAGAAAATGTCACCTATTTTAAACCACTTGAACTTTGTAGATAAGTAATAAATCTAACCTAACCTAATAAACATAATACATTTTTTTGTTCACCAACTTGTGGTCGTCTTTTTATTTTGAAACAGAACCCGAAACAAATGTTGCCGAACGATTTCGGAACCGAAACCGAAACATGTTTAAAACCGAAACCGGAACCGGAATATCAATCCCTTGATCCTCGGAAATCATTATTAACGGTTTATGAAATAACTGTGGTCTTAAATAAAACAGCAAGCCAAAGTGTTGAATGATAACGAGTACAAGAATTCCGGAACGAATTCCGTTCCCACGATAGTAGGGCTGGTCCCAGAAGGTGATACTATCTCAGGGTGGCGGTTTAATTCGGGTAAAAACCTGCGCATATACGTAAAATTCCCTTTGCTGGGTGGGTATTGCTCACCCGAGATTTAAGCTGGAAATGCAATTTCATAATTTGCAATTCTGATTTGCATCAATAATCAAACAAAAATATATCAGCTATACTTCTAAATGAGCTAACATTCCAAAATTGAAAACACTTACGTCTGTATGTAAATCTATAACTGCAATAAATATCATGCTACGTTTACATACATTAAAAATTGCAGCGAGTTCTTGAGCGATTGTAGCTAATAGAAAAGTGGTGTTCATATCATTTTTCTACTATTCCTTTCCTTTCTTTTGACATAGGCTTACAAGGCGAGTGAGAACATGGCATTAGATTGAACGCCTCAATTGACGTGCAGTCATCTGTGTAATTTATGTTTAGCTAATGTTCAGGCATCAATGAATAAATGTATTTTCTGTGCGTTTATACGTGTGCAGGTGTATATGCATGCATGCATGTGTGCGCTCAAAGGACTTGATTTGACTGCTGTCATATAAATAGGCACGTGTATACATGTGTACGCGTATGTGTCAGTATATATTTCTCAATGAAATCCAAAGCGTTTGCCTGCAAACAAGCCATACGAACGACCTCATACTGAAGTAGAAATGTGTGAAATACTTCTCCTTTTTATTTGCGCACATCCACACACTGGCAATTATATACACATACATACATGAGTGCAGATAAGTGAAAACACTTTTGTTGCCAACACTCTGTTACGCATCGTCGCACACAAATTATTTTCTTTTCTCGTTTTTCTGGTTTGCTTTATAGGGGAAATTGTCGCTCATGGTGTTCAATTTTAATAACGGTAAACAGTAGCGATGTGTGCGTTTGTTTGTTGTTGCTATGCATTTTCACTTTCGATATATGCCTTTTACAATTTTTGCTGTTTGAGTTCAATTTTTCTTAGAATTTTTTTCTTCAACCATTGTCAATACTTCGGCTACCACTCAACTAGACCTTTATCTATTGTCCCTTCAGTCCTTTGTGATTGCCTAACATCTCATTTTCTCCTTCCTAGCGCTATATAATATTTATATCTTATGGTTTTTTTTAAATATATACGACACATGTATTAGGCACGTGTATATGTATTACTATTTTTCTTGTTGTTTGTACATATGTTTTAATAATTTTGCACTTTCCATAAATTTTTAACTAAGTGGGTCGGTCTTTCGCCACTTGTCTTGTCTCGTTTTCTCGTTTCATACAAAAGCTTTGATGGTAATATGCTTTGAAGATTGTGATTTATTTAATTCTTTTTTTCTCTTTAGTTAAGATGCAAGCTTTGTGTTGTTATCTTCTGTTGACACATAAGTGTGCATGTTTTATTTTTTCTTTCTATTCACTTTACCCCAAGTATTTGCGTGGGCTGCAGTGAAAAAAACATCCCTCCTGAAGTATGTATTATTTGTAGGAAGAGAGGTCGTCTGAAAGAAAATACTTTAAAGTAATCTAAAATCAATTTTTTTAACAAATACGATCGAGTATTTTCTCTGGGAGAAATTCATATAGTTAGGAAATCATTCTTTAGTTGGTTTTAGTAGTAAAGGCAAGCTCAAAAGCACTCAAGATTTAAATATGACTTTTATTTTTAAGTCAAATACTTAGTTTTTCATACTATCTTGGTAATTAATGGATAAGACGTATCTGCCCCGAATTAGCAGCATTGGTTTAAGTGAAACCCTAATAATTCCGGTATGTAGCTGTCGTGGTAATGACTCACAATGTGCCGTTTAAGAGACTTTCGCTATAGAAAACAAGTAAGGAAAGGCTGTCTTCGACTATGCCGAAGACTTTATACCTTTCATGAATACGCATCACGGATATAAGTGTTCGATCCTTACTCACAATTAGTACAAACTGTTGATTTAAAGATAGCCAAAACCTCATTTATCGGAACAATCGATTGAATGGGAGCTATGCATTGTATTGCTCCGATCTTGCTGGTTCCGACAAATAATTAATACTTTACAAAATGGCAGCCCATACCAAATTTCATGGAGGTATCCCTAAAACTGAGGAACTAGTTTGCGTTCAAACAGACAGACGGACATGGCTAAATGGACTCAGCTCATCGCCTTTATCATTTCGGTATACTTATTGGTGGGTCCATCTCTCCTTATTCTCATACTTACAAACATCGGACCAAAGTTATAATACCATTTTATGTTCATGAAAGGTATAAAATTGAGGGCAGAAAAGTAGAAGATATCGTGGGATATGAATTACATATAAAAACCTTTCGTTTATTTGGTTTTTCATTTTGGCTTCGATGGCTATAGAAGGAAGTACTCCACCTACCTGTGGATAAGAAAGAGCGTAGCCAACTGCTCTCGCGTCTAAATTCTCAGTAGAAGATAATTTCAAATAATTCTGTATAAGAATAAATCGGTTCAACTAAATTTTACTGCAGAAAAGAAAACACAAGCCAAGCAAAGTAGTCTGTGAGGTATTCTGAGTAAGGCTGTTTATCCAGTTCTTACTCCAGCTTACGGGTACTTGTCTACGTCCTACCTATCCATTAGGGTTTTTGTTACTAATTTTTGATACTAATTTTATTCATACCAGTATACATTTATGGTTTTTTATTTTGAACGCATGCACTTCAAAAAGTATTCCCTGGTCATGCGAACTTTGGGTGAAAATAAAAATATTATCAGAGAGCACATGAACCTAGCAATTAGTAAATAAGGTCGAATTTTTCCAACTCTGGACGTTTTAACATGTTGCATAACTTTGAATTTTTACTAGAAAAAGTTTAGTAGTTTTTGGACTACTTTGGTGTCAGTCACAAGAGTATAGTTGTATAATGGTATGTTTCTTGACTAGTTTGGTTCTTCACTGCAGGGTACTGACTGAATTGTATTGCCTGTGAATGCTGTCATACTCATAAGTCCTCTGTAGCGCAACTTCACACATCACTGCACCTTTTTGCTAACAACACATTTGAGTTGGCGACAGAACCGGAAGAAAAATGTTGCACACACTTCAGCAAGCAACAATAACATAAACCGCATTAATCACAATGAATGCATCACAGGATTGTCTGAACCAAGGAATGAAACCGAAACCGAAGCACTAACCAATATTTTTAGTTAAAAAAGAGCGAAACTGAAAACGTTTCACACTGAGAGAAATCAGCTGCAATTTCTTTACTGTACTGATTGCTGTTTCCGCTTAGTTAGTTAGAACAATCGTAGGTGAGCTTTTGTATATTTTGTATTTAGTCGTAACAAATTGATAATAGGAAAAACTTGTTTCACAATAATATTTCAACTTGTATTGGCTTGATGTGGATTACACAAAAACCGAGCCAATATCTAGTACATTGAAAAAAAAGGGTTATAACTTTTTTACTTAGCTTTGAACTGAAAAAATCAAATTTATTTTAACTAATAGCTAATCCAGTGAACGGCCATAGATATTGCTTATATTTCTTGCAAACCGAGGTCGTAGTCGCAACCTTATATTAAATCGGTTGAACACCTTGCTCTGAACCGTGAAAACGTCGTGGGTAAATGAGTGTGTTATTGATGACCAACACACTGACAAACATACATATGAGCATGTTTATTAATTTTTTTTGCTTTCTTTTATTGCATGAAAGTTGAGGCGCTCTTGAGCTTTTCTAAGCTATCTTTAAGTTTTGTAGCCCAGCAAAATAATTTAAATGAAAACCAGTAAGAAAGGGTATTCTGTTTCGATAATTTTCAATAAATGTGGTCTACATAACAGTAATATGAATTGTATAGTGGGTATACTTTATTGATACGAAAAGTTATTACGGTGTTCTTGGTATAAGCGCACGAAAATTGGCTTCAATACCTAGCCTTAGTTCAATTAGTTCGTATCCATTTGGCAATTCGCTAAACAACATCATCACGAAACGTCCAGGCTCGACGAGATTGAAATATTCGCACTTCCATTTGCATCAACGAATGTTAAAAAAAATTACATTCGTTACATCACTAATATGAGCTTATACGTATGATTAGCAAAGCACTTCAGATAAACAAGAGCTCTATTACAATTCATAAATGTGAATATGTAAAGGGTGTTTTTTTAGGGGTATAGAACTTCGAATTGAAATAAAACACAAGAAAATCGTTTTAAGGTCCATCAGTTTGGCTTTATTGGAAGGATAATTTTATGCCATTAATGTTTAAATATGATTTCGGGCATGTGGCCGCCGCGGCTGGCTCGAATAAAGCCAATTCTACAGGTCCAATTTTCAACCACTTTTTCGAGCATATGGGGCCGTATGTCGGCAATAACGCCACGAATGTTGGCTTCCAATTCCCCTAACGTTTCTGGTTTGTTGGTGTAGACGAGCGACTTCACATATCCCCAAAGAAAATAATCCAATGGTGTCAAATCACACGACCTTGGTGGCCAATTGACAGGTCCATTCCGCGAAATTATGCGCTCATCGAATGTTTCCTTCAATAAATCGATTGTGACGTGCGCTGTGTGGCATGTAGCGCCGTCTTGTTGGAACCACAACTCATCCACATTCATGCCATCCAATTCGGGAACAAAATAGTCGGTTATCATGGCTCTATACCGGTCTCCATTAACGGTAGCTGCCTCTCCAGCATTATTGCGGAAGAAGTATGGCCCAATGACTCTACCAGCCCATAGAGCACACCAAACAGTCAGTTTTTGTGGATGTAATGGCGTTTCAAGGGTCTCATGTGGATTCTCTTCACTCCAAATGCGGCAATTTTGCTTGTTGACGTAGCCATTCAAGCAAAAATGAGCCTCATCACTGAACAAAATTTTGCGATGAAAATCAGCATCGAAATCAATCTCATTTTCGGCCCATACACCAAAATCACGACGCATTGCATGGTCTCGCGGCTTTAATTCTTGCACAAGCTGGATCTTGTAAGGTCGCAAGCCAAGATCTTTGCGCAAAATCTTCCATAAAGTTGATGGAAAAAGCTCCAATTGCTGTGCAAGGTGGCGAATCGATTCATTCGGGTCCTCTTCAACACTTTGCTTTACAGCGGCAATTGTTTCTTCGGTGCGCACTGTTCGACGTCTCTGCGGATGCGTATTATCACATAGAGTAAACGTAGTGCGAAAACGATCCATGGTTAACCGAATTAATTGCTCTGATGGACGATTATGTCGACCATAAAATGGACGGAGCTCACGGTAAACTTCGCGAACTGAACCATTATTTTCGAAATAAATTTGCACAATTTGCAAGCGTTGTTCTTTTGTCAACCTGTTCATGATGAAATGGCAAACCAAACTGAACATAAATGACATTAGAGTTGCCAGATTTGACCACAAAATGCCAGTTTTATCTCTATTCGAAAAACAAACCTGTAAAAAAACACCCTGTATGTATGTACCTAAGAGCGCCCAGTAGCTACTTGATTCAACCACTAAACTATTTTTTGGTAATTTTGAATATTATTATTGTGTATCAAATTCTTGCCCATAGCGCCAAAGCGTAATTTTCCGCACTTGCTGTACATTTTTGCTTTGCGTCTAAAACTCTCGTGCTTATGGTAGTCAAAAGTCGGCTAATTTTAAGCTCAAATTCTATTATTTAAAAGACCCAATAACAAAACCAAGTTCGCTTTTAGAATATATGTATATATAATATATTTAAGAATATATGTACATTTATTTATTTATTTCTTAGAACTTATTCAAGCCTATCTTTTACCTAATTACCTTTCATTTATTATATACATGAAAATGTATACAGTTTGCCAATTAGTAGGGCTCATTGTTCTGAGGATTTCAGATCATACCAACACAATGATAGTCCCTTTTGGCTGCAGAGTACAGGCCGTCTATGCATGTGAAGCGGGAACACAACATCTGGACGGCGATGCAATGTTATATGAGAGTGATGCGTACCAATATTAGGTGTCCTGAAAGTCAGACAATATAGCCCTTAAATTGGAAGGGTTCCACAATTGTTATACGAATTGCGTTTGAATTCATTCATATTGCAAGATTTAATATTAAACCTTTGTAATATAAGTTACATTTATCTGTTTCTGTTCTATACGCAGGTTGGTTGAAATAAATTTTGTTTCTAGTGTTTACTGAATGCACATTTCTTACATATTTACTGTTATTCTTCGAATAATCTGGCAAATTGCCTTCCAATATATTTTTAATAAATTTCATTGTGTAATAAAATAGCTGCTGGTTAGCACTTAAGCAATTAAGCAAATCTCTAATAGGTGTGCCACACGGTTTACTGAGGATAAACCTCATGACTCGGTTCTATTTTTTGGCAGCTTGCAGATTTAACTGTATCTCATAGTAAAAAATATCGTTGGGAAATAGATAAAGTGAGGTTCGATTATAGGTTGGTATATCCTTCTTTAGATATTTACACGTTCTTTGTGTAAAACACACCTTTTTAGCAATTTTTCCCACGGTATAATCAATATGTTCATTTAAGCTTAGTTTGGTATCGATTTATACTCCCAGGTATTATGTGTTTACGATTTGAATTTCTTGATATAACCATGAATTTTGTTTTATTGACATTCAATTTCAATTTGTTACATGGAAGTTTTTTCAGATTTTAATGACACAATTACCGTTCTTTAATAAATATTCGTAATGTAATTTTCAATCGATTTCAGTTCTGTACCACAAATGCCTTTCTTGTTACATTTTTTTAACAGGTTTTGGTCAATGGTTTCAAAAGCTCTCTTCAAATCCAAAAATACGGCTCTTTTATATTTGTTTCTGCTCAAGTCTTTCTTTCAGTTCGCAATTACTAACGATATCCGCCAGGAATTTGACCGTGGTCATCTGACATTGTTGTGTCTTTTGGATTTCTCGAATGCAATTGGCTATGTAAATCATAGTCTTCTTTGTGATAAAATAGTAAAATATTTTGGATTCTTTGATGGTGCTGTGAAGCTTGTTAAAAGCTATTTAAGTGGCAGAGCGCAGAAAGTCAAAGTCGGTAATAGTTTATAATCGGTCCCCTTCTCTTCAGTATTTTTTTGAACGACGTCTTCAACAATTGTGCTCATGTTCAATTGCGCGCCTACGCCGATGATGTGCAACTACATATTTCAAACCATTTTGGTATGTTACTGGACTTAACTGCAAAGCTCAATGAGGACTTGCGTTCGATTCTTGAATAGTCAACTGTAAACTAACTGCACCTTAACGCTCTGAAATCCTTTGTACTCGCTATATATAAAGATAAAGTCCATCTTTCCGATATTCCCCACCTTTATATTGGTCCTGCAAAGCTTCAGTTGGTCGACAAGGTAAGAAACCTTGGCTTCGTTATCAACTCTAACTTGTGACGATCATGTCAATGTAGTAGTGAGAAAAATCGTTCCTCTTATAACCTACTTTGAAATCGTTTACAGTAAACTAGATTGGGGTTCCATGCACAAACTTGATGTCGCACTTAACCATGCTATCCGATATGGACATGGACTGTAGAAGTTCGATCATATATCTACTTTCAGAAATTCAATACTTGGATGTGGACTGTCAAACTTTATCCAAGCTCGAAATTGTATTTTTATGTTTAAACTGATACTCTATAAAAAAACCCGAATATCTTTATGATAAGCTAAGGTTTTCCATAAGCAGACGGCCAACTAACTTAATGCTGCCGAAGTTCAACTACTTAAGCTCTTCTAGGCTTTTCTGCATCAATGGCGTTAGACTCTGGAACTCCATCCCTCAATCTATAAGGAATTCGTTGCGGGAAAATAATTTTAAAAAACTTAATTTTGATTTTTTCACTAACGAAATTGCATAATGAGGTTGTTATAATATTTTATCTGGCTATACTTTATTTTATATTTTTAATATATTTATATATACATATATTTTTGATATTTAATTTTTATTTTTATTCTATTTATATAATTTTTATATTCATTATATTTTACTTTACATACATTCAGATTGCTGCTGTATAATGTTTTTATTATCATCTAAAACCTGTAGAAGTTCGTTCTTTACCACTGTTTCAAGTATCTTTTCATCACATAGTAGCGTATTGATTGGCCTAACTTCGTCCGCTCTTATAGTGTTTTTGATTTTCTCTATAGGTACAACTACGGAAGCCTGTCAGGGGTCTGGGACTGTACCTGTATCAAGGTTTTCGTTAACAAGTTGAGAGTAAAACTATCCGGTGTACGTTATAGGGTCTTTGATGACTCAGATATAATTTTTCACGATCCTGTTTTATTTTTAAATTTGCAAAAAATAACGAGTATATAGGTTGCAGGGACTTTTCGAAATTTAAACTCTAGACTGCTATTTTCAATGGCCATGCTGTCAACTCTACTAGTACATGCAATACTGTGGCTGATTTCTACGCTACTGTCAAATAAAATATTTATTTAATGCCTGCGCTCTTTCATTTGTGAATATGCAATCATTCATCAATATCTTCCTAATAATATTACTTTCTTTAGACATTGAAATACAATTTTTCAAATGCTTCCACATCGCTTTGCTGTCCCCTATATTGATTGTTATTTTGCTTTCCATATACTTGGCCTTTTTAATCTTAATTAATTGTTTGTATTTACGCCTGGTTGAATTGTATTCCTCCCAACCTGTTACCTTGATGAGGTTGTACAGGTTTAACTTGTTTTTGTTGAGAGCAGCTAATTTAGTATCGTACCACTTGTTCATGAGCTTAACACTGACTTCCTTCGATATGTACGTACTATGTATGTATATATGTTGTTTTCAAGTCAATATTTAAATTTATAAAGAAATTAATCGAAATATTTTTTTTCTTTAAATTATTGTCTAGCTCTCTGCTCAATTTTTCAAACTGAATAGTCAGGAGTGTACAATCAAAGTACCTTTTCTACATTTCTTACCTATTTTCATTTGACATACCTCCTGCATACTTTTATTAATTTCAAAAATTTTCCATTACAACGACGGGTGTCTGGTATTAGGGCACCTGGCAGTCAATTGAATGGCACCCACCTTCCTTCAAGCCAAATGCTTTTGCACATGTCAGCTGCAGTCACATACGTAAAAATTAAAATTATTTGTCTGAAAAGATTCGTAGCAATAATGTTCAACCAAAATCAGCGCCAAAAGGAACAGCAAATCGTGAATAGTCTACTTGCGTGGGTATGGAAACGTATTTGAGGTTTATAAATAAGCAAAGCGGTTTAGTTGGAAGAAAACAATTTTTGGTAGCTTCAACGAAGGCCAGACCACCACCAACATTACCGCTCAGCTTCGTTGCATGTGAAGTTATTTTTTTCTACAACTGTTATATTGATTGACTTTAGACTGGTCTAAAAATGTAAATGACTTTTGAGAAAGTAACTTTATAAAACAAAATGTTGAACCTGTTTTTACAAAGTTAATTCCTATAAGAATCTTTTGTTATCTTTTTTCTCTTTATAAATTTTGCTGCTTTTAACAAATTTCCTAAGTCAAAACGTAAAGTTCAAAAACCCAAACGAATATTTGAAGATTGATTACTTCACGGACGAAGATTGGTTTTCGGAAGTTGTTTGTGGGGAGTTCAATTTCTTTCAAAACTCTTTACAACCGAACTTTTTGTTCTACAGGGGCTTGCCAGTAAACTAGCAAAAAAAGACCTCCTAAAATTTATATAAATGCCTGCAACCTTGATTTGTCTTAGCCATTCTGAAAAATTTTATCATTTTAATATAGTTTTCAAGTTAGTCTAAACTACATACCTGCATAGCAGACGAATAAAAAGCATTTCGATCAAATATTTTCTTACTTCCTCTTCTTCGGTTTATTTATGTCGCACGCAAAGCCAAATATTTCTTAAACTTGCCCTTAAGCAGCTGGCATACTCCACCTTAAGTGGCTCTTCTAAATGGACAATTGTCCAACTATTTTTTGTGTGGAAAGCCGTCTTGCAATAACAAAAACATTATCCAACGCAACATATGATGCGACTGCTTATTACTTGGTTTCCTCCCATTTTTTGGAATATATTCTGCTTATTTCTATGTATTTAAAAAACTAGAAAACTATACAACGGATTCCAGTAGAACTTTGCAACTTGTTGCTTGCGCTTTCATTTGGAAAAGTAAAGTGAAAGGGAAGAAAACTTAGAATAGAAATAGACAAGTAAACAAAAAGAAAAAGGAAGATAAGGTAAAAGGAAAGGGAAAAAGACATGTTGAAAAGCCAAGGGAAGAGGCGACGGAAAGGGAAACGATAGACGGAAAGCTGTGCAGAAGTGGAAGGTAAATGCGTAGGAAAGCAAAAATAAAAGACAAATTTTATAGAAGGAATGAGGGAAGAAAAATTTAACACAAGCCCAGTTTCGAGCGGAGAGATGAGAAAAGGTAGTAAGAAGAGAAAAGCTCATTACTAAAATAAAAATCTGTTTATTTTGAGAAAATGTATATACAAACCGGGGACCGCCGTATTGTGGCGGTAGTGTTGCTGGCCTACCACACCGAAGGTCCTAGGTTCAAGTGACAGGACAGGTAACATAAAAACGTTTGGAAAGTTTTTTCAAAACGGTGTCACCCCTCGACGGTGGTCTGCAACCCTCCGAGTGTATTTTTGCCATTAACAAGCGTCTCAGCAACAATTCCTATGCATCTGCAGATGCCTCCAATTTGTAGAAAAATTAGAAGCAGCACACCACAAATTGGTAGAGAAGCTCGGCCTTAAGCTCCTCGGAGCTATATCGCCCCAAATATTTATTTTTTATTGTATATATTAACCCATTAAAATCCAAATAAAGTTTTGTGGTAGGAATTATTTTTCACTGTCATTCATTATTTCTTTCGTGGTTAAATAACAAGTTAAACAGAAATAACCCAATTTTTTATGCGTGGTCCTTTGGGATATCAATTGCCATAAATATAAAAGTCTCAAATTAGTTCAAAATAGACAAACAAATTCTGATTCAGTGTTACTGTTAGTTCTTAAATGAAAATAATTGAAACGAATCCAGATATAAAATAACTCAACCCCCCTAAAAGACGTCCAATTTTTGAGTTGTGGTGATCGAAACATTAAAATAAAACAACTGTTCTGGAATGCTTCGAACTCTGGACACTACTTTGCGGTATAGTTCCAGGAGAACTAGAAAATTCTAGTTGTAATAGGTTATGTTTTCTGACTAGTTTTTCCATTCCAATTAAAGGTATGTACGCTCCTGTACATATATATAAATACATTTGAGTGCATATATGTATATAACCCTTATACATAAAGTTCATTTTATGTGTATGGTATAGAAATTCAGAGTTGCGAAGATAAATTAATTCCGTCAAAAACATCAGCGAACAATAAATAGTAAAGAATATAACACAATAAAATGTGACAATAAAGAGCCAACCACAACATCCGCAGATAACTCGTCTATACAACAACAACGCCAATATGATAACGATTTTTATTGTATTTTACATTGCCATTAAATGCTTGATTATTTTTGTTAACATTGCCTTTACATTGTTGACAATGAAGTTTACAATATTTTGTTGGCCCCGTTTTGCAATGAAAAACTTTTTATTTATTTTTAGTTACTTTACGGCTTGCGTGCTTTGTTATTGTATAAGAAGCTTCAAGCTGCAACATTTAATAGTTCACTTGTCAGTCACATCTATGTAAATGCGTTTGTATGCGTAAAAATTCAATTTTATTACTACAAGAGATGTATGTAAGCGTCATTTTGTGTTACTTTCTACATATATTGTTTCAATTTTAATTACTTTGATGAAACTTTTAATTGTGCAATGCGCGAGTAATAAGTTTCTTGTTGTTTCTACTTCTGTTTCCTACGGCAATCGTTTCAACTATTTCAATGTAATGAAGTCCTGACAAAATGGGATGTATCTGCTACCAAACAACATTCATTCATTTTCATGAGAGTGGTACATTTAGTTTTGCATTTTATATTTACGAACTGTGATTACTCATGGCTATCGGTATTGTTAACTCAAATATTCCATGTACAATTGTGCGTTGCGAATTAATATTTTGTGTTCAGCAAAAGATTTCACTGCGAGTTAAATTAATATTGAAATGCTTGCTAGAAGCGCTTGGCTTTGATACTTGAGTACGCACTTTACATATGCTTTAACCTTGCCCACCTCATTATGCGTTTGCAGCATATTTTTAGGCGCCTTGATAAATTGAATGTTAATGCGCGACAAAAACTCAATCCGAAAGTACACCGTGAAAAAATCGTTATCGAAACGTTCACAACAACAGCCTACAGTGGTCTTCATGTAAGTAGAAACACGCATGATAGTTTCAAATACTTCACGATGTTGGCATACTAAGTGAAATCAAAAATTAGACCAAAAACTGCTCTGGGTGTGCTTTGAATTCTACTTGATAAGGAAAAAATTTATTGTAAATCGAACCTGAACATTTTTGTGTTATTTTTTCAAAAGTACCAACAATTTTTCAATTTCCAATATGCCATGTTTTCTGTAGATAAATCCTGATATAATCGAAGGCGACTACTAGCAAATCAAACAAAATATTTTAGTTAAATAAATCGGATAGTTTGCAAAGAAATGTCTGTCAGGTAGTTAAGAACCACTGCAAAATTCAACTAATTTTTTCTGCTGATTATTTGCTTTCACGTAAAATTATTTTGTGTTATATCTGAGCTGGGCATCCAATTATAAATATGCTAACAATAATAGCATTAGTGTTCATATTTTTTTCATCCTCTTTACCTCTGATAAATGAGTATAAGATAGCACTATTTTATACCTTCCATGAACATGAAATGGTATTATAACTTTGGTCCGATGTATGTAAGTATGAGAAAAAGAGGAGATAGACCCACCAATAAGAATACCGAAATGATCAGAGCTGAGTTGATTTAGCCATGTCCGTCTGTCTGTCTGTCTGTCTGTTTGAACGTAACCTAGTCCCTTAGTTTTTGAGATATCTCGATGAAATGTGGTGTGTGGCTGCCCTTTTGTAATATATTAATCATTTCTTAGTACCAACAAGAGCGGACCAATACAACACATAGCTTCCATACAATCGATTATTCCGATAAACGAGGTTTGGCCTATAACTCTTGTTATTAAAAAGCTAAGAACGTAAAATTTTGCATTTTTGGTTTATTTAATATACATACGTAATGTGACCAGTGACAATCATTCAGAGCCGACCAACATAACATATAGCTCCCATATAATCGATAGTTCCGATAAATTTGTTTGGGCTATAAATTATGCAATTAAAAAGCTAGGAACGCAAAATTTTGCAGATTTGGTACATATTATATCCGTAATATGGCAAATGAAAATCAGCCAGATCGGACCTACATAGTATATAGTTCCCATACAATCGATTGTTCCGATAAATGGGGCTTGGGCTATAGCTATTGCCATTTAATAGCGAGGAACATAAAATTTGGCAGCTTCAGTAGTTATTACTCGTACATATGTGTTTAGTCGAAATGAACAAGATTGGACCAATACATCGTATAACCCCCATGCAACAAATTTTTCCTATAAATGGGGTTTGGGATATCTATCTTTAAATTAACAGGGTATGACCAACAAATTTTGCAGAGTTTATACTTATTGTAAGTAAGAATCTGACTCTTAAAACCGTGATGCGTATTCATGAAAGGTATAAATAATATAATAAAACACACGAACTATTAAATGAAGTTTTTTTTATTTTAAAAAATAGGAGACCCATACGCGTTGTCCTGTCCAGAAACTACTTGGAACTCCGGTCATCAGCATCGCTCTCCTTATTTTCTTCCTACTCATATTCCTAGCTCAGATTCCCTCACTTTCATTCTTTCTTTTCTCCAACCTTTCCACTTTCCAAGTAATAACTCTCTTCCATCCTACTCCCATGCTCTGCCTTCTATTTTTCGCCACTCTCTCCCTTTCACTACTCTTTCTCTTACCTTATCTTTTTATCTCCTCTTTTTCCAATTCAGATTTTTCCTTGTAGAGAGTTTGGCGCTACCTGCCATGGATTCGAAACAATATGAAATTTTATATGACTACCACTGTTGTTGTTTCATAGTAAATTTATTTATATAAATCTTGTTCCACGCTGGTGTGTAGATCTTTACTAACGCAAAACTTAATTAACTTCTTTTGTTGCTATGCTCAGAAAGCCGTGCAACACTTTCATGCTGCGACAGAAGACGACGGGAAATAGAGAACAATCGTTAGTCAAATGCAGCGCTGCCGGTTGGCTTTCTACAATTACATAACTAAGTTCAAAGGTAACTTTTGCCTTTAATTAGATTTCAAACGTAAACACATGCACATCCGTGAAATAAGAGAAAACGGACCAAAGTGTTTAAGATATCTAAATTGGAAAATTAGCGCAACTATTCCTGTCTTCCGTAGCTTAAAGCGCTAACAAAGGTACGAGGCAATTCAAATGCTGCAAATAATTTAACTGCAAATTTAAAACACATTAATTCATTAATTTTAATTAATACCAACTGACAGCATTGTTTGGACCTAATTGCTAATAAGCTTTGCACAATATTTCCCTAGCTAAATTAGCTCCGAAGTGTTGGTGTTGGCACAGCGCTCTGCTGAATTTGGTGATAATGGAGAAGGCCAAGGTCGAAATTGCTGGTATGTCTTAAGGTTGACTAATTTGATTTTATTGAATAAATTTGTCTCGTTACTGAAATTAAGCTACTGCTATGGATGTGTATACAAAAACCTTCAGCTTACGATAGTTGAGTGCTATGTTGATTGAAAGATGAGATGTTTAATTGAAAGGTATTATAGCTTTCTTCCATGTTTTAATCTGTTTGTGGCCAAAGTTACTGTTTCGGATACTGTTAGATGCATTGTACAGATTAAAACTGTGGCGGTCAGCGAATTTCATCTAGAAAGATTTTTGGATCTATTAGCTCTAATCGACACTGCTTCGAACTCGTTTCAACCAGCAACGAATATTAGCATTTTTGCTTTATCTAAATGATTTGAAACTGATAAAAGACCGAGTTCATAAACACCAGCAAATCAACCTTTCCAAAGCAATAAAATTTATCAGCAATTGAAAAAAAAAGCTTCGGAAAGATGCCTCAGCAACAAGCAAACATTAAGAATCAAGATATGTCTTTACCATTTATCGACTACAGAAAACAGCAAAAAGTGCCGAAAAGAAATGAAAGCGCGATTGTGCCATCGATACTCTTACCAACACTGCGACAATACTGTTGCCACATGCACCATCAATAAACCACAAATTGTATCTGCGAGCATATAAGGCGGAACCAGCTAAGTGCAGCCGCAAGGAAACATCACAAAACAACAACAAAATACCTATAAAAAAACCACACATCTATGATCCAATGTGTGCTGTGTGTGTGTGTGTGCCAGAGTACACATCTTCTTCGTTTTCTTGCCACATTATCGGTAGCTATTTATCTTTATACTGCCGCATGTCACAGAGACTACATTCAAATGCACACACACCAGCAAACGTATATGAACACATACTTACATAAAAAGATAGCTGCACTTAGTGGGAATGCAATCGAATGGAAGATTGGCAACGCCAACAAGAAAGTCACAAACTGGCGTTAGCTAAAGGCAACAGAACCGTTTTCCAACGAGAAGCCAGATTGTTGTCTGACGATGGTCGCTTTGAAAGTGTCTCACAAGTTAAAACATCGTAAAAATGCAACTATATTCCGTTATAAGTAAACAAGCTATAGTATGTGTCAAACGAGATTTTGCCTTAAAATGCTAACATATGTATGTATGTTCAGAAATGCCTTCGTGTGTGAGTTTATATGCTGCCGACTTTTGCTTTTCCGTGTCTGCGAGTGACAGTGAAAATGCAATTTTATCTTACTTCATATGCAGTACCGTTAGGAGAACCTTTTTGGTATTTTCTTATTGTTTTGGTTTCAGTTCGATCGAAGTTAACGTCGTCTACTGTTGCAACTTTTGTACCGCCATTCTTTGAGGTCAGTGTCGATGTGCTGAAATGTTGCCTTTTTCCTCTCGCTTAACTGCACAACAATAAACGAATAGAAAAGCAAATGTTGTGAGAATAGGCAATAAAATGTTAAATATCCAATAAACAACTGATATCGTTTTATTTGTTGATTACTTTAGGCGATAAGAAAAAGTTCAGTTAATGTTAAAGCAGAGTGCAGTTGTTATTATAAAGACTAGAGTCATGTGGTTTTTGTTGGATTGATTCAATTTCTAATTTAATTTTGTATTTATTTTTTTTAATCATTTGTTAAGCGATGGTCAAAAGAATTTAGTAAGTCGTACGTAACTAAAGCCCTTTTTACAATATTAGTAAGACAGTTTTTGCTCTAAGCGATCTTTCTTGGGACTCCATGTATCATTTGCCTCCCTATACTAATCGCTTGAAACTTATTAATCTTCTCACCCTTTCTAGTCGTAGAGAAACGCTCCGAACAATATTTATGATTAAATTATTAAACGGTTTGGCCTCTACCCCATTTTTTCAGAAAGAAGTAAATTTTAACATTCCTTTTCGGTGACCAAGACATTTTAAACCTCTTTTCTTGAAACAGGGTAGGGCTAATTTTTTATTAAATGAGCCTTTCCGATGTTTGTTTTACAATTATAACACTCACTCCAGCACATTTGATATTTCTGACTCGCTTTTTTAGGATTAAAAAATCGATACTATCCTCGCTTAACCAATAGTAACTTTGTCAATATACCCTTTACAATCGAAATGATTCTTTCTTCGCTTAATACATCATTTATAAGTTTTAATTTTTTGTGTTACTGAGCTGATAAGTAAGCTGAGCAGTTCTAGATCTAGACACTTAACAAACCCTTGCCTTTCAACGACTCGGCAATATGTGTATATATAAAAGAAAACAGCCGTGCGTTATGCGGATGCGCCCCTCTTGTCGGTTGGGCGGGTACGTGGGTTATTCGTTGGGAATTATTATTATTCAAGGCGAAGTTGACAAAGAATACAGTACTATTCGTTTTTCTTCTTATCAAACAAGAACATTCGTTAGGTGCTGAGTAATTTTAATTTCCTCAGCAAAGTAGAAATTTTTTATATAATTATAACAATTCCTCATTTAATTGATTATTTTCTTGAGAAGTCAATTAGCGACTATTTACCATTGTCATACATTTTTAATAACTATTTTCTAATTAATATCAATCATAATTTTCTGTACCGATATAACGAAATAATCAAAAATACTCATACTCTTACAATATTTCTGAAAACGGCTTATTTTTGAATTAATAATCATAAAAAGTTATAGGCAGCTCCTTGTCGCGCTGTCGAAGGCGGCTTAGAAATCAACAAAGAGGTGATGTGTGTCAATTCTTTTTTCACGGGGTTTTTCCAAGATATGGCGCATAGTGAAAATCTGATCGATGGTAGATTTACCAGGGCTGAAGCAGCACTGATAAGGTCTAATCAGTTTGTCTACGGTGGGATTCAGTCTTTCGCACAACGCGCTTGATAGGACCTTATATGCGGTCGCGCGATAATATTTCTCTAACTAGAGTGAGTTACAGAAAGTTTTAATAAAAAATAAAGGAAGATACTAAGCGATATACTCAAAGTTTCTGGCTATTTTATCCTAAAT
Source organism: Merzomyia westermanni (assembly GCA_949987695.1). Taxonomy (NCBI): domain Eukaryota; kingdom Metazoa; phylum Arthropoda; class Insecta; order Diptera; family Tephritidae; genus Merzomyia; species Merzomyia westermanni. The sequence goes on along the minus strand of OX465289.1, from coordinate 201,044,970 downwards.
TGTAAGCGTATCGGCACCACGATGTTGCTGCAAAGTGCCATTAAATAAAACTATATTAACTTTCTTCTTCTTTTCACTTAAGCCATCGTATCATGATTTTTCTCTGTTTAAGCTTCCATTTTTTAATTGTCACGAAAGCTCCAAAGACGTATGCAATAAACTGAAATATAAGCTAAGTACATATAATAAGTATTCTATGCTCATAGCAAGAAGAGCAATTAAAGAAAAGCGGAAAAGTATTTGTGTTAAGAAGTCTTAATAAGAAAGAAATTGTAAGTAAAAAGAGTACGAACAACTTAAATCCTAATTTTAATTACATTTCCACTGTTACCATTTAAAGTTTATATACAGCTATGCTAACGCTGTCTAAGCCACACTCACACTCTCACACATAGACAATGTGATATATTTAGTATACCAGTTAGGTTTACTTTGTGTGAGGCCATTTACAGAGTGCAGTGGCCCACAAGCAACGTCAGCGACAAAATACACAAATGCCAGCACCAGACATTGCATTGTATGAACGGCCTTAAAGCTACGATCGTTTGTATGAATGTATGTGTGTGTTCGTTTAACAAATGTATGTTTAAACGCTTATTCACATCCATATTTACACTCACTTTGTTGACGGTTTTAAACACATTTAGTTCGTTTACCCGCCATAGTTGAGCAAGAGACAGGAAAGGGAAGCAAACCAAGTACAAAACAAAACCATGAAACCCCACTTCGGAGACACGAAAATGTGCATTAACGAAAAACTTTTAGCAGCAAATGACAGCAGAGACATCGAAAATTGCCCTTAAACCCATCACCACCAACGAAACTTGCAGCGCCAACAGCACCACCCAGTGTTAGCAGTTGCCAAATTTGGCATTAAGATGACTGCCAAAACAAGCAAACAATAAAAATTTGTTAAAAGTGAACCGAATAAAAAAAATGTTGACTGTATTTGTTTGTAGTGCAAGTGTAGCAAACAAAAGACGTAATTTTATTGTGCGCAAGGCTACACGACGTATTGGCAAGAACTTCCGGGAACTGCAGCCGCTTGCACTTCTTGCTGTGTAACTATTTAAAGGAGCATATGGGAGTACATTTGTATGTGATCACGAAAAACAAATACATTTATAAAAGTACACTCATTAAGCACAGCGTGAACTAACAAACAAAAACAACTAAAACAAGCAAACAACAACAACAAATTGAAAATGAGTAGACAAATGAGCGCACAGAAAATACAAACGAGTGAAAATTAGTAAAAAATGTTGATAAAGAAGAAATAAAATAGTTCCTAAAAGCCATAAAACAAAAACCAAAAACAAATAAGATCCACTGTTGGTATTTACTTTCAAAACTTACATGGCTCGTGTGCAGCTGCAGACATAATGCAAGAAGCAGCAGTGGACAGATGACTTCAAATACCCTAAGGCGCTTACCCCACTCTACAGTTGGTGTGTTTGTGTGCCTGCGCATTAAGTACTTCGGGGCAAATTTAGTGTTATGGTGCAATGCACTATGGCCACACCGCTCGCGTTTAGCGTAATGAGCCCGAAGTCGTAGGCAAAAGAGCAAACAACGACACAACCAATGCTCAGAGATAAAAAAGCGACGAAACAATTATCCAATTAGGTTTCTAGATAAATAAAATAATTAAAAATTTGGCACAATACTTTCTTTCGCTATCAACAAAGAGAAAAGGAGATGTATAACTGTTAAAAATAATGTAAGAAGTGCCTAAAAAATTGTGTTTTTCGTGCGTGAAGAAGTTGTGCCCTGCCAAATTTTTCACAGCAGAAACATGGTGACCAATCCGGCGCCAATACCCCAGAGATACAAGCGCTCGCCCCCACACGAATTCACATACATGAAGTGTTTCTCAAATATCACCGTAGAGAGAAGAACGTGAGACTTCCCGAAAGCGGCCGTTATCTACGCACAAATCCTAATCTAAAATATTTGTTTGCTGATCATATCGCTTTTACATCGCTGGACATGGCTTTTCGATATTTTTAAACGAGATGTAGCAATATCTATAGATTCGGTCTCTAAATTCCTTGCCTAATAATTTTCCTTTTAGTGAGCTAAAATCATTACTTTTACATAAAGGGGAATACAAAGAATAAAAGTAAAAGTATCTGGTACCCTTTTTATTTTGGATGGGCATATTGAGAAAAGTTTCCTGGTTACCAATTAAAACAAAAATAACAAGATATAAAAAGTATTTAAGCAATTTGAAAATCTTTAGGATTCAATACTACCGGTTGTTCCGATAAACGGAGGTACAGCGTCATATCTTTCAAGTAAATAGGTAAATTTGACAAAGATTGTAGTTGTTGTAAATAAGGATCGGATAGCGAAAATCGTGATGCATATTCATGAAGGGTATAAAGTGTTCCGTACAGAAGACAGTGCTCTCCTCACATGCACGCTTTTCAATTTGCTACCTGGCCACATCTCCCTTACATATTACAGAACATCACCCAATCAAACGACCATGTATGCGACAGCTAAGACAACTAATTCTTCGTCTTGATAACACCATCATATCTATAGTCTTGTACCAAATAGCTATTTCCTCTATAAAAAGCAACTTAACTCATGTCTGCGTGTGGGTTCACTGTAAGCGCAGTAACGTCTGCGACCCACTTTCTATCACTCAAGAAGCATCAAGATATTTTGCTAGCAGCAACGCGACAAAGGAGTCAGCCAGAGTATATGATAAAATTCTAGTTTCATAAAAATTGATGTTCAGTGGTGTGTTAGCAGCGTAAAAAAATCCGTTTTGATCCTTGTTATAAAAAACAACAAACACTTCTCACAGGCACGCGGATTCAGATGTAAGTGTATATGTATGAATCTGTGCCAGAACTTACGAGATCTTGAGTGCTAGTTAAGTGCAACAACACACTCCCACTTGCGTCTAAGAATATTTTATTTCCCAAAATATAGCCATCAGCATTGTTTGCTTTCATATTTCAAATATTACTAAATCACAATTTTCCTATCTCAGTAATTCGCTTTGGATTTTTCTTTTAATATTAGAATATAAAAATACTCAAATCACACAGACACAAGCGGTTTACTATCCTTTTTCAATTTGCTTGCTTCCTTGTTATACCTTGCATGATTATTAAATGGTATTGTAACTTTGGTCTGATGTATTAGAAGAAGAAGAATAATATAAATATACCGAAATGGTCATAGCAATAAGCTGAGTCGATTCAGCCATGTCTTTCTGCATGTCTATTTGTATGCAAACTAGTCCCTCAGTTGTATAGATATCTGGCTAAATTTGGTATGCGGTTGCCATTTTATTAATCATTTGTCGGAACCAGCACGATCAGACCAATACACCACATCAGGCTTCATACAATGGATTGTTAAACGAAGCTTTGGCTATATATATTTCAATTAACAAGTTAAGAACGTAGCATTTCGCACCGCTAAACTTGCTTGAAATAAGAATCGGAATCAAGACAGCACCCTCCTTACTTGTTATTTATTCATGCAGTTAAAATTTTGGAAGCGGTTTAACATCTTTTACTAAAATTATATCAGGAAAAGTCCCTTATGTTCTTGAGCCCGCTAGTGGCGAAATAGTTGCGAAGGAAATTATTTGTACAATTTTTATTATACAATATTAAAACAGTTCACCTTTTCTTTTGAAAATTTCTTTTACTTATTTTTGGAGAAATTTGGTATTTATTTTATTGAATTTTTGTGTCGGTAGTTATCTATTCGTTGTTTATAGCTACAAACCTGGAAGAGAAGTTCGGCCTAAATCGCCGTGAAGGTACAGAGCGTCAGATTGTTATTGTTATTTTTGTTTTTTTTTTCATACAAATATTTCAATAAATTTTAGAAGCTCCCGTCGCGCTTCTGAGTATGTGTATATATGAATTCTGTAATCAATATATACTTTCAAATATAACTTAAATTTTCCTAAATGTGGTTGGATTTGTTTCACCAACATATATTTATAAAACTATGTTTAATCTTTAACTGATTTCGTTTTATTTCTTTCAGATACTTCGAGTGCCAATTTCAAGGAAAGGGCAGAACTTAATATGCTAAAGAACTTATTAATATTAGCCAGTAAAAAATAAATCTAAAGTGCCAAAAATAAACGTTATTCGCTTATCTTGAAATTGAAAAATTTGCGTTAAAAACTTCAGATCACGATACTGCTAATTCCATTAAATTTGTGCGTTATGTCTTTCGAAGAGTACCACAATTTGTGAAATATTTTTAGCAGCTAAACTTAAGAAAAAACCACCAACAAAAAGAAACGTTTATCCTCTCAAAATGCCTACTAAATATCAAAGAGATCTCAGAAGAAAACAGAGATCCATAGCGTTTAAGTTTTTAAGATGGCAAGAGTGCAAAGGAAATGACAGTGAGACTCATTGCAAGACCAGTCAACCGATGACTTCCGCAAGTAACACTTGGCTGAGATGGTGTTTGATGCTGATAATTTTACTGGCAGTGCCTGGTAAGTGCTATTTTCTCTCAACGGTTTCGAGATAAGCCGGTTTCTACATTATGTAATTGTCAAAGCAGTTTCTCTTTCGTAGCGTTATAGAGAATTTTGCCCCGAATATCTATTCACCCGACTGCGTTTACTAACGTGTGCTAGATATATATATAGAGTTATATATATATATAAAAGGCACTGAATAATGATATATAGTATTTAATAATATAATAAAGTTGTTAAGTAAAATCGAGTTTACATTTTAAAGTTTATGTCAAATGCCTTATGCCAATGGATTCGTGGTGCCGGTGTTACAGATGTATGTTATAAGCAGGGACGAAATTATGCGGCGTGACAATTTGAAGGTACTGGAGTAAATAGTTTCAAAATGGACGTAAGTAGGTACCTATACGCATGGATGTAAGAATGAATGTATCTAACGTGTAGGTACTTGTGATAGGGTTGTTTTTGTTGACATCAAATAATGAGTTAGCATTTTTGCAGCTCCAATATCTAGAGATTAAGAGAAGAAAATGCACACAAACAGAACATAACGAAAAATGCTGCTGAAGATTGCACAATGGCGAAACCTGTTTGTCCTTATAACAAGTTTGACTGTAATCAAAGGAAACCTGTTCTAATGAAACTTAACTCTTTATAACAGAACCACTCCTTTGGCGAACGATACTGTCATCGTGTGAAAATCAACATCTTTTTCAGTTTATATTCACAAATTAATCAGAATTCAGAATTTTCATTTATAATTCAAAAATTCGTAATTCATGTTCAGTTTCAAATTTTTATAACTGTTTGAATATAAACTGAAAAAGTTTAGTGAATTGCTCGAAAAGAGATTCGTCAGAACCAGCAGATTTTTTTACTCCTCATCTTTGTTAGTATCGGAGAACACTAATTCCATTATTTTCTATGCTTATTAGCTTACCTCTTTGTGGTTAAGTTCGAGCCCAATCTAATGTATGTATATATAGATATTAGTATAAAAGTTTATATTTGTGTTTTCACTTTTCTGTTTGCTTTGTTTGGCTTTATTTTCAAACAGATAATTACAATGGTAATAACAATTCAATATTATTGTATTGCGAATTAAAAGCGAACAAATTAAGCGTTAAAATCGGGTCAAGCGCATGAATATTGCAAAATACTTAAACCAATTTGTTTGATATTCAAATTAAAACGAAAAATAATGGAAATTAAAATTGTGTCGAAACACGACTGCAATCCCTGTTGACACGTGCGCTATTACCATGGAGGTATTTAAAAAAAAAAATTTTTAAGCTTAGTTTTTTGGCACAAGAGAGATGATATTCGCCCCGTACAGAAATTGTAAAAGCAATTAAAACTTTGCAAAACAGCCTGCATTAAACATTCTCATAATGGTTATGGTGTTTATTGTTTGGTTTTGTTGCACAATGCAGTTTATTAAAAACTTTCCCTAACACAAATATTCGCCAAAAGGAGGTATGTCCAGTTGGTTTGTGTGTGTTGCGCCCAATAGCTCCACTAAACTATTTTGCTAATTTAATTAATTTCTATTTATTTCGAGTACATTTTTGTTTTCGATATTGAAAGCATAACAAAACAGCTAAAATGGTATCCCTATATTTTTTTAGAATGCACACCAACAGTTGCTAGTTTTTCTTATTAACAAACACAATTCAATTTATTTTAATTTGAAAACAAAGCATTCGGTGAGTTTCAGCTATGCCTAGGTTTGACCCAACTGGCGCTGATCGAAGATTCAAATTCGCATTCATTTCTTAGTGAAAAAATACAAGAGTTCAGATCGTTCAATGGAAAAAGTCCCATAAAATAGCATGTAAAAAATTTCATAAAAATGTATGCAGTTAGTTTTGTAAATTTTTTTGAGTTAGAAGTACATCTTTAAATGTTATTATATCAACTCAATAAAATATTGCTATAATACTTAAAAGCTCTTACCAAAAAGAAATTGCAAATATAGTCATTATAAAACAATAATTACGGATCAGGTTGAATAGTAAAAGAAAAGCAATAAACTTTGGATATGAAAGAAACCAAATCTGAATAACAGAAAAAAACCCACAAACTTTCGGAATACTGAGCAATGAATCAAAACGCAATAAAAACAACATGAAAGTGGCTACAGCAAGAACATCAAGTAATATCAAAAACAACACTCAACTACAAGAACAATCGTACAGTTATAATGCTCTTAATATTATATAAATAAAACGAAAAAATCGTCATTTTTTGCGTGATGAAGTCGCGTTCGGTCGGATTAAATGGGATTTTCTTGCAATTATTGCAGTTTTTCCTAGTTATTACTTTTCGCTTATTCTATAGACTTACAAATAAATGGTAAGTACTTATACATTCATAATTCTATGTTATGCTTTAGGTGAACAGAAAACTGTGGCGCGTTTTGCAAAAAAAAAAAAAAACAGGTTGGTGGTTGTTGGTGCCGTCTGGGACAAATCGATGTTGTGTTTAATATTCCCGAACACCTTATATTAGGAAAAAAGTAAGTTACTAATACATTCTTGTAGATTGCTTCAAAACAAGTTATTTGTTGAAGACCTTCAATGCTCGGATTAACTTTACCCTTAAGTGGTGATATCCAAGCCAACGGTATAGGAGTGGCCTGAATACTGCGTAGCTTTACCGCACTATAAGGGAATGTTAGAATTTATTTCTTGTGTTAGAATTATAAAATGTCGAAGCAAAGTATAACTAATTGTAATACTTATCTACTAACGTGTATTACTTGAATAATACTGGGTTAATTTAGGTACGAAGCATACTTTTGACTAACCTTTGCTTCTAAGACAAAAGCTAACAAACAGCTCTGAGCTGTCAGCTTCATAAATGACCCGACACGCCGGAGCTCACTCAAAATTTAATATAAGTCACATGCGGCTCACACACACACACGTACTTGCATTGCGTACCTCACTCACATGCACAACCCTTTTTTGCAGATGCCTGCCTTTAAGCACACGTGAGAAGAAATAACTAAAGGTTGTAATTATAAAGACATTTGTACATGTGTGCATAGAAAATCTCGCTCGGAGCAGCACATAAATTATATTTGGACAATTAATTAAATGTAAAAACCACAAGCATAAGACGCAGCGAAAACGGGCAAAACGTGGAGTATTTAGACTTGAGGTATACAGACGAGAGTACAAAAGACGAGGAAATAATTCGTAAGGCAAACAAGTGATAATATCTCAGAGGCGTCTTATTGTTCAGACAAATGGGCGGCTATTTCGGCTAAATAAAAGTTTTCGAGTAACGAGATTCACGATATACAGGGACTCGATTATCAGTGTTTTCATCCTTCCAGGCTTCAAATATTTTGTAATATTTTTGTGGCCACTTTAAGGCATAAGGTCTCCTATGGTCAAGAAACATCCCAACTACATAAATTCAAACGACGATTAAACGTTTGCACGGCTTTGGCCGTCTAACATATCACCTGTCGTCTCTTCCGTCCGCCAACTGGCGCTCCGAGATCGAAAATCGTTCTCCCTTCGTTCCTTCTATCGGAGTGATGAGAAGACTATAAAACAAAATTTCAGGGATATAAGCCTAAACTATGTTCATTCTTCACGCCGTTAAAAAGGCATTTGAAAAGGTCTCTCAGCGTTTGCAACGTGTTTGGGCTGTTACTAAAATCAGATGCCTCTATGAGTACCTTGTAGGAAGGGGCGTTTTCGTCCGGTCACATAGCGAGACTACGAAAATATTTCGTAAATATCGTGTAGTCGTCACTAATTTTTTTTGCATACTCGACCCTGCCATAACAGAATAATATTAGAGCAATTTCATCTGATATTGACAGCGTTTCTGACTCAGAGCCCTTTATCCAAACGATTTTGATGGGAGATTTGTCTAGTGTTGGTTTTGATAGTCTCGATTACCAGGTTTCAGAGCAGAGTAAAGGAATTCTTCTTTGAATATTACGTCCTATTTGTAGAGTTATTGAATATAGCATTAAAAGGCGATTTAATCCTTACTTCATATTGAAGCAACCAATAAAATATGAGATCCATTCGCTGGAAACTGGTTCAAGGGCACCAGAATAAAGTTAGACCCAGTTCATCCGACAATCTAACGACGTCCCTGCAATATGTGTGTGTAATTATGTGCTTTAACAAAAGTATGGCAATGAGTATGAGCTGCAGCTAAAAGTAAGAAGGCTTACGGACCGACCTCAAACACTTTGCTAGGAATTAAGACACTCTCACCTTTTGTGTGGTGCTTGTGTAATAAATGGAGATTTCGGTTAGTAAATCCCCCAGTGTATACAGCCACATGCCAATATGTTTGTATATAAGAATGCGCATTCCACTATCAGTTTATCCCCTTCCCCCCGTGTTCATGTGCACCTGCTCATTACAGTGTTTGCGAAAATGACCTCTACCACTAAAAGTACCTTTGCACGATTTGCTAGAAGCACTACATAATTCTCTGTGCCCCCCACATCTTCTTGATCTAGAAAACTCACCCATATATAAGCCAATACGCATAGCAACAACAACAATATGTTATTTAATTTTATGCCAACCTACTCTAGGTATGCCTGTATGTATGTAAACTTGGGAGTTCAAATAATAATTCAATAAATTTTGCCAACATTTCCTTACATCGTTACAACAACCCATACCCAGCATTTGTCCAATATAGACGCATGTACTCACATTGGTATACACTCACTTAATATTACAAAAATACTAATATGCACAACAAGTTGAAGTATCTTTGCTTTTGCTTTTCCAAATTGAATTGAAATATCACAATCAGCATTTCGTAAACTCAAATGAATAGCTGCTGATTATTGCATTTAATTATACGTCCAGTGTTGCTGACATTGATTTTCAAATCACAAACATCCGAGGATATAGAAATTACCAAAATCTGTAGTAATACGTATGTATGTGCATGAGTGTGTGTGTGAATATACTCACTCCCCATTGCTATTATTTGGAAGCGACTAATTCGTTTTCATTTTAATGGCTTTTGTGTGCGCCGTAGCTTTATTGAAATTTCATTTGAACTGCTTACAATTGTGGTAGGTATGTGAGCATTTGTGCTTATTATTGCATAAATATTGACAAAGTATGTACCTATAAAACACACAAATATTTACTTTATCAAATATTTGCAAAAGGAAATTATAAACGAATACTTTTCATATAAAACTTTACATCAAAATTAAGTAAACCAATTTAAACCTAAACAGCTTACGTATATACTCGTAATATGCTGTTTTAAAAATTAGTAAGGCTGAAGAGCATCTATAAATGTACGAAACCAGCAAATGCCATCGCAACGATATTGAAACTTTTTTACATAAGACAGCCGCATAAGACCATGTCTTATGAGTAACAATTTTATGTGCCATGTTATGTGAATTATGGACGCAAAGCAAGGCAGTTTTTCATGTTACAAGCTCAGCTTAAATAATATACAGTCAAATCAGGATTGCATACAAGCTCATTTATTGATAATTACGTCAGTTGCATATTATGAACGAATACGAAGTCTGAAATCTTTTCAAAAATTCTACCGCATGATAATTATTTATTGTTAATAGAGTTTGGAGATACATACGGAAAAATTTCCAACTCAAAGCAAATAAATAAGTTTTGTTTTCGTTAAGATTATGATTTGTGGTGGCTGGGTTCCCCTTGTTGTATCTGATGAGGTGAGCTAGCGATAAGAAGAGATTGAGTGCGTGCTTTCATACTCATAAAATAAGGTTTTTATTTTTAGATTTGACCGAATTTTTTTTTTTCTTTTTTTATTTCTGGGTGAACTTTTATGTAAAACTGGGTGTGGTTATTTTCGCTAATTTTTCAACTCACCACAACAGTGTTACAAAACCCCGCGAACTAGTACAGCTGTACTGAACCACCATTGATATAGGTCTTTATTAGGAACTCAAGAAAGCAGTATTATTCTAATACAGCCAACTCAAAGCTTAAAGTAACTTTATTTCGAGCTAATAAAACTCTGGCTGATATAGTTTGTAGTCATAAGTATTATCATAATACTACATTAACAAAATTAAAAATTAATCATAATTAATTAATATCGAGAGTTTTTCATAATTGCTAAAAATTTAAATAATTTATGGTTTTAGTTAGTACGCATAAACAGAAATTTGTGAAATAACAAATTAAAACTGACAATCTATCTATATACATTATGAGTATATTTATCTGTCTGTATGGAAATAACTGAATTAAATCCAATGCTTGCAAACAGATACTATGGCTGTTTTATTTGATATTTAATTAGTCTTATGTTTATTAAGTAAGTCATTCTGGATTAAATAGGATTAGATATATCTTAAACTTCAATACTTTATAGCTCAGTTGCTCTCCTCGAGTTTTCGTCCTTTAAAATTATAAAGATTTGCTGTAGGGCCCACTGAACTTTTAAATTAAATAATTTTATAGAAAACCTACTAAACCAAAATGAGAACTACTACTCTTCAGAAAACGTGCTTGCTTGGGCGTGAATTCTCTAAGTTACCTTTCTGTCACTAAAAAAGCTTTCTGCCTGACACTAACATTTATGTTTGATAATCTTGTGCATTTATATTGCTTTAATTAACTTCTATTCTACAATATATAACATCAGAACAAAGCTGTAATAACCAGCTTTAAAAGTCAACCTATGCTTTTAGAAATTTTCAGCAGAGCGTTTTTAAAGTACCAATTGCTAGCCAAAATCTGGAATGTAAGGTGAACGTCAAACGTTTACACTCAATAAAAAATAAGTAAATAGTTGTTCATAATTTTGAGACCACAAATAATATTTTTGGGGAATATCATACAAAGTTTATAGTTTGGCGGTTTTTCTTAATTTTAATTTTTCAATTTTTAAATACTAGTGACACTTAAGCACTTATAGCACATTTTTCTGGTAGTTTATACTTAAATTTACTTAGGTTGCTATTACAAAAACAATATATTTTTTTCCAAATTTTTTTCCCCAAACAATATTGAGTTGGTTGTTTAGTTTTTGCTCTATAGAATCCTTAATGCTTGAGCAAATGCTATGAAAATTTGCGTTTATATACATCTTAGTCAGGAGAATATAATGCTAATCAGAGCTCCATTTCTTCCTAGCTCTACCATGGCTCTTATTGACTTTTGTCACGGAAATGTTGCAGTAACCTAGGTTTTTGTAAGCTCAGTTTTCAAACTAGGTCTGCTTGTCCAAATATATGCCTCTTTGAATCATTTAAACTGTCGAAAGCATATTTTTTGGGTCGTGGACTATTCTAGCTAAAAATTCTTTGTAGAAGTTTTATGTTCGTGTGCTAAATTTAACTCTTAATTCTGAAAGCTTTTTGGAAGTATATTGTACACCTGAACTGTTTATTGGGTAGCTTTATGACACCTACATATGCAAACACTTATATCGTTGATATGGCATTTCATTTGTGATTTTGCTTGATTTAGTGATCATTGTCCAGCAAATTACAATTTGTTATTTAGACTTTAGCCGGATATTGCTGTGGCTTCAATAATAGCATACATAAGTACACTTCAATTAATCTTTCATTTTGCGTAATATTTATTTAAAATAACACTAATAATAAATAGATACTAAATAATTTTTCGTACTGAAATTGAAAACGTATTAAATGAATTGTTTCTGTGTTTGGAAAAAAGAGATAATAAATATTCAAATATCAAATCAGGAATTCAAGGGAATGGGTTAAAGTTTTGCACAATGGCTTTTGCAAGAATGTGTAATCTATTTAATTACACTTATATATACCAACATATGTATCTATGTAGGCACGTGGCTAAACATTAACGCCTTCATTCTGAGAGTATTATTTTCGCATTATCTATCAAAATCAATGAATACGCCCAGCATATCTCCACAAGTATCATAAACCAAATAATCGCACAAAGCTAACAACATATATTCTAATCTTATACCATTACAAATAACAATTGATTTACGCTAATATATAATTCCATCGGTCAAGGATAACTGCAAACGTTTACATATCTCTCGAACATGAAGCACTAACATATGTAATTTACGGGGGATGTTGAGAGTGTAGAAAGAAAGCTAAACGAAACAAATTACATAACAAACACTTGCATTGATTATTGCCTTATGGAAGGAAATTTCCATTGAACTGTCAAATGGTTTAAGCAATATCAAGAAAATCAAACAGAACGTGGCAAAACCTGCTCTTAACGAATTAGATTACAGATAACTGTTTTTGTATTGCTTGCTTTTATTTGGATTCGATGCTTGCTATAGAAAAATGTGTTGAATTTTTTCGGAGGAAAGTTTTAGCGGCTCACAAGTTCTATCAAACGTATTTGAAGTTTGAAGTGGTTTGTGGCTAGATTGGCTTTGACATCAGAGAAGCTGCCTTCGAAAGGAATTGGTTCCCAATAACAAATGGTATTTTAAGTAGAATCCCGACCCACAACTTGTTAGAGTTTTGTTCGTCCGAAATTGCGCGAAAATGGTAGTTCCTGTGTTGTTGCGGTTATCAGAATATTTTTATTTTGTTTTTATTTCTTTTCCATTCTAAATTTTTCTTATATTTTCTGTTTTGCTATGCATTTATGTTTATGTATGCTTTTTATTCGTATCGTTCTCCATTTTCCATTAGACTTTTCACTTGATCCTTTCTTTGTCTTCTTTTATTTCGCTTTTGCAACTCGTTTTTTTTTTATCTTGTCAAGAAACCTGGATAGTTCACACTTAGTGAAAGGTATTCGCTTTTCAGGTTAAATACCATGAAGCAATATTTCCATGCGGTAAATAAAATATTATTTGCGATTGAGTCCTATTAAAAGGTAGTTCGAGCACTTCTGATGTGAATGGGGTTTTATGGCGCAGTTTAAAATATGTAAAATGGCAAGTCTAGAGTGAAGAAAACATTAAGGTCCCAGTACAATTAAAATTAAAGAATTTTTGTTCGAATTTGCTTGCAAATTCGTTCTACAGCGGAGTCTTTAAGCACACTACAAAGCCTTTTGAATTTCAATTTCCGAATAATAAAATCGTACACACTTTTAGCAATTAATATGGAAATTGAGTATGTATGTATGTAAATACTTTTTGGCAGCCGCTTTTGCTCAGATTATAGCAAAACTGGATTTAATAAAATGCCATTAGTTTATGAAATGTTTTGCACAGGGAATCCTTTTAATAACAAAATGAAGTTATTGCATTCTTTCATTTCTTTTTCTGCCTAAATCCTTTGATCAGCTAAGAAAAATATTTTAACTGCTCTTGTTTTTTGAATGAGAAATAAGTAGCTTAGTCGCTCAATCAATCTGTGCATTAGGTTGGTATAGATTACGAAAATATATTGTCAATTATTCTTCGAAGAAATACGAACGTTTTATGAAAACAAGTTACAAACTCTTACAGCATTTAAAAGTTTTGTAGTCCAACAAATTCTCACCAAAGTCAAACAGCTTTGTATTTAGACATATACGATAAACACAAACATACTCAGCAGTATTTTAACAAAAGAAAGAGATTATAAAAGGTACATTTAAAAAAAAAGTCTGGTATTAAAATTTACCAAGTCACTCGGTGTAAACTCAGAGCTATAGCACAAGCTATGTGATCCTGAATGAGGCTGACAGAGTCTGCATTGCGAATCAGTTGTTGCGGAAAGCTTTATTATTTCCTCTTATTTGATATTGTTGTTGGCATTATAGAGCTTTCAACGGTGCTCAATAGCAAACCAAACCATATCTGTACTGTAGAAAAGTCTATGGAACTAAATGTGAATGTGTCAGAACAATTAATATCGAGTTGTCAAAGGCACTGAGGTCAGAACAATCACAGCTCAAGTACAGAAGGCATGGCAAACAAAACTTAATCTCTAAACAATAACTTAACGGCGAATTCATACAGTATGTATGCAAATAGTTTCAGACAAGAATTGAAAACAAAAGCTTTGACTACTTAAAAATAAAAATTAAGTACATATAAAGAGTAGTTGAGCCCAATTTGCTTCGGCCCAGTTTCACCAAGAAGATTAAAAGCACAGTAAGGATGCTTTCAACCTTTTAAAGTTAAAACATATTTTGACCCCAAAAAAAAGCAGCCTTCTATTCGCTGTTAATTTGTTTTTTTTTACAAAATACACCACAATCATCATTTTGATGCACATTGAACTAGTTGGATCAAATGCATAAACAAATATATTTACAAATTCACTGAAACGGAAATTGGATTTAAAAAAAATTAAGCAAGTACACGTATAGTACCAAATTAATATTACTTGTTTTATAATCAACAAAAATAAAAATAAACAAATAAATTTAAAGAAAATTATTTTTCTGCAACGGTAATAAAGCCGTGGTGACGGGATAAGTTCGGTCAAAATCGCCCAGGCGGTTAGATGACCATTTAAAGTAAAGACAGGATAAGTAACTTTTTATACCCATCATAAATTTTCAAATGAATAAGTTTGTGTAGTTAGAATCTACAGTGAGACCAACAAACTCTATACTGTGGCCTCTACTGAGTAGTGAAAGGAAGAAAACTGCTCACAGAACAAAGGGATATTTTAAGTCGTGCTTTAAAACTTCGTTAAAAATCTACTTTTATATAATTTCAAAAACATTCTCCTGGCATAACTTCAGTTTTTACTAACATGAACTGGGTATATGTGCAGTGTGCTCATAGTTATACCCAAACTTTGCACGCCCATGTGTAAGTAAGCTTGCGTGGTTTTTCCAAATGCATTCTAGCATGAAATTAGTTTCGAAACGTGTGCATTCACTTAAATGCATTCGAATGATTTTTTACGAAAAATATGAAACGAATGGCACAGCGTATGCAGTGACGCAATGAATTAGATCCAGATAGTTACGTACGTACATATAGGTATTTGATGGCATGTAGGTTTGTCAGCCTACAATAGGTTCGTGTTACAAAGTTATGCATTTCGTATGCAGATCAACGTAACACACAAAAATTACATTTAAAATTGTATTCCTGTCATGCCAATGCAATATTCACTGCATCTAATTACATGTCATTGGTATGTAAAAACATGCGTGTTGACAAAGAAGGGAGACAAAGGTTTACTTTGATTTACCCAGCAAGAAATCATCAAGTTTGTTCTACTTTTTGGCCCATGCTCTAGTCATTTGCTGCCTACACGAGAGACTCTTTACTACTCATTAAATAGTGGGAATCAATTTAATGGGTATACCATTCCACGGTTACCAGTCATGCATCGGGTATGATGGGAAACTTATAGACATTGACTTTTATTTGTTGAGATAAAACTTTACTTCGCCAGCAGCGTTCTCAATAAAAATATCAAACACATATAAGTAAATTGCGCTTCGTAATGATTCGAGCTGGGCGTTTCTTTAAGCATACTTCCGGCGTCCATACTCGATTTTATCAGAGAAATGTATGGATTCGATACAAAAAGGTGAGCACAGATTTGTAAATTTAACTGCACTTCATGGATTCCATGACATCGTACAAAAAGTTTTTGTAAATTCGAAGTAATCACACAAATACAAAAGCGAAATCCAAAAAAGAAAATAAATAATAAAAGTTCCACCATCTCCTGGTTTATATAATTGTACTCTAAAACATTGCAGCATTGCTTTTTTATACCAACAATTTTTGTTGATTTACGGCCTGTACATTTTTAAGTATTCATGAAACGAGCTCAAAGCCAAGAATAATAATTTTTCACTTTTTGAATTCTTGTGAAAATTATTATTGTTTTTGTTTTTTAATAATCATTTAATTAATTATTAAAAGTTTTTTAGTTGATAGCGTTGTTTTGTATAGTCTTGTCCAGCTTATTAAAATCACTCTGTGTGCCTGGATTAACAACCATATCAGTAAAATAAAAATTGACATTTGAATAATAAACTAATTCTATAAATTTACATTTGCTGCTATCGGCAAAGAGACTCTCCGTTAATAATAAGCATGATATTCTTCTAGGTTCACTTCGAACTTACTGGTCTAAATGAAGTTCTTATATAAAAAATTTTAACAAAGTTCATCACTAGGCAACAGAAAACTTTCGGGTGGCGTTTATTTCCCTTAATTCAATTTTGAACCGGAAAGGAAATTATTTTAAATTTGTTTCTTACCAACTTTATGCCCTGCACCTTCAACGCACCGTGGTATAAATTGTTATTAATTCGGGTGAACTGCGTGGTTGGGACAAAATCAAAGCAAAACACATAAACCAATTTTCGCCTATTGCGCGTGTCAAAAAATGAAACAGTGACCTCGCTTTCTCTTCCCCTCAACATCAGTGCTAAATTTTGTTATTTTTTGTTTTGCTTTTTCAAGTGATTTAGTGAAATTTTTTACACTTCCGCTACATTACCTTAAACGTCCTAATAGAGGAAAATCAAAGCCCATCGCAAACAAATGTGGGTAGCATTAGCCCTATGTTGCGTAATTACAGTCCTTCGGCCAATGAAATGTTGTGACACATACTCAGCTGTCACTAGGGCGTCTCGCGGATGTGCTTAGTTTTTGCTGTTGTAAGAAAAGTTTCTTTTTTTGGCCTCTGCAAAGCTTTCGATAATTTACAAATTTCCATTTCATTAGTAAACAAGTGAATTTCGCACTTCCCATTTACCCTGCTCCTTGCTGTAGCAAAAAATCAAAATTTGTTTAACATAAAAATTGAGCAAAAACATAGCTGTGGGTTGCGGGTGGCACACGACCTTAAATGTTTTTCCACACAGACTAAATGCCAAACAGTTTTTGAGTTTCACACTCTAAAGTTTCTTTGTATTGAGTGGCACATTCAACATTCACTGGCGCTGGATAGTGACGGCTGACGGCGAACATTGAGCGCTAAAACTTTTCTAATTTCTAAACGCAAATACAAAACATATTTACAGAAAGTGAGAAATATGTTATCATGTCGCTTTTTACTTTCGATTTTTCACTTTTAGCTACTCACATTTGTTTGTTTGTTTTCAATTTGCGCTTACAACACTTTGCAGTCAACCGTGAGAGCATGTGTATGCATGTTTAAGCTTTGAGTGGATGAAAGGCGATTCATTGTCGTCTTTCCTTTTTTACTTTTTGCTGGGTGATTTTTAAAATAGCTCATCCGCGTGACATTGTTGAACTGTTTTAACCCCACTCTCCTGCTACAACTGGGACTGACTGCGTTCACTTTTGCTCTTCAAATTTGAGTTTCCTGTTCATTTGCTTTTTATGTTTTTGTGATATAGATTTTATGTTGCTCTTTTCAATCTAAGTGTCGAAATAATCGAAAATCGATATGGACGATTGGACTGTGGACTTGCTACGAAAGCTTTATTTTACATGGTTTTTGTTTCTTAATAAAAAGCAAAGGAAAATCTAAGTGCTTGAAATATAGAGCCTTCATTTTATCATAAATTTAGTGTTTCATAAGACGTTACATAAATGGCATTTGAGGGTTCCAACATAATTTGTTGGTTCTATAAAAGAAGAAGAAGATACTTTTCATTAATCATGTTATTTGTAAATTTTAATTTAAAGAGAAAAATTATCTCATCCTTTGGTCAAAGGAATCAATGAAGTAGGTGAAAATGAACAACAAAAATAAAAGCAACTTTTATTCGGCAATTAGAAATTCACCAGTTGGTGAAGTGACCGAGCGGCCTCAAAGTTCATGGTAAGTGTAGTTAAGCAGCTCCCAAAAAAATCTATCGGGCATAATTGAATGCCCCTACTGTGGTCAAAACCCTTTTATATATTTTCCCTTAAGTTGTAAATAACCGAAAATCAGTTGACTCACCATATTTTCCAACATTGCAAGAATACAACTTTTTCTATATTGCTTATAGTTTCCAGTCTCTTCTTTGGCATAAGCATGAAGTTGCCCTTTGCTGAAAAAAGGGTAGCATGCTTTGTAGATTTTCTTGGACTGAAATCGTTTGGATCTATTATTTGATGCATTGAGTTGGGGATACCAAAATAAGAGTTGACAATACATCGAAGCAGAAAAGGTAAATAAATAATACGAAACAGAAATCATTATAGATAAATTTTGCAAAATATAGTCCTCTTTGTTTAAAAAAAAGGTATACAACAAATCTTGATAGCATGCCCATACTTGTACAACAACAAGAACACTCCTACCCAAAAATATCTCGTGGCAAGTTCAACCGAATGTCACAGGCAGCTCTCAGTACGCCCTGCAAATTTCTTCTTTGTACATAAATTTTCGGCTTCGAATCTTCTATGGAAATTTGTTGAAGCATAGCGAATTAAAATTCCACTTCGACGTTCGAAAATTTAATTATTTTCATTTTGTCCCTCACTTCTTCTTAGGTTTTGCTGTTTGCGCTGTTTTTATTGCTTTGCAAGACTCGAATATGCACAGTAAATTTCTTTATTTTTTTACCAAACTTGATTTCCAAAATTTGTTCACTATCAAATTCGTCAATACGTGACACATTGGTGTGAATTGGAAGGAAGACTTGGTAGTGATTAAACATCGAAATTATACTGTGGGGGGTTTAAGGCAATTACATGCGTGATAAAGATTGTGCTGACAGCTTCTATAAGAAATTGCATACACAAGTAACTTGCTTTTCCACTTCTGTGTTTTTAGTTTGTTATATTAAAAGTATTGATACAAAATACATTTTGGATTGAATTATTTGTATAAATGATTTAACTTATTGTTTTCGAAGTTATCTTTTCAAAACTGCAATCGAGAAATATGGGTTTAATTTAATCTAAATTTGATGGAATTTCTTGCTGGCAATAAAAAAATTATAGCCGGCAAGCGTTCATGATGTAGAAAATTTTGTTTAGTGGTGTTTATCTATTTCTTTCACCCGCTAATGCAGTCCATAGAAATAAGTAAGCAATGAAACTGCCTTGAAACCGCATTTATTTAAAAAAGAAAACTTTTAAACAAATAAAAGCATATGCGGTCTGAAGAAAAATGCATACGTGTCATAATACTAAACATCACATTCATCCTCCGTGTATCCATGAGAAATATGCACTAAATTTTTCAAAATATGACGTAGAGAAAGTGTTTTGCTCTAAGTACACATAAGTGTGAGCCGAGCGGGGCGTATACGTAATATATTTTATTCGTGGTAGGAAAGCTGTGGGTTATTCAACGAATATATGTATATGCATGTAGGTGTGCCATGCAGTAGACAGTTTTTTAGGAGGAGGGGTAGGAGTTACAAAACAAGACTGTTTAATTTTTCTAAATACTTTTTTTTTATTTAAGCAGTAGTGGAGTATTTGATTTATTGTTGCAACAAGATGAATATCAATATCTCTGAAAATCATTAACATCTTACCGACTTAATATTTTGTCCCCTAAAATTAAATAAAATCGCTTAAATAGCTAAGGTTTAGATATTATCAAGAAAATAGTTAATTTCATGGTTGAAAACACTTTCAAGCAACCCCATCCCTCCGCCTTTACAAATTCGTGGTACGTATGTGGTGTACGTAATGCTGCACTCCGCCTGCACTTAAATGCTATATTCACCGCGAACTACGCACTAAAAAGTTAAAAGGAAAAACATTTAAAGCAAAAACAAAAAACGAACAAAAAAATTAAGTCGCAAAGTAGAAGAGTTAAAAAGTAAAAAATAAATGCAGTATAGCGAGAGAAAATAAGAATTTTCATTTTTCTTCGCTTTTTTATCTTTTAAGATATACTTTTTGCCTGAACTACTTTAGCAGTCATCTATATATGTTGTGGTATATACATATATTAAATGGGTATAAACATTTGTGTCTGTTTACCAACAAATAAGACTAATATATGGTGATAAATGTACATGTATATATATAAATATATATGTATGTGTGCCTATGTGTTTGCTGGTTTAAGCATTCTTAAGCAGCGACGTTGTGGCAAGTGAAAAATGGAAAATGGTCGTATTGTTGGTACTAGCGTTGGCGCTGTTAAGCTTTTAAGGGATTTCTTTAAGCATTACTCGCACAGAGAAGCACTTACGCCAGCGCACCAAACCATTTACTATCACAATACGAAGAATGGAACAGCATGGCATCAGTTTCAAATTTTTTATACTATTTAGCATTTATTAGTCGTGATTTGACTGCGATAGCGATTAGAAGTGTTTCTCTGCACTTGTGCAAATAAACATCAGCGCACCGTTAACTCGCATATCTTTCTCATTGTTTGCATTCACTCTGTGTTTGCATGCATTTTTCTTTGCTATAATTTATTTTTCTTTCTAAAAAAAATAAAAACAATTGACCGTTGAAGTGACCAACAACAAAGGCACCGTTTGGTGCTGAGAGAAAAACAGGAATGACTAACGAAAACAACGATGATCCAGACATACAATGGCAAAGCGTACCAGTGGCTAAAAAACGACCGCATGGTGGTTCACCTCTAATATGGAAAAGACCAGCATTAGTCGATACACCTGGAACATCTAATAGTGCTAACCGCTTTGATCTGCTAAGAGATGACGACAACCTTGACAACGAAAATCATGACAATGCAGCTGCGATGGAAACTACTAATGATGAAATCAATGATAATGTGAACAATAATACTGAAGGTGAAGTCAATGTTAAGCCGCCGCCAATATTTCTTTCTGATGTCAATGATATAAGTGGCATGATGTCATATATTTGTAAGTACATCCAGAAAGACAGCTTCAGCTTTAAATCTCAAAGAGATGGAAACGTAAGGGTTCTAGTTAAGACTGTGAATACCTATAGGCAGTTAGTGGATTCCTTAAGAAAAGATAACATTAAATTTCACACTTACCAGCTAAAGCAAGACAGGGCATTTAGAGTAGTTGTCAAAAACTTGCATTACTCTACTCCCACTGAATTCATCAAGCAAGAAATTGAAAATCTAGGACACCAAGTAAGAAGCGTTAATATAATTAAGAGTCGTATCACCAAGGAGCCCCTAAATATGTTCTTCATTGATCTTGAGCCAAACAACAAAAACTCTGATATATATCGAATTAAATCTATTGGCAATGCTGTTGTCAAAGTGGAACAGCCAAGAAAAGTAAATGGCATAGTACAATGCTTTCGATGCCAGGAATTCGGGCATACCAAGTCCTATTGCACAAAAAGCTACAAATGCGTGAAATGCTCTTTAGATCATCCTACAAATGACTGCCCTAAAAGTAAAGAATTACCTGCGAAGTGCGCGAATTGTCTTGAAAGTCATGCCGCTAGTTATAAAGGTTGCAGGGTGTATCAACAACTGATAGTTCGTAAAGACAGCCCGTTACGTATTAATACACAGCACATAAATACAAATACTATTGAATCAACTAAATCTAAAAACATAAACCAATATGACAGTCAGCCCACCTACGCACAAGCGCTTCAAGGCAACCAAGCACTTCAAGGCAACCAAGCGCCTCAAGGCAACCTTGGGTCAAGGGACGAGAATCCATTTGAAAGAATTGAGGCCTTACTTGCCAAGCAATTCGAATTAACTAACAACCTTTTAAATATGATAACTCTTTTAATTAACCAATTATGCAAATAGATCAAATAGATTTACGTATTGCAATATGGAATGCTAATGGTCTTTCCAATCACAAAGATGAAATACAAGTATTTTTGAAGTCAAACAATATTGATATTATATTAATATCTGAAACACACTTTACTAATAGATCTTTTTTTAAAATATACGGCTATGACCTGATTTGTGCAAATCACCCAGATAATAAAGCTCATGGAGGATCAGCAATAATCATAAAAAGCAGTATTAGGTACAGGGTTATGGATAGCGTGAGTAGTAACGCTATACAAGCTGCTTGCATCCAAGTGCAGTGCTTACACTTTGATTTAAGTTTATCAGCCGTGTATTTTCCACCAAGATTCTCTATAAATTGCAAAGAATA
The DNA here is from genome assembly GCA_949987695.1 of Merzomyia westermanni. Classification (NCBI taxonomy): domain Eukaryota; kingdom Metazoa; phylum Arthropoda; class Insecta; order Diptera; family Tephritidae; genus Merzomyia; species Merzomyia westermanni. The sequence goes on along the minus strand of OX465289.1, from coordinate 201,022,608 downwards.
CTGGGACTTTTTTCAGAAGCTTGGGACGAGATTTATTGCTGGTGGTGATTACAATGCCAAACATCCCTGGTGGGGTTCAAGACTAATTAATCCAAAGGGCAGGCAACTTTATAAGTGCATAACCGATAATAATCTCTCCACGCTATCTACAGGTAAACCAACCTACTGGCCTTCTGATCCTAGGAAGATTCCGGACCTACTAGATTTCATAGTATACTCAGGTATACCCCAACACCAAATAAGTATAGCTGAAAGCTTTGACCTCAGTTCGGATCACTCGCCACTTATTGTAACCTTCAACTCCGTGTCCATAAAATCGAGTTCTCCTTACAAGATTATTACATCGAAGACAGATATTACTGCGTTCAAAAACTGGCTTGAAAATAATATTGATATAAAGGTGTCCCTAAAAACGGGCACGGAAATAGACTTAGTCGTCGAAACGTTGACCAACAAGATACATGAAGCTGGACTGTACTTTACTCCACCTCCAAAAGAAAAGACAAGAAGTAGTGAATTTATATCGGCAGAAATTAGACGATTAATAAAACATAAACGAGCTTTGAGAAAAAAATGGCAAACAAGCCGAAGTCCTGAGGACAAAACAGTGCTAAACAAGGCTAGAAACGAGCTAAAGAAACAACTTGCTGAATTAAGAAACGAATCAACTGCTGAGTTCCTAAAAAATCTTGATCCCTTTACACATGATTTTGAATACACCCTTTGGAGAGCTACGCGATATCTAAAGCGACCTACTAGAAGAAATGTTGCTATTAAAGACAACAATGGAGTTTGGTGCCGGTCAAATGAAGATAAAGTGGAGGCATTTGCGCAACACCTCTATACAGTGTTCCAACCTAATCCTGATGGTAATAGAATAGATGAAGAAATTTCAAACTTCTTAGAGGCCCCTTGCCAAATGAGTCTTCCAATAAGCCATATTAGCACAATAGATGTAGAACTAGAGATTAAAAACACTAATAGCAAAAAATCACCAGGATATGACCAAATAGATGGAAAAACTTTAAAAACCCTGCCCCAAAAGTGTATTCAACTATTAACGCGTATATACAACGCAATGCTAAGACTAGACCATTACCCAACGCAGTGGAAATGCGCAGAAGTTATCATGATACAGAAGCCCAATAAACCTGAAAACATCACGTCATCATACCGACCGATAAGTTTGCTGGTAACATTCTCCAAAGTATTTGAAAGAATACTTCTGAGAAGAATGTTGCCAGTACTGGAGAAAAACAATATAATACCGGAACACCAGTTCGGGTTTCGAAGAGGTCATGGAACAGTAGAGCAATGTCATCGAATTATCAATCATATTACAGAGGCTCTGGAAAATAAAAAGTACTGTACAGCAGTTTTCCTAGACATACAGCAAGCTTTTGATCGAGTCTGGCATAAGGGAATTCTATATAAAATCAAGAAAATACTTCCGGCTCCATACTACTTATTACTAAAATCATATTTAACCAACCGGAAATTTTATGTTGTAAATCAAGGCGTAACATCTAATATATACTCCATAAATGCTGGTGTGCCGCAGGGCAGCGTACTGGGTCCGGTATTGTATACAATATTCACTGCTGATTTGCCCGTGATGGCAGATGTAAACATTGCCACGTATGCTGACGATACGGCTATAATTGCAACATCTCTGATACCAGGAGACGCGTCACTGAGTATACAGAAAGAGCTTAATGAAATAGAGAAATGGTTGCACAAATGGAAAATTAGAGTTAACCCCCAAAAATCTACGCATGTAACTTTCACTCTTAGAAGAGGAGACTGTCCTCCTGTTAATCTTTGTGGGACTCAAATACCACAAAATACGACAGTGAAATATCTAGGTGTACACCTCGATAGGAGGTTGACCTGGAGACCGCATATAAATGCCAAAGTGAAGCAACTGAACCAAAAAACAAAAAAGATGTCTTGGCTTTTTAGAAAAAAATCACAACTAAGCCTAGAAAATAAAGTAAGAATCTATAAAGCTATCCTTAAACCGGTTTGGACTTATGCATTACAACTCTGGGGAACGGCAAGTCACTCCAATGTGGAAATAGTTCAACGCTATCAGTCAAAAACATTAAGACTCATAACAGGTTCTCCTTGGTTTGTTAAAAATGAGGAAATACATAAAGACCTCAATATACCTTATGTTAAAGAAGAGATAATAAAATATAGCAAAAAGTATGTTAATCGACTCGACAAGCATTGTAATACTTTAGCCATAAATCTCCTAGATAATAGTCAAAGTACACGAAGACTGAAACGAGTCCATATATTAGATTTATCAGATAAATAGTATAAAATATCCTAACATAAAATAGCATATAATGGTTAGCCTCAGTGGAGACTAAACCATTCCTGTTAAGTACCTAGGTTAAGATTACAAAATTATACCATTTGCTTATTGTCATAAAGATAGATTGCAAATAAAAGTATACAAAAAAAAAAAAAAAAAAAAAAAATTTAGCATTTGAAATATAATCAAATTTTTCAGAAACTCTAGTACGAAACGAGTAAGGGAGTCTAAGTGCTGGTGAAAGTGAAAATTGTATACCGAGCTGTAATAGTGAGGTGTGGAGTAGAGTACCAAAGTTCCAAACTTGTCACTTGAAATTGAGAGTATCAATTACCTGATTTGCTCGATTTACTCTGCGAGTAGTTCCAACAACCGTGACTTGCTTTCCTCGTTCTAGACTGAGGGGTTCTTAAGTTGTTAATGGTAGAAATTTTAATATTTGTTCACTCAAGTGTGGACGGTACATTCTAATCAATACATCTACCAACGGTTATCATGTTAGGTGCATCGGTCAATAAATTTTTTTTTATCTGTTTTTCAAATCTTATCAGCCAAAAAAATATTAAATTTACTATGAGATAAGGCTATCAAGGGCGTTCGAAGTCTTTTGTAAAAGAGAATCACGCTTATTTACCTCTCTATCTGAAGGGGTTTTAAGGCATCTATACCACTGCTATGTAGGATTGATTTGGCACGTTTAGATAGAACGGAAGGCAATATTTAACAAGTGCCAAACCTGAATAAGTTTTGGAACTTTGAAGCTCGCTTTGATTTATTTTGGTATTAACCTTCAAGTGGAGAAGGATAGAATATGGAAACGAAATTATCCTGAAGACAGTCTGGGCCAAATTATGTACAAGAGGGCTTATCTGCAACTAGTTTCTTAAGCATATTATCATGCTGAATACATCAAGAGAAATGCAAAGTGAAGGATTCGTCACTAAAAATACTACAAACAATTTGGTTGATCAGACTTTGTATCAATCATATGCAAAAGTTACTAAAGTAATTTCTAGAGGTTTGGTCCCATGCTAGTATTTTTCTCTGTTCAGCCCAAACTTGTAGAAACATTTTCTGAACATACTTTTAAATTACTTGAATGACAACTCCTGAAAACTATCGAATTTTTGGAAAAACATTTTTGTTTTTAAGAATTTTGAGAAATTGAATTTTGGAGGCATTTTTCAATATACAGTTAAAAACTAAATTATTTTTTGTTGAGATATTCTACTGTATTTTTATATGAGGGACCCAAGTCAAAAAACAGTCAAAAAGTCAACTAATTACATGCAAACTCTTCAAGCAAAAGTGAACGCTGAAATTACCAAAGCTCCAGCCCTTAACTAAATGCTGATGTACACCTTTTTACAGCAAAACTCGTATCATCTAACAAAATTTTTCACTCTTGTCTTCCTAAGTATTGGTACTAATATCACAGTAAAAAATTTGTTTAAAATATGAATGTTTGCTTAAATCGAATATATATATGTCGTAAGAAGCTAATCCAGTTTAAAATGAGTAATCAGTAATCACAAAGTATCTCACTTTTAATCACTTTAGTACTCAGTGCGCCATATGCATTTAGTTAAACCATACTCGAAAAAAAGATATTTTTCAGAAAGCAAACAGTTCAGGTGAGTTGATTCAAAATTATATTACCAAAACAACTGCAACACTATCTTCGTAATATCAAAAAATGACTCTTTGCATGCAGGTGATATGCTGAGTTGTTCCACTTCTATGTACAGGGTGTTTTTTTACAGGTTTGTTTTTTGAATAGAGATAAAACTGGCATTTTGTGGTCAAATCTGGCAACTCTAATGTCATTTATGTTCAGTTTGGTTTGCCATTTCATCATGAACAGGTTGACAAAAGAACAACGCTTGCAAATCGTGCAAATTTATTTCGAAAATAATGGTTCAGTTCGCGAAGTTTACCGTGAGCTCCGTCCATTTTATGGTCGACATAATCGTCCATCAGAGCAATTAATTCGGTTAACCATGGATCGTTTTCGCACTACGTTCACTCTATGTGATAATACGCATCCGCAGAGACGTCGAACAGTGCGCACCGAAGAAACAATTGCCGCTGTAGAGCAAAGTGTTGAAGAGGACCCGAATGAATCGATTCGCCACCGTGCACAGCAATTGGAGCTTTGTCCATCAACTTTATGGAAGATTTTGCGCAAAGATCTTGGCTTGCGACCTTACAAGATCCAGCTTGTGCAAGAATTAAAGCCGCGAGACCATGCAATGCGTCGTGATTTTGGTGTATGGGCCGAAAATGAGATTGATTTCGATGCTGATTTTCATCGCAAAATTTTGTTCAGTGATGAGGCTCATTTTTGGTTGAATGGCTACGTCAACAAGCAAAATTGCCGCATTTGGAGTGAAGAGAATCCACATGAGACCCTTGAAACGCCATTACATCCACAAAAACTGACTGTTTGGTGTGCTCTATGGGCTGGTGGAGTCATTGGGCCATACTTCTTCCGCAATAATGCTGGAGAGGCAGCTACCGTTAATGGAGACCGGTATAGAGCCATGATAACCGACTATTTTGTTCCCGAATTGGATGGCATGAATGTGGATGAGTTGTGGTTCCAACAAGACGGCGCTACATGCCACACAGCGCACGTCACAATCGATTTATTGAAGGAAACATTCGATGAGCGCATAATTTCGCGGAATGGACCTGTCAATTGGCCACCAAGGTCGTGTGATTTGACACCATTGGATTATTTTCTTTGGGGATATGTGAAGTCGCTCGTCTACACCAACAAACCAGAAACGTTAGGGGAATTGGAAGCCAACATTCGTGGCGTTATTGCCGACATACGGCCCCATATGCTCGAAAAAGTGGTTGAAAATTGGACCTGTAGAATTGGCTTTATTTGAGCCAGCCGCGGCGGCCACATGCCCGAAATCATATTTAAGCATTAATGGCATAAAATTATCCTATCAATAAAGCCAAATTGATGGACCTTAAGACGATTTTCTTGTGTTTTATTTCAATTCGAAGTTCTATACCCTTAAAAAAAACACCCTTTACAAATATGCACACATACATACGAGTATATAGTGCGCTAGGTGAAAAGTGACAGCAAGTATTTTGTTGCATTATCTCAATGAAGCTTATGCATTTCCTTTACAGCAACAAACAATTTTCCAAAACACAAATAAGAAAGTTTATGCAATGAGTAACTGCATTTGGCTGTAGATGACTTACAACACACAATGTAGGCCAAATAGGTCACGTCGGGTTTATTTAAACAGACGCCGACAGACGATGTACTTATACATATGAAGGTAGGTAGATAGTTTTGGCTAATATGTTGACCGTACTTTACACAGATAGACTAGTTGGTTGAGGTCGACGTATTCTGACCCGAAACTAAGTCGAAACAAAAACATAAAAATGCGTCGTTTAAAAGGGTGTAAGAGCGGTAGGTTGTTGCTATAGAAACCTAGGATATACTCTTGATGCTTGCCTATGCGAAGAGGTAACTTAGGCGAACCAAAGAGCTTCCTATTCGAATGTCAGCTGTATGGCTTTCATAGGAAATATTGTTATGGCATTCAACTATTGTTTGCATGTTCGAATCTAGGAAAAGGATAGGCAATTTGTTGCAAGATAAAATTTGCAGCTACGAGTATTTTCTATAAGCTCTTTTTTACATATGTCAAATTCATTTGAGGAATAAACAATGTTGCAAAGGTCAAATGCTAAGTAAAGCTAAAATACATGAAGACCTCGCTGAATGCATGGTCGTTGAACGTGCCCACGACAGCACAGATATCCATTATTCTAACTCATACAGTTTCCTGCTTAGAATCGCATATCGCTGCCCCTTTATGTTCGATTTGGAAGACAACTTTACCAAGGGCCTTAGACAAGCTTTTAAACCTATAATTGGTATTTTTAGCAGGATACTCTTCTTTGGGAAAAGGTAGGTGTGCATTGCTGGGACTGTGAAAGAACATATAACGAAGATGAATGATAGGGATATACGAACCAAATGCTTAAGGCTGGTGTAAGACAACCTCATTCGGAAGCGAGTGTAAAAAATAAACCAAGGGTTTTCTGTGTAAAATGGTCAGGTTTGTCTTTAACAGCGAAGAAATGCTTAACTAAATACTCAGATAAATTTTCTCTCTAAGTTTTGGTAGTATTGGTGCTATTTATGTAGCAAATTAAATTTTCATCATTCGAAATGAGCGCACAGAGCTAGTCATTCGGAACAATTTGTAAATATAAACAGGAAAGTAAACATTATCATTGTATTGATGTTTTCGGCCAATAAATTCACAGAATATTTGGGACTGACTCAAGAATGATAAAATATGTATCGAGCAATTCAAAATGCTGCCAAGAGGCAAATGGTTATTGAATAAATACCATTGACCAACATTTTTCAAGCGCGCGCAGGCAGTAGCATAACCATATCTGAGCATTTTTCATAGTCGATCGGTGATGCGAAATAGCTGCAAATAGCAAAAAATGTGTCCACTATTCACACAAATGTACATACTTATAACAAAATAAATATCTATGTTAATACACTCAATGCATTTTCTCCTCGCATTTCTTTAAAATTTGTTTCTGTAATGCATTTTTGTTACAATGTTACGCTTCGTTATTTTCACATTCGATAGGTTACATGCAACTTGACTTGTGATGTAATTTATATGACATATTTATGGGTGAAAAACATGCAACTGGACATAAACACAAATACATAAATAGATGTGTTTACATACATAAATACAGTGCGCTTTAAATAGAGCATGCATAGCCCAAAAGGAAAATATATTTAGTCAAACAGGAAAAATTGCTAATGCTCCCGAAAAGGGTCTGCTCACTTCTGTGTTTTTGTTTTAATCAATATACTTATGTTCAGATTTTGTAGCAAAATGGCCATACAACTAAAAGTGTTGTAAGTTTTTTTAGCCTTTTATTTTTCTGTTTTGAAATAAAAAGTGTGCATTCATACTTAAAATCAAAACTTTTTCCAGAGGGACTCCCCAAATCCACATATATGTGTACAACACGCGTTCATACATATAGATTTTGAAAATTGGTACTTATATTTTTAGTTTGTAATTTTTCTTCAAAAAGGAAACAAAAGTAGCAAAACAAATAATAAAAGGAAGCATTATTTTTCTTCCCTATTTTATATCACATTTGTTTGGAATATTTCCAAAATATTTGATAACCGATTGCACAATAGACAACCAAATGCAAACAGGCAACAGCCGCAAATAGCCAAACAAACAGAGAAATCATAGATGGAATTTAGAAGTCAATAGAGTGGTATTGGAAAGAGTGTTGAACAGCCATTAAAATGAAAAGAAAGGCAAAAAAAACTAAAGAAATTTGTATTTGAACGTGAAAATAAAATTTGTTTTTATTTAAAACTAGCAACCCGCCCCAGCTTCGCGCGGAAATAAGATATAATTGAATTGAAAATACATACATACATACGTCCGAAATTTAATTATGCGAGAGATTCGTACATATGTACTTACATTCATACGTACCGAGTTCTTTCACCATACGATCTAATTCAACATGAATGAGGTGGGGTGAGATTCCCGCATGACTTCTAATGTTTCATTCGGTTGACAGCAAACAAACACACAAAACAGCCTTTTTTGGCAAAAGTGCTGCTTTTGTTTAAACAATTTTGGTTAAATAAGATATGAATCAACTATTTTTTTTGATGCATAACGAAAGTAAATATTTCAAAGTTTAACTTCAAGTTAGTTTCATTTTAATCGGTGGATTCTTTTATGATTTATGGCTGTGTAAACAAAAAATTTATGGTTTTTTACCACATTTTGTCCGATTGCCACGCCTCCTTTATATATTTCTTCACATTATAATGACATAAACCTTCCTCTTCAACCAATCTATCTATTAAAAAAAACCGCATCAAAATTCGTTGCTTCGTTTTCAATATTTAAGCATTTAAGGGGACATAGGGACAGAAAAAGTGACTTTGTTTTATAATACAGGGTGTTTTTTTTACAGGTTTCTTTTCGAATAGAGATAAAACTGGCATTTTGTGGTCAAATCTGGCAACTCTAATGTCATTTATGTTCAGTTTGGTTTGCCATTTCATCATGAACAGGTTGACAAAAGAACAACGCTTGCAAATCGTGCAAATTTATTTCGAAAATAATGGTTCAGTTCGCGAAGTTTACCGTGAGCTCCGTCCATTTTATGGTCGACATAATCGTCCATCAGAGCAATTAATTCGGTTAACCATGGACCGTTTTCGCACTACGTTTACTCTATGTGATAATACGCATCCGCAGAGACGTCGAACAGTGCGCACCGAAGAAACAATTGCCGCTGTAGAGCAAAGTGTTGAAGAGGACCCGAATGAATCGATTCGCCACCGTGCACAGCAATTGGAGCTTTGTCCATCAACTTTATGGAAGATTTTGCGTAAAGATCTTGGCTTGCGACCTTACAAGATCCAGCTTGTGCAAGAATTAAAGCCGCGAGACCATGCAATGCGTCGTGATTTTGGTGTATGGGCCGAAAATGAGATTGATTTCGATGCTGATTTTCATCGCAAAATTTTGTTCAGTGATGAGGCTCATTTTTGGTTGAATGGCTACGTCAACAAGCAAAATTGCCGCATTTGGAGTGAAGAGAATCCACATGAAACCCTTGAAACGCCATTACATCCACAAAAACTGACTGTTTGGTGTGCTCTATGGGCTGGTGGAGTCATTGGGCCATACTTCTTCCGCAATAATGCTGGAGAGGCAGCTACCGTTAATGGAGACCGGTATAGAGCCATGATAACCGACTATTTTGTTCCCGAATTGGATGGCATGAATGTGGATGAGTTGTGGTTCCAACAAGACGGCGCTACATGCCACACAGCGCACGTCACAATCGATTTATTGAAGGAAACATTCGATGAGCGCATAATTTCGCGGAATGGACCTGTCAATTGGCCACCAAGGTCGTGTGATTTGACACCATTGGATTATTTTCTTTGGGGATATGTGAAGTCGCTCGTCTACATAAACAAACCAGAAACGTTAGGGGAATTGGAAGCCAACATTCGTGGCGTTATTGCCGACATACGGCCCCATATGCTCGAAAAAGTGGTTGAAAATTGGACCTGTAGAATTGGCTTTATTCGAGCCAGCCGCGGCGGCCACATGCCCGAGATCATATTTAAACATTAATGGCATAAAATTATCCTTCCAATAAAGCCAAATTGATGGACCTTAAAACGATTTTCTTGTGTTTTATTTCAATTCGAAGTTCTATACCCCTAAAAAAACACCCTTTATGTAGTGATTATGTATTAGGAAGATTCCCAGTTGGAAATCGGAGGTGGGCCTACCATGGCAGGATGGTTCTGACTTCATATAACATCTTCAATAAAAAACAAGTAAGGAAGTCTAAGTTCGGGTAGAACCGAACATTAAATACCCAGCTGTGTAATAGTGGTCGTGGTAAATTGCTAAATTGTTGTGGGGTTGTGTGTCTGGCGTCCAAAGTACTTAACCGATCTTTATGAAATTTTCACAGTAGATTCCTGGGTTCACTAGTTGCAGTATCTCTCTCTATGGCGCGATATACAACAGGTATATCATCATAAACCTCCTAAGAGATTTTTGCGCCAAGCTTCTCTTCCAATTTTTGGTGTGCCGATTTGAATTTTCCCTACAAATTGGTGGGACCTACAGTTTTTTGCCGACTCCGAACGGCATCTACAAAGGAGACGAATTTTTGCTGAGAAGCCTGTCATGGCAGAAATACACTCGGAGAGTTTGCCAAACCACTGCCGAGGGGCGACCCCGTTTTGAAAAACTTTTTTTTCAAATCACTTTTGATGTTACCTTTACCAGGGCTCGAACCATGGACCTTCGGTGTGGTACGCCGGCAACACTACCTTCACACCACGGCGGCCGCTGGTTGCAGTATAGGCTATATATAATTTTGCAAAAGTGGGAGGTGCCACGCCCCCATGCTATATAACATTTTCATCTTGTATAGGCGTCCAAGGTACTCAACCGCTCTTTATGAAATTTTCATAGTAGATTCTTGGATTCACTGGTTACAGTATAGGCTATATATAATTTTGAAAAACGTTGATAGTATACCTCATCATGTTACGTAATTTAATTTAACACGAATCTTAAATTAATAATAGCTGAAGTTTTGTTTTGTTTATTTATATGTGGGCGGTGCCAAGCCTATTTTCCAGAATTAAAAGAAATTCATTAATAGGATTATTAGGTCATTGTAACTACGAAATTCTAGCATTCTATCTGCATCGGTGAAGGAGATATGGCATGTCTCGGTTTCCTACCTCTCTTTTAAAAAACTTTGGTCCAAAAGTGGGCGTGGTTGTTCACCGATTCTACTTATTTTCCGCGGACGTACTCTACCAGTCTATAGTATACCTCGTATTAAGTTTCGTTATTCTATCTTACACCGTTCTAAAGTTATTAACAGTCGATTTTGAAATTTGCTTGACTCACAAGTGGGTGGTGCTACGCCCACTTTCCAAAATTTTGCAAAAATCATATTTAGAATAAGAAAGTTTATGTAATTACCAAATCATATTATTATACCTGTACCAGTTAATTAGATATGGGCAGTTCAATATTTCTACCTCCTTTTCATATAACCTTTATGAAAAAGTAGGCGTGGTCCAAAAGTGATGTCGCTTATTTTCTATTGGTGCATTTATCACAATAATAGTATGCCTCCTACGAAATTTCGTTATATTATTAAGAGTCAAAATTTGAAAATTTCTTCACTCATATGTGGAAGGTGCCACTCCCCTTTTGCAAAAATTGGATAAAATCGTCAATGGGACAACCAAGTTAGGAATTAACCTATTTTAAACGTTTTTCGAAATTTTCGATATCGAAAAAGGGGGTGATTATGGTTCGATTTCGTCCATTTCAAATAGCAACCTACCTTGACCAGAAAGCAACCTGCGTGCAAATTTCATTCAAATATCTCAATTTTTACTCACGTTATCGCGTCCACGGACGCACGGACATGTCTTAATGGATTCCTCTGTTCATTCTAAGAATTTTGATATATGGAACTCCATATTTATCTCTATTATTTTGTACCGTTACAAACTACCTTTATATGACCAAAACTATAATACCCTGTGTAGTAGTACACGCTGGGTATAAAAAATTGAAGAGGCACTCCATTTTCAATAACAGCGAGAATGTACGAGAAAACCAAATGTAGGTACTAGACTAAGCTTTAAGGATATTGTCCTTAAAAGTTACAGCAAATTTCACATGGCCAAAGAAAATGTTTTATAATTTTTATATCGAGTGGAAGAATTGCAAAACTCAGTATTTCGTTTAGAAATACCATGCCTGAATTTAAAGTTTATGTGTTTTTCAGTTGACTCCGTTTATATTCACTCAGAGCTTGGATCAAAAAAAAAAGAGCAGGCAAATTTTATATCCTCCTTTAAAATTCCGGAAATGACGGCAGTTGCTGTGAATGTTTGTTTAGAAATAGCAAGAGAGAAATAATGAGATACATCCTAGACTTTTCGAGATTGAAAATATGATACTAAAACCTAATAGTGTGATTTATTTACAAATATTATTTTAATTTATTTCTTGATTGCAATATTTTTAAAGTACTGTGAAATAAGACTACCATCATAAGAACTACCACACCACTCTTCCTTTTCCTCTTATTTATACAACATTTTGTATTATATTTCCGAAACATTAAATTATCACACTTCCTCCTTTTATTTGCACTATTAAAATTTAATTTCATCCTTCTAAATTTCCAAACTTCATGCCCTTCTCTCCATGCTACAACTCACTTCACATTTTTTTGAACTACTTCTTGCTACCGATGCATGATTTGCATACATAAAACCCACACTATATCAATTGACAGCCGGATAAAACTTGCTATATTACCTTAGTTGATTTTGGGTTGTGGGTTTAGTTTGGATCGATTGACGTGGCTGTAGGTTCGAGATGGATGATGCAGTTACATCCAGAGGCACTAATATAACATTTATCTAACGACAGCTGCACGTGCGTCACAAGCCCCAAGCACGCAAACGAGTATGTCAAATGTTGAAAAAGAGAAGTATTTGCAGCAAAAAAATTCAAAGAAATATTTAACAGCAAAAATGTTAGTGCTGTTCACTCAGCATGATACCAGCGGGAATGCCTGGAATACAATTCAAATGTTACCCGAAAAGTCTTGCAATATATTTTGCGCAAATTTCTTTTCACTACCCTTTCTTCTAAATATATATAATATGTACAGTTTGTAAGTATGGACTAGTTGGCTTAGGTGGGTATTTGACGAGTAAAAGTATTTGGCGTGGGAAAACATTAGCATTTTTGCCAATGCTCATTATGATGATAATGCTTTGTGATGATGACGGTTGTCTGTTGTCAGCTCTTGATTCTAAACTTGACGATGACGATGATGACTTTACATATCAGCATTGTCTGTCAGTGCAGTTTTTTGTTTGTTTTTTATTGCATTACATAGTTTCAATTGAAGAGCACGTGAGCGTCATTTTAAATGGAGCAGGAGTAACTACCCTGCAAGGGAACTCAGCAAATAATGAGGCTCATCCCTGGTTGTGAACTCGATGTGAGCATCCGTATGGGACATGGCCGTTACAAAAATATTTCTTTTCACAGTGTGCATGAATTATTTCCATTTGCGTTATTGATTTATTTTTGTATTATGCTTGGCAATAAACGATTGAAATCAAATTGTTTATGTTTCCTGTATGAACAACAAAAATTAAAATATTATGTTCTTTAAAATAGTAACAGCTTGTTCATCAAATAAATGTTTTTATGAGCTCAAGGGCTTAACTTGAATAAAATACAGGCATGTTTATGCGATCTTGAGAATGACTTCAGACTGAAATCGAAATATCGACCAAATACAAATTTATGAAACAAATATTTTCAATAAGCCATCAATAACCACCAATAATGTTAATGAATTTGTTCAGAATTCTTAGATAAAAAACTACTCCGTACAATGCCTAGAGTAGTAATAGTACCGGTAAACAAAATGAATAATTATACACCTAGAAAAAATATGAAAAAAGTAATACAGCGTACACGATTCCGTCGCCATATTAAATTCGACAGTAGTGGTTCCGAATGCGCTAGATGCACACCACTTCAGAAATTAAAATTTTCCCTACAGGGTAAGTATCTATTGGTGGATACAAAACTGTATATGCATGTACAAGGTGGCGCAAAAGTAAGCTTGCGATGTTCAGCATATCGGTTGTGGCACGTGCAGTGTGTGCTGTTGCACCGTCTTGTTGGAACCACATGTTTTCCAATCCCAATTCATCAAGTTGCGGCAAAAAGAACTCTATGATCATTGCTCTGTAGCGCTCACCATTCACAGTAACCGTTTGGCCCCGACCGATTATTGGTCAAATAAATAGTGTAGCGTTACATTGTTTATTAACGTGTATTTCGCATGTGTTTACTACACAAATGTCAAAACAGAACTGACTTTAGGGGCCAATCGCAAAATTTATAGCATTTTCTGATAGGAGGATTACTTTTGCGCCACCTTGTACTAATGTATTATCTGCTTATACTTTGCAACAAAATAATGTAAAGCAGCACCTTAAAAACAATTGATGATCGGGGAATTTGTGGAATCAACACAAAATACGCTATTAGTGCATACGCAATGATCCCAAAAGACTAACAAAATAAAACAGCAAAGTGAAACATTCATTGTACTTACAATAAAAAAAATGCTAAGCATGTATTATATAAAAAGAGCAAGATTTCGAAAGAATTTGAAATAGAATAGATTGAAAGTGCTACACGAATGAAAATAAAAATTACTTTGAAACAATTGCTCAAGCAGTACTATTTGCTTAATGGTGCTGCAGCTTGATTGATTTAACGCGTTCAAGATAAATGTTATTGCTCTTGGGCACACATACACAAGCGGTGAAGCAACAAAGTTGGTAGAAAAATGCTCTAGTTGTAAAATTTTGTGAATAGTACCAAACCAGCCCGAAAAAGTATAATCTGTGCCAACAAAAACTCAAATCTTTGTAGAGCACTGGAGTGGGAAAAGCTCGAAGCTAAGATCGCTCGGACAGTAGTTACTCACTATGCTCGGAAGGGTTGAAGTTATTATCATTTAATATTGCTGAATAATGAAAATCTGACAAGTCATAAGATATTTTAATGCTAAATATAACATTTGCTGACAGAGAGAAAAGACAGTTAAACGACTAGTTGGCTCGGGATTCATTCTAGTTGTGAGATAGTTTAGCACTAATCGGTTTGACCGAAGGGTAAATACATTAGCATGCATGTCAGCTGTCTTCATTCTTTGTAGCCATATGTTTGAGCTGGAAGTTTTACTACACTGTGGGGTATACGCAACCTAGTCAAATTGTAATAAAAATGCAATTTGGCCACAGCGCCACGAGACACAATGGCACCGCATAGATACATTTGGTGCTTAAAAAATCGTAAACCAAACTTGAATGCATTGCTATCCAATAACTTTATTTGATATTCAAAAACCCTTGTAATATAAAAAGCAACTGTGTGCATTTTTAATACGGATGGGAATTTGTTCCTATATTTACGATAGCGGGACTTTCAAGATCTGCCTTTACAATAACCGAAGTGAAGAAATTGCTATAAAAGATTTTGGATTCCAAGAAATATTTGGAAATTTAGAAAATGTGGATGTCGAGAAAGCTCAGCAACACCCAAAAGATTTTCAAAAGCCCAACAGTTACAATATTTGACTTTTAAATAGATATTAATATTAGCAGAAACTGTAAAAACGGAAAACTTTAACATCAAATGTGAACGAGGTGCTAGCGAGGTAGTAACAAACAGTTTAGACGCTGCTCAGTAAAGAACTTTTGTACTGCATGTGTGGTCTATAAGTGAGGAAGCTCAATAAATCCCTTACACGCGAGTATACCGCAGGAGTCCAACGACTATTTGGTTCAGTCTACCAAATGAGTGTGGGAAAGTTATAATGTTTTCTAAGGAAGTGATTGCGCTTGCCATTTAGATACTGTTTAATTCAATTGGTTTGAGTTAATGTTAATATAATATAATTTTTGTTTAGTTGGCGGTCTTTGAATTGTTGTATATGAAAAATTAAAGAGCTCTAGACCAAATATATGTATATTGTCAATAAAAAAGTTAGCTAAATGTTAAGCAGAGCATGCCAAAATTTCTCTGATGAAGAAGTCTAGCAGCTTCCCAAAAGGATCTACATATAAGAAAAGCTATGGCGGTTGTCTCTAAAGTTTTTCTTTCTATTCTAATAAAAACTTTTGATAATTAATTAAAAATAATTATCGAAAAAAAAATAAAAAGAAAAATTATTATGTTTGGCCTTGACCTCGTTTATAGTCATGGTAAATAACTTTCGTTTATTCTAAATTGATGGTCCTAATACACACATGTTTCTTGTCCTGATGATGATCTCAGATAAAGTTCAAAATCTGTTTTTATTTATGATAATATACATATATTTGGCCTGGAGCTCGTAGTTTTCAAATATTTGCATAGTAAGTATAAATAAATTTTTAATTTAAAATGCACTGATGTGTGTGTTTTTTTTTTTCATTTGCTTTTCACCAATTTTTTATTCCCTATTAAAGTTCCACAATCGAATCCATTCATAACACAAAACTCGTTAAAATAAAGTATCAGTAGGCCTTTTTGCACTAAAAATCTGTACCTCCATGAAATATTTAATAATTTATTGTCTTGTTCCTAAATAAATTGCATGTAAACTTTCCTATCCCAAAACCCGCAAGTAAACAATTATCCATTTAAAAAGTTCTCACCAGCAAATCAAATTGGCTTAAAACTCTGCTTAAACGATTTGCCTCATGCTGGGCAGACAGAAAATTAATAAAGTCTAACCACTTCATTACCCGCGGCCAAAAAGGGTTTTGTTTGACAAAATACAATCACAGCAAACAAATACAGCAACAACAAATATTTACAAAATGTACACAATGACCGGAAGTGTGAAGTGAGCGAAATCGTTATTTTTCATACAATTACACAATATCTGAACGTATGTGTGTAGTATGTTGCCCGATATCGAGCAAAAGATGGTTTAAAATTTAAAATAAGTATTTAAAAAAGAAAGAAAAAACAGGAGTGCGAACAAAATGAAAATCTGCGCACTTAATTAAAATTGTGCAGTAGACCATTACCTCATGCTGGCGCATAAAAGTATGCAAGGCATTTCGCACCACTTGAAAATCAGGCAAATACCCGAATAGGCGAATTTGTTTATGCACTTGTATTGTCATAGATGCCTTTGTAAAAACATAGCAGAGGTGTAACATAAAAAACCAAACAACAACAAAAAATCAGTGACAATCAGGAAAACACTTCTTTGGTTGGGGGAAACAATATGAGCTTTACTAACACAAAAATGAGAGAATAGGGGGAAAAGACACAGCCAGTGGTTCACGACTCTACCAACACTAAAATGAGTGTGAAAAATACAGTACAAGAAATTGAATCCTAAATATGACAGCCTAGTGGCTCAATAGGAATATTTTTATTTTACAATCATGTCCTGCAGATCCCACTCTGTCTCCCTACTTATCATTGTTGGCTCTTGTTGGCTCTTATGTATGTATATGTGCTGACTTAACTCAGTGAGCCTTATTTTCCCAATTTTGAAAATGTAAAACATTTGGGCACAATATAGCTGAAGGAAAAGATTCGAATGCAAATCAAATATGGGGCATTTGGTTTTACGACCATGTGATAAATATCGCTGCTACATGTTACGCTGTTAAGGGACTTCATAATGAAGAGTCTGAGTTACTAAAATTATAAATAAAATAAATTCTTTCGAATCATTGTTTTCTTAGCTTCAGTACAATCTAAAATTAAAACCAAATCTTATTTAATCTTGAAAAAATATCTGGGGGGCAATGGATGCCACCAAATTCACAACAAAGCGGTGATCAACCTGTACCGCTCCATTTCAATATGTTCCCACTCCTACAACGATTTGCTCAAGTTGTGTTATAAAAAGACAAAAAAAGCCAGTCTGAACGCTCTGCGCCGAAAGCTCATTGCATCCTAAATAATGTCGTTTGCTTGAAATATTTTTCAACCTACGTTCTGCGTTTGAGCCGAAAAGTCTGATCTCCACAAGTAGCCTCTTGCCGCTTCGGGTGTTCTAGACGGTTTTTAGCTGTTTAAATGATACAGCTAACAAACTAGGAAATGGCCTGAATGACCAAGAGGCTATCCCTAGAGTTCTCGATTTAAGTGTAAAATGTTTATTTGTTCAGCATTCGTTTTGGTGTAGTGGACCTTCCACAACTTTTACGTTGTATGATTGAATCTGTGTGGCAATCAAATCGTTGTTGTTTCATTTACATGCCAATATTTTATCGTATAACGTAAAAAAGCGAAGCTCATAAACTGGAGACAGTGGTTTTATTAGACACATCTGAGCGCATGTATATACCTACAGAGTTTTAAACAAATTTAAATGAAAATCTAATATTTGACATAGCAAAGCCTGTAAATCCCAAAAATAATGTTAACCTGTATGTACGAGGTGTGTTCAAAAAGTATCGCGAATTTTGTGTTTTTTCAAAAATTAGTTATTTATTCATGAATATCTATTTTGTCCGCTTCAAAGTAATCCCCATGAGATATTATACACTTGTGCCAACGGTTTTTCCAATCTTCGAAGCACTTCAAAAAATCATTTTTTTGTATCTTGTTCAGCTCCTCCTTCGATGCCGTCTTTATCTCGTCAAGAGAAGCGTAACGTCGTCCCTTCATGGGCCTCTTCAGTTTAGGGAACAAGAAAAAGTCACAGGGGGCCAGATCTGGGGAATACGGTGGCTGCGGCATCATTAGTGTGTTGTTTTTGGCCAAAAAGTCGCGCACAAGCAACGATGCGTGAGCAGGGGCGTTATCGTGGTGCAAAAGCCAATTTTTGTTCTTCTTTGCACATCTTCTCGGCCTTCTGAGAACATTTTGTACCACCGATAAACGTTGCTTCGGTCCAAGGTAGCTTCTCCGTATGCCACAGTCAGCATTCGGAATGCATCCGCGCACTTAATTTCGTTTTTCACACAAAATTTGATACAGGTTCTTTGATCCATTTTTTTGAAGAGGTAAAAATCGAAGACGATCCAAAACACGTGCAAGCAAAGCAGCTGTCAACAATTAACTGAACATTCAAAATGGCCGAGCTTGTCGGCATAAGTGAGAGACATGAGTACCAACATAACGCCACAAAAAATTCGAAACTCGCGATACGTTTTGAACACACCTCGTATGTATATGCCATTTGTGTAAATACCCCACGGATGGAAACGGATTTCATAACATCTGTAACCATGCATTGCACATTATTTGGTATTTGTGGTAATGTAACTGAGCTGGAGTCATGGTGGTAATTTAAAACGAAATCAGCCAATGAATTGACAAGCCAAATTTTATTGCGTATGTACCTTGCAGTGAACTGCCAAACTGGTAAGTAAAAATTCTAGTTCATTAACTAGAATTTCGTGGGCTTATTCATACCAGTTTTAGCGACTGCAACGTTTCCGCTTTCATAAGCAGCAACAACCCTCTAAAGGTGTCGATACATGCCTGCACGAGCGAAAAAGAAAACAATTCAGTATTCGGGCCGCAATCGTTCAACTAACAACGCCGTCCTTCATTTTAATTTTCTATTCAACTAATATTCTGAGTTTTTAAATATTCATTTAATTAAATTAAATATAAAACTTTCTTGTAAATAATAGTTTTGATAGCATTCCCGCAACAGCCGGTTCTATCGCACCGGAATGACCCGGGTTTTTTCACCCGGCCAAGGGCTGTTATTTCAGTGTAACCCTGTCCAATCTGGGGCAGGGCGAAGCACTGTTAACAACAACAACAACAACATAGTAAAATTATAATATTTTGAGAATTTCATGGTTTAAATAGTATATTTGGGTTGCAGATCATGTACGTACTTGCACGTCAACAAAATCACCCTTATTTTTGCCACTCCTCTACTGAAATAACGGCGCAGTAGCGAAACTACAACGAAAAAGAAATGTTCAAATGAAACCACGAAGAAAAGCGAAAACGGAACGATCATTTTCAAATCAATTGCGTAAGTAAATAACATTTATTTTTGGAATAATTTAAGTAACCTTTTTCAGAAAATTTGCAAAAGAAATATTGAATTGCTGTTATTTTTCAGGGTTGACTTATTGTGATTGTGAAATGCAGTTTTCATAAATAAAACAACAATAAATTTCCAACGGAATCGTTTAAAAGCTGCCAACGAAACTTACGGGCAGAGGCACATACAATAATAAGGTGAATAAAATAGCCTTTTTTTTAAATTTAGTTACAAATAACTTGCACATTATGTACTAGCGAGTTATCTGCATGGTTATTTGCAAAGAACACCGAAACTTAAAACTTTCACCATAAAAAACTAATCTTATGTAACTATATTTTTACAAGTATGGATTAGATTCTATCTGAGATTAATATTTAAATTTTTAAAATTTCCATAAAATGTTGAAAGAAAAGTTAAAGATTTATGCCTGTGAAATCAATTATAAAATTCAATCTAAAAAGGACTATTATTAAAAAAGAAGAAAACTACTTTTAAGAAATGTGTTCCAAGGGTAAAATTGCTATGAATAGCTACAATATTTTAATTGAAATGGGTTTCATTTGTTTAATATAGTGATAGATACAGGGTGGTTGATGAATTTTGCTACATTAAGAAACGCAAATAATTTTTTTTCAGTGTATGGAATTCATTTTTCTTTTATTCATGTTAAAGCTCATTAAATTTTAATAAATATAGCTTAATTAGTTTTAAAAATAATGGAATTTAAATGCCCCCCCTGCTCGTCGATGCATGTGCGGCATCTTACCAAAAAGTTGTTCATTACTGCTTGGAGAGTTGAGACAGGAATAGCCGCAATTGTTTCTCGAATGGATTGCCTTAGTTCATTCAAATTTGTTGGTTTTGCTTTGAAGACTTCCTGTTTGCAATAGCCCCACAAGAAAAAGTCAGGTGCAGTAAGGTCAGGCGACCTGGGTGGCCAACGGAATGTGGAGTTTCTGGATATCAGCTTATTGGGAAATTTTCGTCGCAATTCTGTCATAACAGGTTGGGCTATATGAGGAGCTGCACCATCTTGCTGAAACCACACAGAGTTGAAAGAAATTCTCATTCGGCGTAATTCTGGATAGAAAAACTCTCTCAACATGCTCAAGTAACGGTCTCCAGTAACCGTAACGGTGTGACCGTTTTCTTCGAAGAAGTAGGGCCCGACAATGCAGTGTGATGAAACTGCACACCACACTGTGACACGAAGTGGATGCAATTCCGTCTCATGGAGTATCTGTGGTGCTTCCAACCCACCATATTCGACAATTTTGTTTGTTTATGTTGCCGTTTAAATCGAAATGGGCCTCGTCAGACATGAAAAGACAGTTCACATGTTTCCATCCTCTTCCACCATTTGAAGCATCTTCTGGCAAAATTCCAAGCGAATCGGCAAGTCTGCAGCGTTCAGTTTGTTGGCCATTTGAATTTTATATGGGAATAAGTCCAAATCTTTGTGCATAATTGACTGTAATGACTGTCTGCTTACACCCATTTGAGCAGATAAGCTTCTTGTCGAAACACGTGGATTGTTTTGTATGGCAGCAGCTACAGCAGCGATTGTTTCCTCCGTTCGAACTGAAGGGTTTCGATGGTAAGGTCTTCTGTTGACTGTCCCATGCTCGGCAAAATTGTTTACAAGTCTTATTATGGTCCATCTGCTCGGAGGATTTCCGCCAAACGTGCGCCTATACTCTCTTTGAACCGAAACTACGGACTCCAGTGCGTGATAGCGGCGGACAATCCAAATTCTTGTTTCAGTGTCCCAGTTATCCATTTTTGTTAAATGTAAAAGTCAATCTGCAAAATAAAAAAAAAATTAACCAGATTCATTAAATAGAAAAAAAGTTATTTAACTTTTTTTTGGTAGCGGCTTTCATCAGCCGCCCTGTATATATCTGATGACTGAATTTTCAATAAAGTGGTTTGTAACGTCATTTAGCAATTTTCGTGTATTTTTAAACCAAAAATGAACTAACTAACTATTATGAGGTGGTAGAGTAACTGGTATGATACTGATGCATGGGCTGACTAGTATGATAGACAATTGCCATCTCGTAGGACATCGCCAAGTTAAAAATACCAGTTGCTAATATGGAAAATTTACAGAACTCGAACTAGTTGAGCCGGCTTAGTAAAATAGTAGTTGACTCGTATACAAAGAGTACAATTGACTACAGGGTATGTATGTACATGTGTGCTTGTATTTGCAGTTCCATGCTTATGCAGAACAGCGAAAAATTTAAAAAAATTCCAAAAAAAAATTTTTTGCATACTTTCATAGCTGCATTGGTGCAAAAACTAGAGACTACATACATACAATTGTGTGGGGCTGTTGATAAACATGCGGAATTTGGTAATGTTGTTTGCACGATATTTTTAATATTAGCCCTAATACAAGTGTATATGTACATACTTACTAACATTAGGCTGGCCGTTCCTTTTAAATATTATTTTCAGTGTTTTTCTGGAGAATAACTTACGCAAAGCAAAGGAAGAAGCAGTACAACTATGTGGCGAATAGGGAGAGGTCTACTTAAATAGGTAGGTATTAGAATGATGTATAGCAAATCAGCCAGAAAGCTATTGAAAAGCGGATGTATAGTAAAACCAGTCCGAGGTTCTGATAAATTCAAAGGTATTTCCAATCTCTATTTCAAACAACCATGCTAGAATTTACAGAGAAAATGCTGAACAGCCTCTTTTGAAGAGAGCATAATGCGGAGCATCGATCTTATTTGCATTCCTGCCTTTGGCCCGATGTTCTATACAAACTGGGTATCAGTTATAAATATACTCAGAAGGCTGTTCCTTTTGCTAAAGTACCCTGGGTCTCATGATATTACAGAAGTATTGGCGCTCTTACCCTTTTGTTGAGGTTTCAACTACACATTTTGAATGATCCCCTTGGGAACGACTAGGATGCAGGAAATTATGGCAGTTCTTTCTAATGAGCTCCCAAATCGCGAGAGCTTCTGCTTACAACTCATAAAAATATAAATAGATGTATAGAAAATATGCCGGGATTCTAGCCCCCAAACTGAGTTCATCTTAGAGTCGTCAGTGAAGTCGCGCTTTCCACCTTTCCTCGTTTGATCGTATAATATAATGACAGTCACAAACTTCAGTAACTGATAATAGATGGGATTGCTGTATTTTAATGTGAGGGACTGCGATGCAAAGTGTAACGGTAACTTACATAGTAAGCGCCTTTTTGGTACAACTACTAATAATAGTTCAGAAATGTAAATACAACCAATTTAGAAAAAACGGGCACTCCATACTTGCTGAGAACTGTTGTATATAAAAATGAATACACGGGAAAAAATTTAGCTTACATTTTAACATTTAACTAAACCATATTTGATTTTAAATTAAACTAGTCCCGTTTTTGACAAAATGTGTGCGAACTTTTCATTCCAAACCAGAAATGTCTAATCAATAAAACAGTAAATATGGGTATCAGTTAGCAGTATTTGAATTGAATTGCCCCACATCAGAGTTGGTTGCTCTACCCGCTGAACTTCGGCACAAAAAATGCTTTGAGAAAATTTCAATGACCTCAAAAAAATAAAAAAAATCTCGAGCACGTATAAGTTTTTCGGTTTTTTAAGAGTCCGATAAATGTTTTCAAATCCAAGCCCATGTTTTTAACAGTGTACCTACAGCAGGGTAAATTTTGGACAGTTTATATAGCTTATTTAGGGAAAATTCAGAACAAAGTGTTTATTTGATGGTATTTCTGTTGCTGCAAATGTTAACGTATTTGTATACTTATATACATACATACTTATGTGCAATTTACATGATTTTTCACATATTTACGAAACATATTCACTTTATGCGTGCGGTCATTTCGAAATTTAAAAATTGGTGTAAAACAACTCATAAACATTTGTCGGCTGTCATGTTACAAGCTGCGGTTATGTCATGCCAAGCATTGCATTTTGGAATGCTAAGTTGTTAGTGGTGTCCTGCAGACTCTAAAGCATATTTGAATATTCATTCGAACACCTTAACACGCACGAGCATATAGCAAAGCAAATATTAAATATGCCATATTATTTTGAATATGCATTTCACTGTGGAATTCCATAAGCCTAGATCAATTAAATTATTTTTAGAAGTTCTAAAATATTTCGCTCTCAAAATTCCTTGAAAGCAATTTCAAGTCTGTGCATTGATTGAGAGCTCGTTAGGACTTTTGCTGCCACTAAGGTTAAAAAAAACTCACATAGTTCGTATATAAATGCAATGTGTAAGGAAACTTGTTTCCAATAAATCAAACATCAATTTGGTTCATATTTTTCAATTAAAATGGTGTACGTTCAAGGTACAGTGACTAGCAATGCAAATGATCCAGTTGGTTCTGCTAATATATTAGCAGATTTCAAAAAGAGTGGTGAGGCTTGTGGCCTATTAAGTTCTAATCCCAAATTGCAAGTAGCAAGATTTTTAAATACTTTTTTGTTTTTTTGGAAATTGTTTTCTGCGTTGTTTGGTATTTTCTTCCATGCAAATTGAATAAGTATGACAAGAAAAACATACCAAAAAAATAGCCGAAAATCAACAAAAATTTAAACAGTCTTCTGATTTGACAACTTATGACAACTCAGTAGGCTCACAAATCATTTTTAAATTCTTGCTCCAAATTTAAAAAATTTATTGGAACTTTCCAATAATTTTTAAAAGTTTCTCATAAGATTTTAAGCACTGTTCGTAAAAATTTCCATGAAAGAATTTTCATATGACATTAACAAACGAATTATAGTTGCAGAAGTTTTCTCAATATCTCAAAAGAACCAACTGACTCATTTCCACGGTGAGCCATTGTATACCGAGTACTATATACCATCATACATTTTTCTCCAGTATGGCTATGCATATAATCCCTGCAAAAAACGGAAATACTCCGTTTCATACTTCAAAGAATACTCTTAAAGGATAATCAGAGTACTCCAACACATATCCTCATTCATATAAAAAAGGTGGTCCAATTTACATGGCACTTTCCGGTGATTGGATCACCTAATCCATCTCGGAGTGCTCCGTTTCTTTACTTTTGAACACTCTATAGACCACCTAAGTGAGAGTACTCTGAAAATACTCCCATGGGATTACTCTATGGAGTATTCAACAGCAAAGCGAGAGTGGGAGTAGGTGGTCCTCAAAAGAACACATACTCCCTTCTCACTTTCGTCTAGAATACTCTATAGAGTAATCTTTTGGCAGCATTTTCAAAGTACTCCAACGTAGCTGCTCTATAGACTATTCGGAAGCAAAGTAAATGGTACTCCGAGTAGGATTAGGTGATCCAATCACCGGACATCGCTATGTAAATTGGATCGCCTTTTTTATATGAATAAGAATAAGTGTTGGAGTACTCTGATGCTCCATCGTTTTTTACAGGGATACATCACCCACAATATATAAATATTACCGAGAAGCACTATATTATTGGGTTTCCGTTTCCTGCTATTTATGCATTCCGTGTTAGTTCGCATGCCAGGCGTTATTTCAGCTACTCTTCATCACTCAAAATATAAACTTACATATGTGCATACATTCGTATATTTATATATATCTGTTAATGGAAAATTACTGTCTGCTACTGACGCATTTAATAATTTGACCAACTTGTAACTGCTCAACTGCCTTTGATAATCCTACTCGTTTGCATTTTGTTCGTGTACAAAATATGGTTGCAACCTTCTATGTGTAAATGTATTCGTGTATGAGTGAGGAAATGCTTGCAAAATTAGTTTTGTATAAAATATTATGCTAGCATGAAAAATTATTTTAATAAAATTTTTTACTCATGCTTATTTGCAAATCTCAATTTCTCTCCGTTCATTATCCACTACCACAAAAACTTTTTTAGGATTTTTTTGTTAATAACATTTGCTTAATGCCGAGTGAGGAATAGTAAAACGCTCGGAACGAAACCTTTTTAATGGAACGTAAATATACATATTTAGTAAATACTCTGAATTCAAATATAACACAAACAGTAATGTGTAACTATGCTGCTAGATAAGTAGGCCAGTCTTGCACACTCGTAAGTCTTTTGCCATTTTCAAAACTAGGACTAAGGGGACAACAAACACTGTTTCCTTGTTAGAAGCATGGACTTGCTTTTCATGTATTAGCTTTCAGCAGGTTTCTTATGACATTGGCACTTTTCAAGGATGGTTTGCAAATATCAAGCAATAACCTAACGCACTATGCCCTTGAGAATTCTGTGTAAGCTTCCTGATCCCGACAGCTAGAACAATATCAATATCTCGAAGGGGCAGTAGTACTCGTAGAAATAGTTATTGAAACCTGCTTCCTTCTCTGTCGTTGGTGCATGGTTTTTATGGGTCAGTTATACTTGCATAGGAGTACTTCACATATTGTACATATTCTCTAGCATAAGCAATCGAAATACCTTCCCTGCTAACCAGCAATGGATAAAAAACTGGATAAACAGTGTGTCGCGCGTACCAAACAAGTGGATAAAAAAGTGGGCAATTTTGTTCGGCGTGGTTCACTTTTTAACAATCTTGAAAATGTTTCTCCGTGTACGTGTGAGTGCATACTTTTAGGCACTTGTTGTTTCCCATACAAAATTCAAAAGTATGCGTTGGTGTTAGTAAAAATTTGTGAATTTGTGGAATCAGAGTTTCACCACGGTTAGCTATGATTACGCATGGGACACACATAAAAATCAAAAATCAAATAGACGTCCATGCATGCGATGCGTTGTCTCTTGCTCAAGTGCTTCTGCAGAAAATCCACAAAAAAATTTTAATATAAAAATGTAGTAAGTCAACCATACTATGTATAGAGGTAGTGCGCTGGCCTTAGGTCCCAAGCTCAACTCGCGAGATATGAAGCATAAGAAGCATTTTTGCCATGAAAGCTTTCCTGAAAAACTTCAAAAAGTAGCACAACACAAATTGCAGAAGCGCTAAACTATAATTATTACTATAACAATGTTACTCATTAAGCTGTACTAATTATGTACCCAATTGGCTATTAGCTTTCTTTTTTAAGCCCACCTACATCATAAACCTATTACAAAATTAATTAATTGATGAAATTATTATAAATAGCTTACGCGTGCACACTACAAACCTTGGCTACGTAAATTTCCATTTAATTCATAAAATTAATCATTAATTAGTTGAGTCCGCAAACCTGCAGCCCCCATACAAACTTTGTTTTAACGATACATCCACTTGTGACTACTAATAAAAGGGGTTAAATTTTAATGAACTTCAGACACATTTGCTCACACAATTTGACCGTAATCCAGACACTAAACTTAATCACAGTTAATCCAAGCAACACGCTGACATATATGCCCACACACACAACCTAGCCAATAAAAATTTGTACGTACTATGTCCATGTATTTATAAGCTCGTATAAAGTAACCTTGAATCAAGAGTACCACAAGATAAACACTTAAAATTTGTGGCCAAGAAATACGAGAGCATTCAGAAGGAAAGATTGTATTTACAGACACACATGTATGCACAAACCATCCCACATGAATATTAGACTGGGCC
This sequence comes from Merzomyia westermanni, assembly GCA_949987695.1. Taxonomy (NCBI): domain Eukaryota; kingdom Metazoa; phylum Arthropoda; class Insecta; order Diptera; family Tephritidae; genus Merzomyia; species Merzomyia westermanni. The sequence continues at coordinate 200,995,530 of OX465289.1, read as the reverse complement.
AAAAAATGTTTTTTTTATTAATATTATCTCTTAGAGTGGCAAAAAAGAAATACCGCAAATGTTTCAGACCTTAATATTAATTTTTAGAGGTGTATCAGTGCTAGTCTAGACTTTTTAGCACTTGTCCTAAATGTAGTTTTGTACGCAACTAAAGTCCCCACGAAAAAATGCCATAGGAAATTTTCGCTAACGGGCCAATTTAGAGTTAACAAGCTTTAAGCTTTGGTATGATTGATTTTGCTTAAATTTGTCAAGCCCGCAAAAATCAATGTAAATAAGTTTCCCACCAGAATTCGCCTAGCGGTTCGTGGTAAGGCTTTAGCCTCAAAAAACTTAAACAAATCACTGGCTCATTATTTCGGGGAGTTAAGGCCTAACCTCGACCCGTTATTGAATCTATACAGATTTTTGAGTTCTTGACAAATTTGTAAAATATAATCGTGAAGGCAGGAAAGCACGTCAATATTTAAAGTTTGATTGCCTTGGAGCTGCATGAATCGAATATAATATCAATACAATTATTATTTTTGCCCCAGTCTAATGAATATATAAGTGCATACATTTTTTGTAACTTGAAGCATGTATGCTTGAAAATTACCCCAAGGCTAGATTTAAAATGATACAGCAAAAAAAGGACAGAACACTGCTCAAACCCGCAACTGGGTGGGAACTCACAAGTAAGAGCCAGCTAAAGATTGTCTGCTCGTGTGGAAATAGTAGAACAAACTCTGAAAGATAATCCCTAATGTGCTACGCAGTTTTGCGTGACTGGTAAAGTGGGCTGGGTAACGTGGACTGCTGTGTGAAATTTTAAGGTTTTCGAATGTATTTGAGGTTGGACAGCTTCTTACTAATTTCAATCCGACATTATAAAAAAATCAGAAAACTGTCTGCTGTAATTGCTGAACTAGTCATATTTGTAGATGCGCACTACTTCCAACCGGTGAATATTTTTAGGAAAGGGCCAAACAGCATTTCTGCCCCCATCTGAACTAACTATATATTTAGAGCGATAAAATAAGATAATATATGCCCAACATATACATTCATTTCTATGTATATTTTGGTGTATGTACATATGTTCAGACAAATATAGAAAACCTTGTGCGTATAGATTTGAGTAGCAATGGTTTTTAGTGCATAACCGAATTTTGGTTAGTGCAAAATTTATTATGTAGCCTGTTAATTAAAAGTAAAACCACAACAAGAATAACATGAGTGCCCTCCATAGCCACAAGAGTTCATAAGTAAACAAAGGCATGCACAATGTATGTACACTTAAAAGATATTATCTGGACCATAGTAACTCCTACTTTTATGAAAGTCAACAAACTATGGGATAAAATATTCACGCCAGTTTTATTGATTCGAGCGTAAAATACAACATTAAGATGAATATGGAAATGTTGGAGATAAGACAACAATTAAGCGACTCACAGTATATTGCAAGAAGTATGGGGAATCTTTATATAAACATAATTCTCTTTGGTTTTATTTCTTTTTGACTTCAAGCGTAGAAAATTTTCAATATTGACATTCGAGTTGGCAGTTTAAGCAGCTAGTCTATAAAGCGCTTTCGACAACAATAGTCTAATCTGTAGGTAGACACGCAAAATAGATATATATCAGCGGTATATCGCAGCGAAGGTGTAAAGACGAGTAGGTGCTCTTAACAACTCACTACTATCTATCAATACAAAACAACAACTTGTCGCGTTATAGATAGTTTTGTCCCGTAAATCTATACACCCGACTGCGTTTACTTACGTGTTCAGGGTATCGAGTTATATATATAAAAGACACTGAATTATGATATATAGTATTAATAATATAATAAAGTTATTCGGGTTTACATTTAAAAGTTTATGTCAAGAAAAGTATATGTTTCACGTTGCGCCGTTTGTATGTACCATACATGTAATAATTCTATATTGCTAGAAAATACTCAGTACACTCGCCAACATCAGAGTACAGATATATAGGAAACGAACGTACCAAAATTGCACATTTCCTTTGGATATATACAAAATTGTAATCGTGTAGTAGATCTTGTTGTATAAACTTAAAATAATGCAAGCCTACCATCATATTTAAGTTGACTGAGGCGTGACCATATCTAAGGGTGGAGAACAGACGCCAAAGTATTTTTAAGTTGTGGATAGGGCAAGCTGACAAATATTTCCGACCATGGGCTGATATTTGAGAATAGTTATTGTATGTAACCTTGTAAGTATTCAATGTTTCATCGACTCCGATATTAGTTCTTATTGCCACTTATTATTGTGGTATAGTTATTGTATGTAACCTTGTAAGTATTCAATGTTTCATCGACTCCGATATTAGTTCTTATTGCCACTGATTATTGTGGTAGTTTGTATTATACAAATTTCTATTATCATTTTTCAACAAATTTTTTTTTTTCAATATCGGCCGTGGTATGGGGAGTGTCTAAAGAGTCTAGGTGCAATTGTAGGACTAAGGGTTTTCGAAGCGGGGTCGCCACTCTTCTAGTGTTTTTTTTCACCATGAAGAGATTCTATCGAAATTCCATCCTGTTTAGCAGCAACCGTTCGGGGTGAAGTATGTGGGACCTACATTTTATTTTTAGAAAAGAGTTAGAATCATCAAATACAAATAAACCTCAATTGGAGAAAAGAAATGCGCATTTTTAATTTTTCCGAGGTATATTGCGCTAAATTACTACTATTTTCTTCAATATCGTCGAAGCGCCGTAAAGCGGGTGGTTATCAGTGCTAAATTTCGATTAAAAAAAATAGGGGTTTTTTATAAAATTCTTGAATCTATTTATATAAGCTTGAACCGCTCCTGTAACGATTTGACTTTTCAGTATATTTCACAGCTAACAAAAATACACGTATATAATACAATCTCAAAAATTGAGTTTCGCTGTCTCCCTTTGATTTCGATTTCAACAGAAACTTTCCCTTCCTTGAATGCAGGTGGCCACAGATGGACATGGCTCACTCGATATCTCTTTATATCCCTAAATCCTTGGGACGGTACTCTTTATATATATACTGATTCCTTTTATTTATTTATCTTGGAAATCTTCGAAATAGCTATCGTCGCCGACTGTAGTTCTATTGATGCTGATGTCTTTGGGAAAATGTAGCAAAATATTTGAAAAATATTTTCCACAAAATGGTTGCTATTATTCGTAAGAATGTCTTGATTCATTATATAAGTCATTTTTATTAGTTTGCCATTTGAATACTCTCTGCTGATATCAAATAGTAACACGCAGTCAACATAGAAGTCACCAATACACATTCTCCTACATATAAATTCCACAGTTCAAATTAATTTCATTTTGTTGCTCATCCTAAATGTTTTGAGTCTGGTCGAAACGATTACTTCATTTGCTGGTTTCTGATGTTGATTGCTTAACTAACTGGTTGGTTAGATCAACGCTTGACTGCTCGGAAGCATGTCATTTCACTGAAAATTACAGCTATTCAGCGCATAACCAGCCACTGTAATTGGCATTTCTGCTGTTATAGGCAGATAACGCCAACCTTGAATGCTAGGAATAACAAAGACTCACTAGTAGAACGGTATTGATTTGCAGATTACCATATATATATATATATATATATATATATATATGTATATGTAAGTAGCGGAATAACTTCAAGCAAATCGAAACACAATAAATTTGTATATATAAGTATGTTTTTATGCTGAAACAAAAACAATATTATTTCGTACTGACTTAACACGTAATCCGCATTTCTGCTTTCATCTTCTCGCAATCAAATTTACGTACATACGTACAAATATATACAAATAACAAAAGATTAATTTAGGACTTGTTCTGCTAAAATATGCGAAAGATTTACTTCTAAAATCCAATTTAATTGCCACACATAAGACTTACTTGGTATCATAGGCGTTTCTAGCACCGCATTTAGGGGGATTTTTAAAACTTTTGGAAAAAAATAAGCCATAGAAATTGCTTTTGGCAATTTTGTGATAATTTTGCTAAATTTTTGTCTGGGAAAGGTCCCAAAAACCCCAATAAAACGCCACTTCCCGTTTATGTTCTAAGCTGGCAAAGATTAAACGGAAATGTTTTTTGATTGTAACTATGGCTACAACCATTAACGTCGATATGCCTTAGTAGGCCAAATTAAATAGAAATAGTCAAAGACTCACAAACAGCAAAAGTCAAACAACGCCAAAAATTGTGTAGAGCTTTAAACCCTCTAGTGAATTCGCTTTCGTTATACATCTGAATAACAGGGCTAAACTATCTCTTCAAAATAAGAGAATTCTATGGCATTAACGTTAACGTAGTTATTTTACAATATTACAAGATCTCCCTTCAAAATATCTTTGAAAAACGCCCTACTTCAGAATTTCGTTCATTTTTTCAACAACGCCCTATCTCAGCAGAAAAATGAAAATTGACTTCCCTTTCAGTTATGATAAAAACACTCAAACGAAACATTTCAAATACAATATCAGAATAGAGTTTATTCGATGAACTAGCATGTTGCCCTCATTCACACTTTGTTAATGTGAGCATTTATTTAATCTGTCCGTGAATGATATTTAACCCATAAAACTTTGTAAACAATTTGAAAATAAGTATTCCAAATCGCTCCCGTGTTTTTCCCCGTTTTTTCTGTTTTTTATTTTAGTATCATATCAGTTGTTGTTGCTTTTATTTTCGTAGCTGGTCATCGAATCTGTAATTTTGTATTGCCGGCATCAGCGCCTCCACCAATGACCGCAACCGATTAGTTTATCATTCGACCCCATTGTTAATTGATCTCATTGGCCATCACTCCAGAATTGATTCACCTGCCGCATTGTCATTGTATGAGTGTATGGTGTACACCCACTCTTTTATTTGCTGACATACATTAAATGGCCTTCGCGAGAGGCATGTCCTTTTCACCGCACATTGGCCTATTTCAGTCAATTGGCCACCACCGTTAGTTATTAATTTACCAATCGCTTACAATAGATATTTCGCAGATATTACATCGATATACTTTTAGTTGCATCTACGGTAAAGTCGGCTTAGCGGCATGCCGATAGATGTATACGAGTATACCGCCAACCTATTTACTCTAGAAATACTTATTTACGCACTTACATACATAAAACGCCTATTTGTATTTAGGTTTGTAGATTTATATTTAGTTATTTGGTATTGTTGTTTGTCAATTTTCACACTAAGCGCACAAAATCGATATTGTTCTTTGACTGCTTTTGTTTTTTGATGTTGTAGTTGGCAATTGTATTGCTTCAAACTACAAACATTGTTCTACACCAAAGGTTTACAAGTTGTGCACAGCAAATTGTAGCGCCGTTGCTAATTAATTTAAAACAAAGCTTTTCATTTTTACACTTTGTCGGCTTAGACCAACTCCATTGAGTGCTGTTGATACATTTTCAATTTAAATTCGATAATTGAAAGCCATGGAATCAATGGTTACAAAGCGATTATCATACTTATTAGGAAGTCATAATACCTGGAATATAAAAAGGTAATTTTTGGGGTTGAGACAGTGTTCATAGCACGAAGTTTAAAAGAAGTATAATCGATTTTATTTTAGCTGGGATCTATTACTTTGGCCTTGTGTGTTTCATTAAGAGAAATTTTTTACTTAAAAGACAATATGAAACTTCCACAAATACTTATGGCTTCAAAAATGTATATTTTTTCGGAACGGCATCAATAATCTCACCTTGGATTCAAAATACCAAGAAATGTCTTTGTAAATACTGAACATAATGCAACCTCTATTATTCTACCAATTGTCCAATGGTGCACTGTGTATGTAAGACACCGCTTATTTCCAAACGTTAAATCTATACTTGAGTTCACCAAATAGTCCTCTTTTTATGACCGTCTTAGCTTTATTGTAGTTCTGTTATATTTATGAAATTATAATACCCAAAACGCAATCAAAATATAAGATAATGTGTGTTTTTTTTTTCGTAAATTTATGCCTTAAATATTTTCAACATTTTGACATCACAATCATTAAATATAAAGGTAACTTATAGCCGTAATTAAATTTTTTGGAACTGTTGATATCTCACACTTTCATTCACACGCTTAGAAGATTTCTACTAGAGGTATGTGACTAATTCGTGCATTTTTCAAATATTGTTAGTACATACAACCTATGGTTCTTAAAAACTTAATACATGTTCATACAAAGTAGTTGGTATGCTTATTACGTGTCGATCTATTTTTGCACATCGAAAAAATTCCCAGGTGCACCTAAATATAAATATATATATATTTTTTAAATACAAACTTACATATATTTCTAGTTCACATCTAACGTATACACTAATAGATCACTGCAAAGAACTTAAAAAAAAAGAAATGCTGTACCACTAAAGCAATTTTGAGCCATGAACTATGTAAAACTGATACCGGAAACGGAAACAAGCTGAAAGAAAAACATACTAAAAAAGCAACAATATGTTGAAATATTTTCCAAGCGCAATGACGAGAGTAAGGAAAACAATGACTGTAATGACTGAAAACTCAAACATATAAACTAACATTTTCCAACGATGAGTAACTACACGCTAAATGCTGCTAAATGAAAATATATACATATGTATGTGGCAACTTGTATATAACGGGTGAGTGTAAAAGAGCAAACAAACAGCAACCACAGACCACTGGTAGCATTGAAAGAATATGAATACAATATGAATACAACACTATGTCATATATATCTACATTTGGCGAACACAACTATGATGGAATATAATACATTTGCATATAAAGCACATCCAATCTCCTATATACCAACGCCACGAAACTCATCAATTATTTGCAACACAGTGATTACAAATGTACAAGAATATAACACACAGCAAAAAAGGATAAAACAAATAGCAAAACAAATGAAGTAGAAATATATGAAAGCTTAAAAACAAATGCATTTGTGAAGGTAAAAAACAAAAATGAATCGTAGCGAGAGCTATGTGGAATTTCAAGACAGTGAAAAATATATGTATGTATGCATTTTAGACTGGGTCATATTTTTTTTAAAGTATTATTGGTACTAGTTTTCAGAATAGCGAAAAAAATACTGTAAGATCTTAATATTAATTTCAAGAGGTCTATTGTTGCTAGTTTAAATTGTTTAGGACTGATCTCATTTCCGCCTTTCAAAAATTTCAAGTCTTTGAAGGAAAACAATATTGTTATTGGCAAATGATACCAGAGAAAGCAAATCAATGAAATTAATTTTGAATGCACCCTAACAACACCAAAGATTGTCATGTTAAATGTGTTATGGCTTTGTATAAAACAATAAGCTACTTAACACTGAAGTTTACTGCCTTGAGTAGGAACTGAGTTCGAAGAAAAAATTTAAAATATATGCAATGAATTACCTATAGCGATAAAAGCCTATTCAAAAGTTATTGCTTTTTTTACCAACAATTTTTGTTGATTTTACGGCCTGTACATTTTCAAGTATTCATGAAACGAGCTCAAGGCCAAGAATAATAATTTTTCACTTTTTAATCTTTATGAAAAATTATTATTGTTTTTTATTTTTTAATTATAATTTTTTAATTAATTATTAAAAGTTGTTTAATTGAATAGAGTAGGAAAATGTTTAGAGACAACCGCCATAGCTTTTCTTATAGATCCATTTCGGAAGCTGCTAGGCTTCTTCATCAGAGAAATTTTGCCACGCATTGCTAACCATTAAGCTATCAATATGCTGGTTTTGATATTGTCTAAACTCCTAATTCTATTCTTCTTTATCATATACATGAACCACTTCCGCAATCTGCTTTTGTGAACCTTCTTGAAGGAGGTCTTAAAGACCTTTAGGCAAATGAATGTCCCACAAAAAAGTTGAGAATAAAAATTTACGCCAGGGTATGCCGTTCTAGGGGACTCAAGGTTCAAATATTGATAGTGGTGTTTGGTGTCACGTTTTTACTTCATTTAAAAACTTTGCCTTAACCCTCTAAAAAAATGATAGACTTTAAGAAATTAATATGTATTAAGATTTATAACTTTCACAGTAGTTTTCCAGCCATTCTGAAAACTAATAGCAATATATAATTTTGATGAAAATTGTTATTTATTTGGCCCAGTCTAATGTATTTACTACACACTGCAGGCATATATATATTACAAAATGAATAAAGAATTTCTTAAAACTATAATAAATTGTATTGTGTGTGTGATGATGGAATATAATACATTTGCATATAAAGCACATCCAATCTCCTATATACCAACGCCACGAAACTCATCAATTATTTGCAACACAGTGATTACAAATGTACAAGAATATAACACACAGCAAAAAAGGATAAAACAAATAGCAAAACAAATGAAGTAGAAATATATGAAAGCTTAAAAACAAATGCATTTGTGAAGGTAAAAAACAAAAATGAATCGTAGCGAGAGCTATGTGGAATTTCAAGACAGTGAAAAATATATGTATGTATGCATTTTAGACTGGGTCATATTTTTTTTAAAGTATTATTGGTACTAGTTTTCAGAATAGCGAAAAAAATACTGTAAGATCTTAATATTAATTTCAAGAGGTCTATTGTTGCTAGTTTAAATTGTTTAGGACTGATCTCATTTCCGCCTTTCAAAAATTTCAAGTCTTTGAAGGAAAACAATATTGTTATTGGCAAATGATACCAGAGAAAGCAAATCAATGAAATTAATTTTGAATGCACCCTAACAACACCAAAGATTGTCATGTTAAATGTGTTATGGCTTTGTATAAAACAATAAGCTACTTAACACTGAAGTTTACTGCCTTGAGTAGGAACTGAGTTCGAAGAAAAAATTTAAAATATATGCAATGAATTACCTATAGCGATAAAAGCCTATTCAAAAGTTATTGCTTTTTTTACCAACAATTTTTGTTGATTTTACGGCCTGTACATTTTCAAGTATTCATGAAACGAGCTCAAGGCCAAGAATAATAATTTTTCACTTTTTAATCTTTATGAAAAATTATTATTGTTTTTTATTTTTTAATTATAATTTTTTAATTAATTATTAAAAGTTGTTTAATTGAATAGAGTAGGAAAATGTTTAGAGACAACCGCCATAGCTTTTCTTATAGATCCATTTCGGAAGCTGCTAGGCTTCTTCATCAGAGAAATTTTGCCACGCATTGCTAACCATTAAGCTATCAATATGCTGGTTTTGATATTGTCTAAACTCCTAATTCTATTCTTCTTTATCATATACATGAACCACTTCCGCAATCTGCTTTTGTGAACCTTCTTGAAGGAGGTCTTAAAGACCTTTAGGCAAATGAATGTCCCACAAAAAAGTTGAGAATAAAAATTTACGCCAGGGTATGCCGTTCTAGGGGACTCAAGGTTCAAATATTGATAGTGGTGTTTGGTGTCACGTTTTTACTTCATTTAAAAACTTTGCCTTAACCCTCTAAAAAAATGATAGACTTTAAGAAATTAATATGTATTAAGATTTATAACTTTCACAGTAGTTTTCCAGCCATTCTGAAAACTAATAGCAATATATAATTTTGATGAAAATTGTTATTTATTTGGCCCAGTCTAATGTATTTACTACACACTGCAGGCATATATATATTACAAAATGAATAAAGAATTTCTTAAAACTATAATAAATTGTATTGTGTGTGTGTGTGTGTATGTGAACGTGGTGATATTCAAAACAAGATTAAAAATATTTCTGCATATAAATGGAATATAAAACCAAAATAGTAAAATAAAAACACTCTGATGCAATTCTCAATACTCACAATACGTGTACTAATAAAAAATTGGGAAAAAACTGTTCAAATTGGTTACTCATGCATTTGACACGTCTCCCAGGTGACATGTGTCGCATGCAAGTTATATACCGACACAAACACATATTCATTGAAAGCCTAAACAAATATAAAAACTCTAAGCGTATACATATTTATATATATTTTTCTGCTCATATACCCACTGGAGAAAAATTGTATTAAAGACGCATTTAATGTGCATCTGTGGGAACAAGCTTTGAAGCCAATAAAGCAAAGCCAAACATTCGCAGAGTTTCTATTTCACACAACTTTCAACTTCCTATCATGTTCCGTTACCGAGAAACATTCCTCAAATCAGAAAGGTTCGAAACGGTAAGTCAAATTGATGAGATATGGGAACTAGCGACTGCGCATTTTGTGACTTAAAGGATAGTTGTCGAACGAGCAACATCTGTGACGATAGCCATGAAAAGATTGTGCTAAATACTGGCGCAGCGAGCTAAATTGGCCACCTGCGACGGAACTGCCAACAAAAAGATACGATTGATACACATTTAGTGCGCATATTTTGATTGAGCGTTACATTTGCACCCTTGGGTAGGAATGTATTCGCTAGAATAATAACAGTTTTACTCTAAAAATACATAAATATTTGCATTCGATGTTAGTATGTAAATTGCATTGCATCCGGAGACCTATCAACAAGTTTATTTGAAGCTGAGATAAAGCGATTTCTTTTTTTGTAAATGCAAATTTGTGTAAATCTGAACATTTGGATTTAACAAACCAAAAATATATTACTACAACAAAAACAAAAAATGTGGAACAGCATAAAATCTACAACAACAATATATACGTATTTGAAACTCAAGTTGCTCTTGGTGACTATTACAGAAAAAACTGAAATTTATTGGACTGACTTAAACTGTTTTTCTCAACCAATATTTAGCAAAATTGTTATAACGAATTCAGTCAAGCAGAAAACAGACATTGGCTGTTTGTTTGTTGACGATAAAATCTCAATGCTGATGATAATTCAATTTCCTTCTAGAAGAAATTGTTTGTTGGCACAGATATGTGTTGAAATTGAAAACACTACAAAATGTATATTAGCATTCTTCAAGCGGATCCTACTTCTACAGGGACCGCGTTGGCGACGGGGAGAAAATTTAATGATAAGCTGTAAGAGATGCAGACGCTGACATAGTTCAGCGAATGCACGAAGATGCTCCGGCTCAGAAGGTATTCTTATCGGCACCCGCCGGTGGAAGCAAAGGAAGAGGGAGACCACCACTCCGATGGAAGGACCAAGTGCAGACCGATTTGCAATCCCGTGGTGTCTCCAGTTGGCGCCACTTGGTTAAACGAAGAGATTACTGGTGAGCAATGGTGGACGGTCAAAATCGCCCAGGCGATTATATCGCGTGACTTTGTGATTATATTTGATTAATGTATAACCGTGATCGGCAAGAAAATGTAACTGAATATGTGCATATATTAGTTTCTTACGCAAAATAAGAGTACATCTTGCACTCGCCAAGCAATAAAATCGAAGTTCGGATATACTCCGTCTACCGATTGGGTTCAGCAACGCATCACCAACTTGCTTCCTTTAGTGCTTACATGAAACTATATAAAAACTTGATGCTCTGTATTAAGGCTCAGGAATGTATTTGCCCCTCTGATTCAACCCACATTCAGCATTCATATTCGCGTACTGCCCACATAAACAGCAATAGAATACAGCAGGTCTTTCGTCCATCATTGATATGCAATGTAAGTTTTATTTGCAATAGGACTAGGCACACCACTAACAAAGTTGATACATTTAAAAAAACAATTCCATTAGCTTTAGTTATAAAATGTGTGTGCCTGCATGTTGTGGTACAGCGCCTAATAGCATTTTTCATATCCTTTTCATTTTTATTTAAATCCCGTTTGTTTCTTTTATGAAATTGTCCATGTATTTTTTGCTTTACTTTTCTTTTCATGTGTACGCGCATATTGCCTCATTCGATTCGTGTTACTCACACGCAGTGCTGGATTTCGATTCCAAGCCAGGTAGCAAATACAACAGTCGCTCACTACTATTACACACGTATTAAAGTTTCTGATGCGCATACAAAAAATGCAGCAGGAGTGCATAATACTTTGGTATTTGTTTGCATGTATATAAAAATAGACACCCTTTATAAGAGGAGACCAACAAAAGTTCGCTTCGTGGATAGGAATAAAAGCATTTCGTGTGTGCTTTTAATTTTCCTGTTTGTTTTTCTTCTATATAATCGACATTAACTTCAAAGCCGCTATTAAGCCTTTGAAATTTGTCTCCTAACTTTGATGTGCATTGACTAGTTATCTTATGCTTAGTCAACGCCGGAGACCACCAGCAATTTTTTAATATTTTTTTTTGCTGCATCAAAGTTTCGTCTTTATTCTATCTGCGTTTCCTTAGTAGTTATTCTTAAGTTCTCAAAATAAGTTTAAAAAGTCACTTTATGATCTCACTTTTATTACCCCTCTTCTCGTATGTAGACTAAAGGATTATATTTCGAAACATAATTTTGTTGCACCAAATCGATGTATATTAATACCTTTCATGAACATGAAATGGTATTATAACTTTGGTCCGATGTTTGTAAGTATGAGAAGAAGAAGTAGAGATAGACCTATCAATAAGTATACCGAAATAGTCAGGGCGATGAGCTGTGTCGATTTAGCCATGTCCGTCTGTCTGTTTTTTACGCAAACTAGTACCTCAGTTTTTGAGATATCTTGATGACATTTGGTATGGAGCCGCCATTTTGCATGAGATTAATCATTGGTCGGAATCAGCAAGATCGGAGCAATACAACGCATAGCTCCCATACAATCGATAGTTTCGATAAATGGGTTTGGGCTATCAATTTTGCAATTAAAAAGCTAGGAACGTAAAACTTTGCAGGTTTGGTACTTATTATATAGGAATATGTGTAGTGAAAATCAGCCAGATCGGACCTACATAACATATAGCTCCCATACAATCGATTGTTCCGATAAATGGGGTTTGGGCTATGTATCTTAAAATTAACAGTTTTGCAGAGTTTGTACTAATTGTAATTAAGGATCGGACACTTAACACCGTGATGCGTATTCATGAAAGGTATAAAGTCTTCGGCACTGTTGAAGACAGCCCTTTCCTTACTTGTTTTCATTGTCTCTTGTCTCACCATTGCTTGCTTGCATTTCGTGCCACATTCACAAATTGTATCCATATGTTGTATGCTCACGTTCGCTTCTGTGAATTTTTCAATAGAAAACTCTGATACAACGCCGATGTGAACTGCGAATTGGCATTTACTATTCGGCCTCCGCACACCTCTCGCTCTTGGCCTGATGAGTGCCGCTATTGTACACACATTCTCTGTTTATTTGATTATCTACTTTTTAACATTTATTTATAAAGTTTTTTTTTTATGTTCATGACTAAAGTGTGTAATACACAGTAGACGCTCATGCCATTGTGCTTTTACGTCCACTATAGGCTCCATCATGATTGGCGCAGCATTTCCATTTCAATTGATAACTGGAAATTTTTACAGAACATTTTTATGAACTTTTTCTTTCGCTTTTTATAAACCTTTTATTACTTTTACTTGAATTTCATGTTGAAGTTCTATGTTACGGCGTTGTGAGAATGTCCAATTTGGCTATTGTCAGTTGACTTCTCAATTTGCAGACAATTTTCGGTCATTTTACTACCCAATGGCCCAATATTCCTGTTAATTAAGCTGATAGGGTATATATGTATGTGTATGTTAATTCGACTGATAACAGCGCCGAGTATAATTTGGAATTTTGTGGAAAACTATTCCAAACTAGTTGTACGTCACTTTAGAGTCCTCACAGTGTAATTAGTCATAATTGCTCACCAAAAGATTTATTACTCTCGACCTCATTTCGAAAGCAAAATACAGATGCGCCCTTTCAATCTTCTTAGATATTATTAAACAAATATTTCACTCACTGTTGTTGAGTCCCTTCGCAGCAACTTGAAGTTGAATTTACAGAGCAGTGAATTAACATAAGAAACCGACTCACCTACCCTGGGACTTGTTATAAAGTATTACGTGACAACTTACTCAAAAGGTCGACTAGACAAAAAGAGAGCAATTTCTATGGCAACATTAAGCAGACACTAGGAAGGGTTGGGGAAGCCGCACTCGTTCGAATCACTGGCATTATTCTTAAATTTATGATGAAAGCCTCAGGTATATATAGGCCAGGCCGAGCCTAAATATGGCATACTAAAAGCTCAATGGTATAATCGGTATGTACAATGCAGCTGTACCGATTTCAAAAAAATGGTAATCATAGAAGTTCAAAAATAACAACTATCTTTTGTTGTTGTTGTTTGTAACGACGAAAACACTCACCGAAAGTTTTGAGGAGTGTTGTAGAATTGACAATCCTTGGCCGGATAGGAACCCGGAACGCTACGGTACTCCCTTGCGGTACTGCCCGACTGTCGCGGTAGCGATTTGGTATGGCCAGGTCATGTCACCCCTTCCTTCTTTAAGGAAGGAGAAGCTGGGTAATGAGAGGTAAGAGGCATCATATCCATAGATCAAATATCTAGTTGCACGTTATTACCTTTGGCATATTCTAAACACCTAACCCGCAGGGGTAATAACAAGTATCTCTTCAGGGAATATTAGCGAGAAATCTAGCGCCCGCACGCAAAGGGAGTTACCTTTTGGCACTCATCCTAAAGTGACAAGGTCATGTAAAATGCATGAAGTCACAAACGAAGGTGATGTTAAACCTACAAGTAGAAAAACGGAACCAACACTGTATCTCTCACAGGTTAAAAAAGTGGAACAACACTTGCACGTGTACGAATGTACGCCAACAGCAAAGTCAGCCGCTTTAATGCGCACGTCAGAGAGGCTTCGCATGTTTGAGACTTACAGAAGCGAATTTGCGAATTAAATTATGAGATCTGCTTTATATGCATGATGTATGCTTATAAAGTGCTGTTGGCTGCTGAATTACTGATGTGTTGTCATCAAAAATGCCAGACAGCCAACAAACAGGCCAAATCGACTAAAAGTATGCTCAGGCACCATATGAAGGTTTTTAAAAGTCAAGCAACTGGTTGTAGGTGAGGAAACCCGCACGAAGTGCGTTGAAAGCGCAACTTTGAAATAAATTTAGAATCAAATTACTTAAAAAGTTGCAAAAATTGCATATACCAAACAGTAGTTTACACAAACAACAAGAAGCAGCAAGAGCAAATTATTTAGAGGCCAAAAAGCGCAAGCAGAAATGAGGTAAGTGTCCAATTCTGATTTACAGTATATACAAACTCTGCCAAATTTACTGCCTTACCCTGTACGATACATTGATCCAATCTTACAAATTTTCACTAAACCCATTAGACATCTAATAGGCCAAAACGCCTTTATCGAAACAATCGATTGTATGGGGGCTATGCGTTGTATTGGTCCGATTTTGCAGTTTGCCACAAATGATTATAAATTACAGTCAGATATCCCTAAACCTGAAGGACTAGTTTGCGTTCAAACAGACAGACGGACAAGTCTAAATCGACTCAGATCATCGCCCTGATAATTTCGGCAAATCTATTGGTGGCTCTATCTTTTCTTCTTCTCATATTTACAAACATCGGACCAAAGTTATAAAAACATTTCATATTCATGAAAGTTATAAAAATAATTGATGGAAAGTTCACTGACAAAAGTGGATACGTGGATTTGGAAACGTAAGAGGAAAATACCTAGGCAAAGGATAAAAAAAGATGTTAGACTACGAAGAGATTTCGATAAATATATAACGGTTAAGCTAGGCTAGTAACGATGAAATAACTCAAATCTTGTTTGAGAAAAATCCAATATCTTAAGGTGGCATATAAAATCAATATATAAAAACAAAAAGTAGCTTCACAATAAAACTCTGTAGTAAAAGCATAGATTCATTAAAAGATGGCAAATAAACAAATGGGGAATAACCAAATAAAAGTTCAAGTAATCAGCTGCGGTTGTGTGTACAGAGATCCCCAATATATTTACGTTGTCGTCACTATGCTCTTCAGTTCCATTTTTATTTATTTTTGTTTTATGGCATTTGCTATTTTATTTTTATTTATTTCACATTTTTTGTGTGCTTGGCCTTTGCTCAATGAGTGATAATAGCGTAAATAAAAAATAAATAAAAGCGTTGTTAAAATACTAAGCAAACGTTGATTGCTAAAGTTTTGACTAACACATATACTTACACACACACTCATACTTGCGAATGTTGTACCAAGGCGAACCTAATCTTTGACCAGCAACAAAAGCTAGGGCAACCGAACCAGCAGCACAGCTGTGTACTCGCATGTAGGTAGCCAAGTGTATGCTAAAGTACATCCTCGTAATATTGATGCGAGTTTATTGACTTTTGCGATACTTTCAATTTCGGGATTTTTCATAGCAGTCATGAGACAATTCCTCTTAACCTTTGGGAGTGTCCAAAAAATATATGTACGGCATCTTTGTATTGCGCTTAGACGCACCTTAAATCCCATATTTTCATCATCCCTTAAATCCAAACAATCAAAGGATATTCGATTTTAGTTCTAGGTATTCGGTATTTAAAAAATCAAATACTTGGCATCCCTACCTCGTACTTATTTATTTGAGCATGATGCAATATCAAACCTAGCCGCCAGCAGAGAGTTAATCAACTTGCTGCAAATAAACACAAATAATACGAGGTTGTTTAGATGTATGTATGTAAGCACAAAACATACAACAACAGCAACAATCACCAACAAATTTTTTAAGTTTGGAAGAGCAGCTAAATATGTAAACTGCATCCAAAAAGAAAAACTTACGTTAGCACACAATCCTTTGTCAATCAAGTTGCAAAATGTAAGCGGTCCTCGGACTAAATTAACTTCCAGCATCTCTACTATTCATCACTATAAATTTGTTTTCCTAACGGAAGAGACAAATTCTATTATGCATAACTAAATCTGTCTTAAGGAAGTAAGTTTTTTCAATAAGCTCAAGGGAGAATTTGCTTAACAGACAAGAAGAACCCTCAAAGAAAAAGCTTACCCGCAAGGACAAGCAATATTCTTGGACTAGGACAGGTTCTTAATGTTATTAGCGATTTACAAAGAGCATTCTCGTTTGTAAATTTCGTCCTAAAGTAAAGCAAAACTTTAAAGCCATTTAATGGCACCAGCAAAACTTAAATTGCAAAACAAGTTTATTTGAAACCTATTATTTATTAGTTTTTAAAAATAGGACTTAAACTGCTTTCTGTTTGCAAACATTTCCAACTGGCTCAACTTTTGCTAGTATACTTTTGCATTTAGTTCCAGATACATTACACAAAAAAAAACTTTCAAAAACCAACAAAATATGTCACATCATGTGTTCATTTCGACACAACTTTACCCACAATTCGTGTTTACATACTAAACATATGAACCTGTGGTTTCTATTTAAAACTTTCTAAATGTTACATTTCCTAATACAACTCTCCCTCTACAAGCTTTAGCTTTACCATGCAGTTAATTCAGTAAATAATGAAACAAATTTGTGGTTCAACACCAGATCTAAATGGCAGTGGTGCCGGTTTTGGAGCACTGCCGACAACTCAACGCTCGATACCCCCATAAACGTTCGTATTAAGAATCCAAAATATAAATTATTCAAACGTGTTTTATTAATTCCTTTTAAATTGTTTCAAACACTAATTATTAGGAATGAATTTGGAATGGAAGAGTAAGACAGATTTGAAAGGAAGAGCAATTGAGGGAGAAGTAAGAGCGAGTACAAATGTTCAAATATATGCAAATAAAAATCTGCGCAATACCATGCTTGCCGGCTCTGCTGATATATAACAAAATTGGCTTCAAAACCGACTTCTTCTAGGCACATTATGTTTATTTGTTGTTTTTTCACTTTTCATACCATCTAAAATTACCATATTATATCTGTTTTATTTATTTATTTATTTTGTATTTAATGACATACTTCTTGTGCTAAAAAAGAAGAAAATTGTTATTGCTTCTATTTGTTTTATAAATGAAATAACTGTACCAGA
This sequence comes from Merzomyia westermanni, assembly GCA_949987695.1. NCBI lineage: Eukaryota > Metazoa > Arthropoda > Insecta > Diptera > Tephritidae > Merzomyia > Merzomyia westermanni. The sequence goes on along the minus strand of OX465289.1, from coordinate 200,977,660 downwards.
CCCGGCAGCCGTAGTCCTGACCTTCAACTGATTGGTTGTTTATACAAAAATTGTACTTCTCGGCTGTTTCTGCTCTATGACCATATTATTTTTCTTGGTCTTCCTCCCAAATTCCATCTCTCATATAGCAACAGTCTTTCTCTGCCTCTTATTCGTCCTCCGCATGTTTCCATTCGTTATTCTACTTTCATTTCCCGGTTACATTGGTATTTTCCCACTTTTTCTATTCACTATCCCGCAATTTCCATTTCCCTCTAATTCGTCATACTCGTCTCTTCTTTCTTTTCAATTTTCTCCCACGCTTCCCGTCTAATACCCCTACATATGAAGGATCTACATATAAACCAATGGTAGAAAGCTGATACAAAGGATTGTCAAGATAATCTATATATATAAAAGAAAGTGACGTTAGTTCCAACGCTCATAACTCAAGAACGCCTGCACCGATTTGGATGGTTGACACTAATTTAGATTGTTCTCTGACCAGAATAGGAGAATACCCAATATAATTTCCGAAAAATTTCTGAAAAAAAAAATTGTATTTTTCCATACATTTTGTGTGGTGTGAATTTTTATAATTTTTTCTTTGTTAGAAAAGCTCAATAATGGATCGATCAAGTGGAATTGTGTGTGTGTGAAATAGTTACATCTATAGGGATAGGGATAGGGATAGTGACAGAAATAATGATAGGGATAGGAAAAGCCAATATTTCCAGATCCATTCAGGTAAATATCTGGGCAGGACAAGGTCTGCCGGTCCCTCTAGTTTATTTCTATTTATAAGATTTTAAAATAAATAAATATCTTTAGGGAGGAACGATTAAAATGAAAATCTAAAGGAGAAACGGTTTGTTCTGTTTGGTCATAGAAACAAAAATGTCTAGATTTTTGTAATAGTGCCCTAATTCCAGTGTGGTAACAACATTCCTTTTACCGGCAAATAAATAGCATGGAAACTTTTACACCTTTTACACCCTTTTGGTATTCTGTCGGCTTAAGTTGCAGTTTAATTTCGTAACGTGCTTTGTAAATATTTTGTGGACAGAAAATACCGCAAATTTTTACACATACTAACTAATTCACAAGAAATTATAAACAATTTAACAAGTTTCGTTTGCGTTTGCATGCTATTCTCTATTGCGCATTGTTTGTTTTTGACAGCGTTGCCATGTACGTTAGAATCGCGGTTCCATGAACTGCATTGCCAACGGTTACGATTTTTGGTTAAATAATCTTCCAGGTACAAAATTACAGGTTACGCACAGAATTGACCCCTAACTCGAAACTACCGATGCGTATCCCTACGCACTAGTAATAATCCATTAATTATTGTGTGTTTCAAAACTACCGCCCTAAGGTTTGAAGTACTGCTGGAATTTATATGCAGAACATGATCGAAACTGTAGAATATTTAGCTACTTCCGAAAAGTTGATTTGCATGTAAAAGAGATAGAGGACGAAATAGTACTGGTTTAGAATACACCAGAAGTGCAATAGTTCAGTACTTAAGATTTTTTATTACAGGATAGATATATAATTGCAAATGTGTGTATTTATTTCTGTTAATTTTGCATATTACCCTGCAACAATGCAATGGGGGCGATCTCAGACCTGAAGAAATATTGGACGTGCTTAATTTGCCCGAAATTCCAATGCAATTTTTTTAGATTTACGTAAAATTGGGATCGAATGAAATATTTCTTATCTTCGTTTGTCTGCTTGTCTAGCGTAAAATGTAAATGTATAATAAGTATATTCTCTTATATTTAGTAAGGAAGTATAGTATAAGATAAATTCGTTACGTTTATTCGTAATTATGTCAAAATGGTGTTCTGAAATTTATCATTCATTTATATTACTGACTTTCATCGCAATTTGGATTTTGAGCTTTTGGACATGATCGCCCTCCCCCCCTTCAACTAGAGATCTGTATCCACCCCTGATTTATACCTGAACAGGTACGAAAGGGCTAATCCGCTTTCTACCCTAATGGGTACTTTTAATTCCTATAAGTATGCTACATCGACTTTGAATTATAGCCAAATGTAGACTAAAGGGATTAGTCGTGGATCGATCTCTATATAGATTAGTCACACGATTTTTGCAAGGTACACACACAAGTTGGCTGTTAGTGGCTTTGCTAAATTGAAACTACAAGTCTTTGTATATTTTTGAGAATTAAATCTGTATTTCTGTGTTGTATGCTTTTGGCATTTGTTTAAATATTCGAATAGCGGTATACAGACATACACCCAACAACAAACAGACACAACATTTTACAAATTTATAGTTGACCATATCAACGGTATTTTGGCATTTACAATGTGGCTGCAATCTTCACTGTCCACTTACACTTCTATTATCGCCTCTTGTTTTTGTTCTTTTTGTATGTAGTAGCAATGCTGAAACTCACCTGTAGTGAAGGATCAATTTATAATCACAAACAACATTTATTATTTGTTATCAAGTTTTAGTTTTTTGTGGTTTCCGTGTGTAGTTTTAGGTAACTCGTTGCTTTTTCGGTTGTCTTTTTTTTGGCTTTGCTTACCTTCTTTCATTTAGAGACGAGCTTTTAGTGCATGGTCCAGTTGGAGCAAATAGTTTCACACACACACAGAACACGTTGGGCAGGCAGGCGACAGAGGGCGAGGAAGGTACTTTATTTCATGCGACACAGTAAAATGTAAGAAATTTTCTGATAGTAGCCCGGGGCTGGCAGTGGTTGCATTCATTTCTCGTTTGCTCTGTCTAGAAATACAAACCCAAATATATAGTTGTCTAATAGAGATTTAGAGTTTTTGTATCAAATGAGTTTGCACATAATCGATGTGTATACATAAAATTCAAACTATGTACGTATGTAAGTATGCCTAAAATCGCCTAAGGGTTGTCCAGGGCTAAAAAACATTTCGCTATATCAAGTCCGCGCATAGATGAATCCAGTGTGCACCTATCACTCAAAGTATTCATAGTAATATTGATAATAATTTGGCGCGATATACCTCCAAGAAGATGTAAACAACGATATTTTATTCCAATTTTATGTATGCTGCTTCTAATTTTTTCATACATTGTGTGAAAGCACGGTGATGAATTTTTTTTTCCGAGTCTATTTTTGAAACAGGCGTATAATTACTCCTTATAAGTATAATATATTAGTTATTTTCTTTGTTAATTACTTTAATTTTTAATCAGAAAAAGATTAAGTCGTGCTTGTGCAGGCAACTTTCAATAAATAAATTAAATTCTTAGATAGTGCCTTCTTCAGCAATACTCAGGTCGAGTGTTTCTCAAATCAATGCTACGATGTTTGCATTTTGAATCACCGCTGGGACAGGATGACCTTCGACTTCGCTTCCGATTTTACATGTATTTTACTAAAGAATGAACTGTAAACATATTTCAACCCCCGTCCCACTCTGTCCCTCCGTTGATCATAAAATGAATATTTCCGAAGCCTATTTCCTACACTTGTTAATTTGGCTGGGTAGAGAGTAATCGGTTCGTGCAACAGATGAGCAACACAAATATGTGTGAAACACTACAAATATTTACTTCGAAAATTTTATGAAGCGCTGAAATTTGTACGAAAAAATTCCTCACAACAAAATCTTTTCGCTCCAAATTTGCTTCACTGCAAATTTGTTGTGCTCATTTTTATGTGCAAAAAGTTTTTCCATCACCTGATATGCCAACAAATTTGTATGCACGCACTCAGACTTTATTATGGATATCTGACACTAAAACGTCCCAAGCGACGTACCACTTCACGTTGCTATTACAGTCTGGCTCACCCCTATAACTCCCGCTCTCACTCTAATAGTATCAGCGGCTTCAATATGAATACACTTTTGGAACAGCTTTGCTGTGGCTTGTTAACCACAATGGGTGGTCAAAACTTCGACATGGCAATCAACTCGTAATTTCTGATCAAAGCCAATGTTATATGCCAAAGGGGATATGGAATAAAAGCAACAGAAATGCAGGTTACCATAAATTCGTGCAAGTAATTTTCTGTACAGATACAGCGTAGTGGTTGTGAGTGTGTGTGTGTATACATCTATGTATGTATGTATACAAAACTAATGCCAATTGCAAAATGCTTGCACGTATAAATTGATAAGTAGACCGCTCAAAGTTGAACACATTCAAGGTGGAGAAGACATTGCTCAGGTGCGGTGGCGTGTGCGTTACTTTTAACTGGCAGGCAGCCTTTGGCAATCTCACCACTGTCGTACAAATTTAAAACAAATTTACGCTTTTAAGCTGCCATTGCATGCCAATGGGAGATATTTGAACTAAAGAAAATTACAACTATTTTTCATTGCTACATCTTGTGCTTATGTGTGTGTATGGTCAGCCAGCCAGCGGGAAGGTGTGGATTTTCAGTCAGTTTTAAATTGAAAAAAATAAATAAAAGAACTGAAATGTGAAAAATCACACACTTATAGAATTTTAAGTTGCATACTTTTATACCATCCGTGATAAGTTTTTTCATTCACTAAATCGCTTTGCTGGCAAAAACATATTTCCAACTTTGTTTTTTTATTTGTAGATTTCATTGCTGGACTCAAGGATGTTTCGGTTACAATACCACAAGCGGTTAAACGTGGCCGCAATGCATTGCTCATATGCAATTACGATATGGAAAATGATACTTTATATTCGGTAAAATGGTATAAAGGACGACGAGAGTTTTACCGTTACACACCGAAGGAAAATCCTGCAATGAAAGTTTTCCCAATGGCCGCCGCCGGACTCAATGTGGAGGTATGTACTATGTGCACACTTTTAAATACAACTCAACGGATATATAAATAAATAACTTTGTTGCTATTTCATATGAAATAGCTGCATATTCAATAGAAAAAGCAATAACTTTGCACCGACATTAGGGAAGCTCATAATTCAGAAAATGAAAGATTTACAAGAACTACGTTCGTGTTGTTTCTTCTCTTTAATCAATTAATCTTTTCTTTAGAAAAAATGAATGCTTCATGCCTGGAAACAATAAAAATATAAATTTAATTTATTAGACAGAAAAATTATTGATCTTATCATACCCAACAAGCAAAGTAAACTTAAAATAAATCTTTAAAAAGCTTTCCGAAATAAGAACTAAGCTTACAAAATTCAGATTTTTCGTTTATAAAACGTTTGAAAATAAACATTGTGTAATTGAAATGACACGTTGATACAAAGCTTATTAATTTAGACCTACAAAAATGATTTTAGAGAAAGCTTTCTAAAAGTTTTTTTTTTAAACATTATTCAAACCATATTTTGTAATTATTTAGCTATTGCAATAAAATAAATAACTAAGTTCTAATCATACATTGAATGCTGCAACTTAAACCAACTATTACCAGTTTGCGGAAGTGGTTAAGATGCAGCCATGATTTTTGCTTTTTCGCCGTCATTCTCATATAAAATCTTGTTTGAAAATAATTGGAAATATTTTAAGTTGAAAAGAAAAAAACAGACAAATAGCTTTTTCTGAATTTTTATAAACATTTCCGTTTCACTTTTAAATTGAAATTATTTGTAACAGTTTTCTCTTGAAGCTTATAAAAAGTATACTTGACACTTTCAAAAAAATTAAAACTGAAAAAGCTTACATATCGCTTATTGTAGCAAGTATACTTTAAATTATTTTGATAAACATTTTGAGAAATGATTGTTGGGTAGACATTTCTTTGACCGCTTTCGATGATTTCAAACTTCAGCGACTGATGTAAATGTAGGGTGATCACCAACTAATCAACCGTGGCACATTTTATATATCTTTACTAACTTTAAGACCCAAAATTTTTTTACAAATATGACTAGTGACATATTTCAATGAATCTTGAGATCAGAAAAATCGGGTACCTTTTCTTATAGACCAAGTAGTATTTTATGATGGGAATATATGGTAATTTATAACTATTTGAAATGCGAAGATTACTCTAAAGAAGCTGGTGAATTTTAAATAATTTCAAAAACTGGTTGCAAATCCCCTCCTTTGCCTTCAGACAGAAGAAACTCCCATGATGCGACCCGGCTTAATGCATATTTGTATATCATATCTGAAATCATACATACTTACTTACAAACGGTTAATGAGTTTTCCAGTAAATATTGAAACGGTTTTACGTAGCAATATCTACTATCTATTCGTTTTGTGTGAAATTTAACACTCATTTGAGCGTACATGCCAATGTATGAGGCGTAGTCGCACAATGTGCGTATGTAACTAAATCAATAAAAATATTTAACTTTTATGAAAATGAGTCAAAGCATTTGTCTTGTTTGATTGTTTGAGTAGCGACAAAAAACACTATTCGAAAGTTTAGTGGAGTGGTAGCTGTGTTTTAGCCCAAATGGTATATAATGATTAAAAAAAACTCACATACAGCACAATTACTTCATAGTTTATAGCCATTTTTCAAAAGAAAGTGGAAAGTTAACTCATTTGTCCCATATGAAAGTGAAATGAAAGGCACAGTTGCTTTGAATTTCTACGTTTATTAGGTCATAAAGAGGGTATAAAATTCGCTTTTTTAATAAATCAATACATCAATGTTATATATTTTTTATTAAAAAACCTGTCCCCGCTTCGTTGCTGAGTACGATTTAAATCATCATATCTCGTATGGACTCAAAAATTATCCCTCCTATAAATTTTCCTTGAATATCTGCAATATACGGACATTGACCTGTTTTAATTTTACCATACGAAGAGATTATGTTGGACGCAATAGTTCAAGAGCTGCCTTCATAAAATCTTCAAAGGCACATGCTCTTCACATATTCTAGTGGGATCTGACTAATATACTACCTCAGTTCGATTTGATATTAAATTAGAGGACTCTTAAACAAGCCTTGCTGATTGTTGTTGCCATTTCTCCCACGATTGGTTGAAACCAGGTAAAAACCAATTTGTAGTGAATAATTGGGAGTGGGTCCTTTAACTAAACACTTTTCGATTAAAAGAGAAATCAATGATATATAACTACTATTGTATGCATTTCAATTGCACCTTCCCTATTTTAAATAAATCTACGATATCAGACCGCTTACGGTTCGCTGAGTATGTAATGATTAATTAATGTGTTCAATTATCTCATTGCGAGTAGTCAATGTACTTAATGCCCCAAACATGTAAATATCTATGTGAATACAAACATAAACCACATATCACGAAAGCAAACAGATTCAGATGAGAACGGTGCCCTTGAACGCTCTTACCTTTGTGTTTGTATAGAATATCGCCCAGGTATGATAATATTGGTAAACGAACGCCTCATTAAGTACACCATTCAAACTCATAATGATACTCGTACTTGCAGTTGGTATGCTTCAGCGTCAGTAATTATTACTTATTGCATACATCGGGTAATATAATGCCACTTTGCGATGCAGCTGTTGGTATTGTTGAAAGTATACGAGAAGCTAAGAAATGTTAACGGTTATGTACATAGATGTGTATGTATATATCTGCATTTGCACATGTATATCATTTTATTACGCTTCCATTTGCTCGCACGTAATCAAGTCAAATAAACAAAATATTAAGATATGAAAAAATAATCGAAAATATTCGATTATTATTGAGCATTAAATTAATATTACGAAAAAACTTAAAAATGAATACAACCACAAAGCGCGAAGTTGTAAAATATAGCGTATACACCATAATGTTGATGAAGCAATTAACATCAAGCAAATTATAAAAAACAGACGAAAGGTCTCATATTTTACAAGGAATTGTCAAGCGATCGAGCAAGCCGATGGGTCATGCCTGGCAGAAAGTGGTCGCCAAAGCCTCCGAGTGTATTTGTGCGTTTCTACACGGACTGGTTCCATGCCAACATTTCGTAGCTTTTCCCTAAGTGCCTTCGTGGAGTCCTCGTATCTGAGGAGTCCTCGTAGGTTCAATGGGAAATCATTGATGACCTGCACTTAGCGTCAGGCCAAGCTATACCAGAAGGTGTTATCAGAACTGTGTCAAATTATCAATATTTACACCTCCGGAGTCCGGACAGATTCGATATTGATTTGGGAAAACAAATTATGTTTTATCATGATAATGCACGGCCGCACACAAATTTTGTCACCTTTAGAAAAGGCTGTTATTTGTTAGAAATACAAAAATTGGGAGGGAAATTATGGTAAAAAATAGAATGCTTTTTTGTCGAAAAGTCGAAAAAAGTTATTGCTGGTTTCTATTTTTACCCTTGCACTTAGGTTGTTATAATTGAATTTTCGTTCTAGATTTTCGGCTAAAACATTTTATTCACTGATTTAGAAACTATTTAATTTTATTATTTTTACAAACAAAAAATAATAAAAAGAAATTCTTCGTGACTTCAGAAACAAAAAAAGCCTAATAATTTTCATAGCCCAGCAAATTGCTTTCAAAGCAAGCTAATTAAATTCAAAATGCGGATGCAACCAAATTTTCAATTTGAATACACATTCAACAAATATTTAGCGCAAAGTCACACACGGTTACGTACATACTTTATATAGTCGAATCTATGTTGGAAAAAATTAATTATAACTCCGCTTTTGACATAATAAAAAATGCAAAATGTATTTAACACAATTAACGTTATCATTTTGAAAATTTTTCGCAAAAATATTTAACTGCAATTAATTTAACCAAATTTGTTCTCTCTTTACACTTTCATACTCCCCTCCATTTCACTTGTTTTGTGGCTGCAACAGCGCAATCTCTCCAATCAAAGTCATGTCGTGCTGTTGGCCGTGCCACTTAACATATCCGGCAAATTTACATGCGAAATATCCGTGGAGGCGCCGACCTTTCAAACCGCTATGGTCTCCGGTGAACTGGAAGTTGTGGGTAAGTAATGCGCGTCGCACATATGCTTACATACATCACTCTCCAATGCACATACACACACACACATACATCACGGCAAGCATGTTCGAGCGCACTGAAGAAAATGAAAGAAGCTTTAATATTTAAATTGGTACCGAAACTGTTCTGCCTGCCTTTTATAGTTTCGCACTCAACCGTCAGTTCAAAGGAAATTAATTAGAAAGCAAGCGCGGGATTTTCACACAAATACACTTATACATTTCCATACTCATACGCTTAATTTTTTGTCTGCTACATTTTGACTACCAAATGCCATTTTGGCCAATTTTACTTGATTCATTTTCAATTCAAGCGCTATTAAAAAACACACTCAAAAACTGATTTTCGTTTTATTTGTTTTCATGAAAATACCATTTTTTATTGCTAATGTCTAACCTTCTCCTCTTTCCACTTCTGCTTCAATTGTGGCGCCGCATTATCACAGAATTGCCAGAGGAGCAGGCCATAGTTACGGGCATCCAGCCACGTTATCGTATCGGCGATTTGGTTGATGGCAATTGCTCAATTAAATACTCGAAGCCGGCTGCTAATTTGACATGGACTATTAATGGTATTGTGGTAAGTAGCGAGGTTTTTGATACACTAACAATGCTCTCTTACATACCCGCACATTGCTTTAAATTCAATACTGACCGTCACGGGCTCTTAAATTTTTATGTTACCCTTTTGGCTGGCATTTCGCTTATTTCAAATTTAGAATTTATACGAGTACATTTGGAAGGGGTTCTTTTTTCGTGCTTTTTTTTTGTGATTGCAAATTCAAGTGCTGGGAAAGGCTGCCTTTTTATCTGTGCTCAGTTCAGAGTGTGTCCTTAAGTAGGTTGTAGTTCACAAGCGCATAGCTTTGGCGCAGAAATTGGCAAAGAAGTTTGAAACTTTTCTGAATAAAAAACTCGAATTTAGCATTGATTTTTCGGAATTGAATGGCGTGCCAAGTGGAATTCGACACCAATTAAGGCCAATCATTGTCACTTTTTTAAAACTTATGTAACGGGACAATAAATATGTAAAACTTTAAGCAAAATATGTAAACATTTAAATAAAATGCAAGTAAAGTGGTCTTCAAAATTTCAAATTTTTGAGTTACACTATTTTCAAATCGGTTGTCGAACACGGTAATCTTCCACTCACGGCCAACAGAAGTGAAGGTTCTTTTTCTAATTGAGCTTTACTTGCTAAAATATTCCCATTTATATTTTTAAAGAGACGCCAGTACCCTGCAAAAAATGCAATTAGTTATGATTAATCCAATATGAGGCACAAAAGGGGTTGCAGCCGATGCCATCAAAACTTTATAAGTTCAAGTGATCCTGTTTGTTTGAGCATATCAAGTGACTAGATGGTCCCTATTATGCTCGAACTGGTAGTATTGGGCAAATCCTCTTTATTCCATACAAGTCTACTTTCAACGACTATAAGTGGGCTTGCCCCAACTAAGCCTTTAACGAGATCAATTATAGCCCACTGCAAACGAAAGATATCGATCGCGGAACACTCTCTTTAGTGATCAGTAGCACGATTTTTTGCGAATACGAGTATACATAAAACTGCACTAAACAATAGCGGATATAAGACACATCGCGCACCCCTGGTTTGAGCCTCATTGGTCTAGATTTTTTGTTCCTAATTTCTGCAGTCTCCTCTCGACCACTCCGAAAATTGAGGGTCCATCGTTTTGAACTAAGTAGAAAAGGGGTTTCTCAATCTAATAGCTTTCTATTCAACTAACTTTACCATAAGTCGCTTTCTGGACTGTATCCTGCGATTGATTTTAAGTAACTTCCAGGTGTGCTACATACCTAAAACGTGGATCATTGTGCAAAACTCTACCACACCTTGAGATTAGTAGGCTTAGAATATAAACGCGGCAGTCGAGGTAGTACCACAAGGTGCTGGGACCGGAGCGTACTGGATCCATGTCCACAAAGAACTGTCCACATATCTCACATTCCGCTTAACATTTGGGGAATGATTACAAACAACAACAATCGAATTATTCCGCTAGATAGCACATGGATAGAGTTACTTGAAGAAAAAACTATACATTTTCCTAAATAGGACGAAAGTTCTCTTTCTTTTAATTTTGCTGCATTTCGTTGTAAAACTATTTTTGTCAAAAACTTCAAATAGCTTTGTAGTGGTCAACAATAAAAAGATTATTGTCATAAGAAATTTACGCTGAAACCTATATTTATAACATACATTCCACCTTACCTAAATATTTCAAGCAAAAGGATCATATGCAAACGTAAAAAAAATGTAAACAAAACATACACAGCAACTATCGCTTACCACTACACAGACAGCTGGCCACAAATAAGTACGCACAAGGGAAAATCCGAAAATATGACTAAACAAGGCAACGCCAAAATGAAAAATCACACTAAATGCTCCATCGCCATGATGTGAAAGGTAAAAAATCGAGTGTGAACCGACAAGAAAAAGTGCACGAAATAAAAGCTGTGCGCAATTTGGTTACTGTTGACTTGCAAAAAAAGATATCCGTTTTAACCACATTGGTTGCACAGGCACACACACACAACACATCCAAACAAACACCTGCATGCTGAGAACGAGCAACCAACGAAAGCAGGTGTGGGTGGTGGAGGATTTGAGAAAGCCATGTGTTGGTCTGTTTGTACGGATAGGCGTTGCGCAAGAAGATGAATGAGCAGATGCCCGCAGAACGAACAATTTCATTTATTACCAACATTCACGATTTGCAGATATGACTAACTGTGGGTTAAAGAAGTGTGTCGATGGGTGGCTGCGTATGTGTGCTACTACGCAGGTATTATACAACGAGTGGTGATGTTTTCTTCATATCGTCATGGCCAGTTTTCTGATTGTTGGTAGTTACTGTGCCTTTTTTGAATTGTTTTTTCTTCTTATGTACTCAGGAATTCATATTTGCATCCAATTTTTGCAGAATTTTTGCCTCACTGTAGCTTTCCCCAAAAATGAATGCATTCTATCATATCATAGCACTACCTTTTTGTCTTGGAGGTGGATCAAGAAAAGACACAGCTGATTGCGGTCGGGCACATTAAATCGCTTCTCAGTAGTCTCCTCTTGATTGGCAAAATAAGAAATAAAAAGGTGAGCATCTGATTTTTCTAAAGTTCTTCTGGCTTCTTCGTCGGATACACACTAACACACCGGAGAGGTGTATCCAGCCGGGTAAGCTGAATAGGGTTTATCGGTAGCTGTCTACACCGCCGGATGATGATGCTGAATAGTGCTGAGCGATTGGTTGATGAGGGTGTAGTGGTACCAAGCTACTGATGACCGGTCATCTGGAGGTCGATGCCAAGTTCCCGATGATCAATGATTGTCCAACAGCTGGTCTTTGGAAACGAGGGTGCTGCCCTAAGTGCACTTATCAACGTTCCTTAGACGCAGCCAAAAATTGCTATCGAGAGGGGAGGGTTGAGCCGGCTTCTTACCGAGCCGCGCTTTCTGCAATTATTGAAGTGCAAATAAATACATTTAAACATAATCGAACGCAATTGTGCAAGGGGCTCTCTTACTTTGTGCTTGTGCCGTATTTTTACGTTATTTATGTTTTTTGCATTTGGGGCGAGTGTGGTAGTACAGTCCGTGGGTGTCAATACTTGTGATGCTACTTAAAAGTGGATTACAGTCTTCCCTAGAATTGCTCTACAAGTAATTCTTAATATTCCGGGGGTATTTTCTTCCTCTACCTGAAGTTAATTTTCTTCCTTTTGATACCAGATCAACCATTATCATTAGAGTAAATATAATGCTTACAGGTAGCGGGGTCCCTCACAGAGGCAAAGCAAAATTTCTCGCTTTCTGTTTGACCTTCTGACTTAATAAGATCTTACCGCTTCCTCAGCGGCTATACAAAGCCGTGGGAAATAAGCTCCCACTTTTTAATTAAACCTTTCTCGTCTAAAACTCACAAGTTCCTGGTCCTAACTATGTTAATTTACTTTTCATACCATCCAGAACAGTCTACCCTGGCTGCCACAAAATAATGGTTTGTTTTTATGTAGATTTCTCGGACTAGTGTCTTCCACTATCACAACTTCTTCCACTTGGCTCTGCCTCTGTCTGTCGATCAGGAGATAGCAGGAAATTTTTAAGGATTTTGTTTTTTATTTTGACACAAGAGTAGGCTAATTAGAATTATTCCATTAGAAGATACTTTCTCTCTTTACCCTGCATTAAATCGGCTATACATATATACAGTTATTTTGATGATTAATATTATCAGATTTACCGTCCTCTTAGCTGAAAATCTCAAAGTGGCTCAATAACGGGCACACTTTGCAATTTGAGCGTGCTCGTGCTAAGTAGATGTTTATGAATGTGTTTTTATGGATACTCTTTGTTTACATATAAAAGCGTACACATCTGAAAATTATCACAAAATATGTCAACTTTTTGCTATGAAATTCCATTTTAGTCGCTTTCAAGTATATTTCACTTTTACGGATACTTGATTGTAAAGCCTTTCGGAGGCGCAACACCTACCAACACTTTGCTGTCACTCATTCGCTCACTCACTCACTTTTGAATATCAACAAAAAGTTTTTCGATAGCAACTGGGTGTGCCTTTCGGGAGCAATTTTCTTTTATTTATCAAAAGTAAAAGTGTGTGTAAATTACTTTGTTCTCTGTATACAATTCATAGAGTTTTCCCGAAAAAAATCAAAACAAAATCCAGCAATTTTTTATCGCCTCCCAGTTGATTGTTGACGTTGATGAAAACTTTTGATTGTTGGCAGTTGCAATTGCAGTTGACACTGATTGTTGACACATCACGCATTCACCGTTCAAAGTATTAAACACGTTGCAATATAGTGCGATCTATGCAGATACGTTTATAAGAACGTGATAAAAAAATATATACTTATGTATACAAATCGAACAATAAACTCATAAAACAAGTGGTAATTGTTGCATACACCTAACAGCATCGCACACAACCACACTCGCTTGATTTGCATGCAGGACAAGTCTTTAGTTGTGGACCTGTGCGAAAGTAGTCCATCAAAAACCAATGTTCTTTCTAATGCCACTAACGTGAGAACTTAACGCAGCCATGTGTCCGTTGTATTTTTTGTGCGTAGTTCTAAGTTATACTTCTCATAATTTTGACTTAGCTCGCTTTGTGTACAATTTCGTAGCTCTAAGTAAAGACCTAGCAATGATCGTATGCTTCTTTGATGTATTAAATAGGACTAGTTTTTAACTTTCAGATGTGACTTAATACACGCCTACAATGCACATAGACACACACACTCACATACAAATACACGAAATAGGGCATGCAAATTATGCTTTTCTTTTTTTTTGTTGAAATATTTCCCGTATTCACCCTGTTGGTCGTAAAAATACTCGCAAATATTTGCCACAAACATGTCATCAGCAACTGTCAACTGCCAATAACAACACTAATAATGCCAAGGGGCAACATACATACATACAAACACACATACTCGTACTTGTATGCCCATTTATAACAATATATTGTATGCATACACATACGTTGCAAATAACTAAAGCTATATAGAAACAAGTAAGGAAGTCTAAGTTCGGGTGTAACCGAATATTATATACCTAGTAGTGATCTATTATGTCATCCCAATTTACGCAGGTCTATTTTAATACTTTCAGTTCGTATTTGCGTTCAAATAGACAGACGGACAGACAGATAGACGTATCGAGAGACGGACATGGCTACATCGACTCAGCTCATCCTCCTGCTCATTTCAGTATACTTTCTGATGGGACTATCTCTTTTTCTTCTCATACGTACAAACATTTCATGTTCATGAAAGGTATGAAAATCAAAAAAGATATACAACTTCGCTTTTGCAGTGGAGTATTAGCTACTTGCCCAGATATTTTACTTTTCATCCTGAATGTTTTGATATACATCAATAAATATCTATCTCGATCCATTTATGCCCTTACGTACTGCCTTAGGGCGACTAAAGTTAATGTACCTTGTGTGCGTAACAAAAATAAATTTAAAAAAGGGTGTATTTCATAGGCGCCAAAGAACTCAACCGATCTTTATGAAATTTTCACAATGTATACTTGGGTTCACTGGGTATAGTACAGACAATATATAGTTTTGGAAAAGTAGGCGGAGCCACGCCCCCAGGCTATATAAAGTTTCAATTCGTCATAACTCCGAACTTTTTTGGTCTAAATTAATGAAATTTGGATATATGTGTTACTTAGTCAATGTCTACATAATTTTTCAAAAGTGGGGGGTGCAACGCCCACATATTTTGTGTTTTGCTTTGCTCTTGAACTTTCACGATAGGTTCAGGAGTTCACTGGGCACGACACAGTCTGTATATAGCTTTTGGAAAAGCCCCCAAGTTATATAAAGCTGCGGTTCGGTATAGTTAGGAGTTTATTTGGTTTAAGTTAATGGATCATTTTAGTGAACTTTTCTCTTCTTCTTCTCATACTTACATACATTTAATGTTTATGAAAGGTATGAAAATCAAAAAAGGTACATAACTTCGCTATTGCAGTGGGCTATTAACTACGTGCCCGAATATTTTGCTTGTGTGTTTTCCGATTTGGCTAATTTTTGGCAGGAGTACAATACATACAATGGGGAGCAGCTGACCACTTTTCATTGAAATTTCAGGATTGAATTATAAGCGATTGCCTTTGAAAATAGCAGAAATTCTATGCTGAAAAGTGGGC
This sequence comes from Merzomyia westermanni, assembly GCA_949987695.1. NCBI lineage: Eukaryota > Metazoa > Arthropoda > Insecta > Diptera > Tephritidae > Merzomyia > Merzomyia westermanni. Next base: position 200,962,074 of record OX465289.1, on the reverse strand, counting down.
GGCGCCACGCCTACTTCTTCAAAGTATTCACCAAATTGTTTCCTTATAGGTGTATTATGTACCGAGTAATCACTTTTTTGTGTTTTCGAAAATATTCTATACATAAAAAGTGGGCGTGGCTATCATCCGATTTCGTCCATTTTAAATAGCGCTCGGAGATGAGTGCCAAGGAACCCGCATGCCAAATTTTATTAAGATATCTCAAAATTCACTCAAGTAATCGTGTTCACAGATGGACGGACGGACGGACATGTCTCAATCAATTTCTCTTTTCGTCCTGAACATTTTGATATATATAAGTCAATATCTATCTCGATCCGTTTATGCTGTTACGTACTGCCGTTAGGCGACTAAAGTTAATACAACTTGTGTGCGTAGCACTACTAGGTATAAAAAGTAAAACAAACAAAATAACAAAAGTGGAAAAATTTGTCACATAAAAATCATAGTCATCGCAGCCATCAATCGCCAACAGCAATAACATCATCATCATTATTATCGAGCTAGCAATCACTTGAATTGCGCTTGGCAATCGCTCACAGAAACATAAACACCTTCTCATATGTATGTATGTATGTATTTATATATTTTTTTGTAAAACTCAACCGTCAAGTCACTTTGGTGATACAGTTGTTTGACAAATCTGATTTGATGCGCCTAAAGGTAAGCTCGATTGCTTTATTGTTGCTCCTTTCTGCCTGCATTTCTCTCTACTTGCATGCTCATTTATTTTTAAGTGTTGTTTTATGTGACAGTTATTTCTGCTTATGGGGTTTATTGTTGAAACTGCAAAAAAGGAAGGAATGATAGACAAATTTTTTATAGCTGCATTGTTTAGCGAAATTAGTTGTATTGTGGGGAGAAGATATTTATAAGTTCATTGTGTGCCTAAAAATCCGTAATCGGCAAAAAGAGAGGACTGAGTGTATTAACTTTGTTACCAAATCTGCATTATCTAGGGACGGATTGTGTAACTTTCACCCATCCGTCGGGAGTTAAGCTTGTAGCCAGGCTTTGACATTCGTTCTTAATGAAATTGCGATTCTCCTACTCGCCATGTTGCAGTAGCGCAGGTGGTAAGGGTCTGGATTACAACGAGTGCGTCGCGGATTCCATTTCAGGATTTCGGAGAACTTCCTTTGCGTTATTTTTATTAAATTTATTTTAATTTTTAAAAATATGACAAAAGCCATTCATTTCATCAAATTAATTCGCTTCTTCCTTTCTTACTTAAAATGGCGCTTAACCGTCTAAACACGCCGGAACAACTTAAAGTGTCAGCGAAAACAGATGATCGTGTTTAAATACTTTTGGTGTGGCTAAAATTAAAATTCAACCTACTCATCTACATGTATAGTATAGCTATGTTATATTTTCATTGAAACACGCCTAAAAGTCCTATCGACTCAACGGAGGCCTAAGGCCCGGAAGCAGCTTACTCGTAAATTCGCCAATAACTTTACTTTTAAATATTATAAAACAGAGTTTGGGCATTCATGTTGCATATAAACCGAACTCTGGTTATCACAACTCTGGTTATTAAACGTATTTTAATTAGTCGTTTTATACACCAATCTCTACTAACTCCAGACCATTACAATCAGATCGTATCGTAGTGCTGTTGGCCTTGCCTACTAAGAAGTAATCCATCTCCTACTTTCACATATAACCCTGCAATAGGTTTTGAGTAGAAATATTCCTAGAAACAGGCCCATCAGGTGTCACAACGACGGCAAGCTGCAGAGCAATTGTGGCTGTCGAGGTGTGAAAGAATGAAATATTTTGCATTCGCAGCTGATGTCTTCTGTGCAAAAGCCGACTGCATTGCGACGTTGACGTTGTGGTCGTCAGTCAGTGGTCACGACGTTACAAAGCTTAGCTTACATTACTGCAGACCACCATTGTAGTTTTGATGCTTGTAAATATGTATGTTTGTATTTTATTTGCCTAGCTTACAGCCATTTTTCACACTGCTTTTTCATCACTGCTTTGTTTCTTGCTGCTCTTGTTGTTCTTTAAAGTTGGCTGGGTGCGTGTGAACGCAAGTGCCCTGCGGAGGTGCTCGCACTCGCTTTGCGCATTTCACTCTGTTGTTTGTGTTATTGTAGCAAACCCCGAAATGCTGCGGTTACCAAAATTGTCACACTTTATGGTATTTTTCAACTCAACTATTATTTATGTCTTTGTTTTGTTGAACTTTTGCCACGGTCAGACGATGGTGGAAGGCCTCCAGCTTAGTTTTTGCTACTCTTACTCATCACTTTAATTGTCTTTATGTAAGTGTTGAGCTGCTATTTGTTACACTTTTTTATATTGCGCTCATACGTTCATGTACTGACAGCTCATAAACCAATGTTGGGCAGTGAAAATATTATTGAAAATGGACTTTTAAATTTTTTCAATTTTCACTGGCACGTGAGCAGATGAAAGTTACAGTAATAAATTAGAAAATTAGAGTACGGTCCGTGATAATTAAAACTCTAAAATTCTACAAATTTGGTGTTGCTCAACTTATTTACACCATCTCGTTTATTACACGAATATTACCATGCAGTACTTGGAGTTACAATTACAGCGCCATTTTATCTCGGCTGCTATTTCGACAGTGAAGCTCTGGCTATAATTCACCAGCGAGATGACACTGCGGTTCTCATATGACAGTGGAGTGAAACAAACAACCGCAACCAACGCTGCATCGTGAAGCTAAAATTTTAGTGAAATACTTTGGTCATAAATTGGACCGTTGCGGAGCTATGTAGCATATTTTTAGGCGCTTTAAACGGAAATGGCAGGTTAATTTAGTGAATGTTTGGTAAATTGTTTGTCGTTTATCTGAATGGCGAGCATTACGCAAGTCAAAATTAGAGTACAAACAAAACCACATACACATGCTTATGAATTAGATGGTTACTGAAATTAGATTCACTCGCTCCACATGAGAATTGGTCTTCTAAAGCCTGCGTAGTGTTGTATAATTAGTAGTTTCGGGAAACATTTAGAGCGAACCTTTCAAAATGACTAATTATTTTTTTACATTGAAGTTTATAATTCACCAAGAATAAACTTTCACAACACTCCTTTTTAAAACAAAAGGTCAGTGAGAAACTTTGGCGAAACCTAGTAGCTGAAGTTTTTAGGATTTCATTTTTGAACTTTTCGCAATAAACAAATTGAAAAATACAAAAAATTTCTTTTAAGTTTGTTGGACATCAAAAGTGAATTTTACTGCTGAACTAAATAGATTTTATTTCATAAAGCTTTAACAAAATAACAACATCCAAATCAGCGTAGGGAAAAATGTTGCTTCCTTGTAATTTTGTTAGCAAAATATGGCAGTGAACTAAAATCTTTCACAGAGTGTATATTTCAACATACATGTTTCTGAGATCATATACCTAATTTGAGTTTTTATAACCGCAATTAGCAGCGGCGATATATGATTGAGAAAACATTTGTTCGTATTTTGAACTTAATGGATTATTGCTTCAACACACTTATGCCACACCACATTTTATCACAAGATACTCAAGTCAAATTCGTCTTCAGAAATCTACCGCAAAAAATATAAAATGAAAAAAAGAGTTCTAAAATAAACCACAAGGCACAAAGTCTCAAAAAACTAGTAAGGAAGTCTAAGCTACAGTTAAACTGAATACGGTGTATCTACTTGTGAGCAATTATGGGAGTCCAAATATTAGCTGGATCTTGTTTTCTTCAAAAAAAAAATAATATTTCTTATTTCGTGGTGAAAATTTATCAGTGAAAAGTGAGCCTATAACCCTTCCTTAGTTTTAAAATTATCTTTAGTGTGGTTATGAGCAATCGAAATATATAAAATTCATATTATGTATATAGCTACACGGCTAAAAATTTCAGCCTAAATTTTAAACCATTCGCCATTATAAGCAATTTTTCAAACTTTTTTGTTATAAATTTCAAACCCTTCAATTACCTACACCATTTTTAAATTTATTGTGGATTAGAATTAAAACTGAATTGAAAAAGCATCTAAAATTTTGTAAATTTGTTTTCATTTATTTCTAAAAGCCTTTTCAAGTCATTGAATTTTTCCTTAAACAGTTTTATGTGCTTCATAGCTGAGTGGGTAGAGCAGCCGACTCTGATGCGGGGAGCTGCGGTTCGAATCCTGCCAACTGATACAAATGTTTTTTATATTTTTTTAATTGTTAAAACATTTCTGGCTTAAAATTAAAACTCTGTTCTTCACGCTCATTTTTTTGAAAACTGGAATAATTTAAATTCTAAATAAAATTTAGGCCAGAAAAGTTTAAAATTTAGGCTAAAATTTTTAGCCGTGTATGCTCGGAATTCTTGGCCATGTCACCCCATTTTCCGTAAGATAGGAGAAGATGGTTAATGAGAGGGGAGAGGCATCATATCCGTAGGTTAACCAACGAGTTGCACGTCAACACCAAAACCCCTAACCTGCAAACCATTTGCTAATTTAACACGGTTTCCAAGTTTTCAATGACTTCTTATGTCCTTGTGTGGCACGAATATGCCCTTTTAAAACTGAAACTAGCGAAATCTGGTTATTTTTCTCTTACGACGATTTGGTTTTTAACTTTAAATAGATTACGAAACAATCCATATTTAATGTCGCACAACAATATTAATTTCTGACATCATATTTCAGGTGCCATTACACCACATAAAAACTTATCAAACAGAACGATATGAAGAGAATAATTTGGAATCAGTGGTGAGCGCGCTACATTTCATGGTAACCACACAACATTTTGTTAAAGGACAAATGAGGGTAATTTACTCTGACATAAAATAAATATTTATTTGCCATTGATGTGAAGAAGTCATGTAAATGTGTAAATTTGTTTGTATATTTGTATGAAATTCGCCATCAACAGCTCAAGTGCACGGCAAACATATTTGATATATTCAAAGAGGAAATTGAAAGTGTCATCGAAGAGGATCGACCACGCATTATGGCCTCAGGACGCTCATATGATATGCATAATAATTATCCATATGAGCAGCATGGAAGCGGTGATGGATTCGAAGATCATAATGAATCCTTTTTAACATATTCAGGTAAGCAACAGATAGCGTTGCTGATGCTGATGGCCGAAAGGTCAATATGTATGTATGTATATATGAACGTCTGGAATAATGAGCGCATATACTGACCGCAGTAAAAGAAATGTAATTAAATTAAACAACAATATTGAAACATGACAATATTGTTAGCAACACAATATTTTTAAACTTACTTATTCTTTAAGTAAGCTTAAGGTGGCCTTCGGGGTATAGTTTGTATATGCTGGTCTACCACAATATAGGTCCGCTATATTTAACGCGTTAAATCGTTGCCTTTCCGTCACAAACCCTACAATATCTTAGCTTAGTTGGATCTATTCTAAGTTCGTAATATGCTCCGTATGGATCCAAATATTTGATTTCCTTTTGTGAGAAGCTACAAATTCAACTAATTTAAGAAGGTCATTGGAATATATTTCAGTTAGCCGCTTTCTGTTTTTATAACTTCAGAATATCCTCTTAAATTTGGAAAATGTATCCATACATGTCTGCCAAGCAAGTTAGTTTAGATAGCCTAACTTAAGATGCACGACCTATTGGTCAATCTTTGTTTAATAATGGGTAATGCCCAGTTTCGGATCGTGTATAAATAAAAGATAACATTTGTACAAACGGAAGATGGAGAGAGGAGAAAAGGAGGAGTCTCGTCTTTTAGGAAACACATTTTTAATCCCGTTGCCACCACTAACTAGGTACGATATGAGCTTGCTGCACCATCGACTCTCTTAAAACACTTATCCCAAATATTTCATGAAATTTTAATATGGAAATGCACCGCCTCGAAGAAAATGTGTATGTCAGCATATAAATATATATGTACGTATGTATATGCCGTTGTTTGTTTAATGTAAATTACAATAAACTTCAAATTTCTCGCTTCGTTTAGTAGATAAATCGACTTGCCTTACTTACTCGACTGCGAACGCATATTTAATCGAAAGCAAATCAACTTGAACAGTAAACAGCTTTTTTGAATTAGGTGGCTATAGAAAACGTATGGCACATCAGCAGCTCACTCTGCTGCATTTCCTCGAAAAGTTTCAACACTATATTTTCAACTCTGCCAATATTTCCTTAAGCCATCCTCTTTTTTGCAAATTTTGTCACCCACAACGATATTCGCTTGTTCGGTCTAACTTGACATACGTTCTGTAATGCAAACACATTTTCACCAGCCATAGCTATGCTATAACATAACTATGCTGCAACATACATAAATACAACGTCTGCATATGTGCATTTGTAAATACATCGCAGTGTGCGCCTCAAAGTATGCAATACATCGAACAACAATGTTGTTGTGCAATATTTGTAAAAATATGATGTAAGGAAGTCGAGTACAGTGCTCAAAGTGGGTGTAGGAAGCTAACGTAACAGGGCGAGAATGGATATGCCCTTTAGAGGTAAATAAAAAGGAAATTCACTAAAGTGTTGCCACTTACTTGAGGCAACATTGACATTCTCAAATTTAAGCAAACACGCCTAAAAGCAAACTCAAAATAAATTCCAAAGCAGTCATGCAATGGCGGAAAGAAACAAATTTTGCACAAACCTACTTATATACTTAGTTTTACATGCATAAGTATAAAATTGCAATATGAATTGAGCTAAAGTAGCTCGAATGAAGGCGACGTAGGCAAGTGTTGTAGCCTCGCTGCTCTCCTCGCTCCAGCTACGATCATCATAATTCCTTGTTACAATGTATAGAAAAGCTATTTATGGTGTAAAAAACACGCATATGGACATACACACAGACATTATCCGCTTTCAGCCTTTCGGGCCTCATCGCTCATGTTTGCTATAAGCTACTGAGCCAATCAGTCTCCAATAACCTTAATGACTCTAGACGTAGACAATTCGGCCGCAAAGTGGAAACTGAGTTGGGGTTGCCATTTAAAAGGCTGTGATTATTCAAATACTGTGTGCGGATGGCAACCTTTTTTGTCCCAAATTAGCTCCTACACCGCACAAGGCATTTAAATGTCTACATCAGGGGTGCACTAAAGAGTTTCGCGGTGCCTCGGAAAAGTATTCGGCATTCACCTATAGGTCGTGTGAGCACAGCTACTGAATTTCTATGATGCAAGCAGAACACCAGTTTGCATTTGAAATTTAAACTGCTAACATCGCATACTCAAGTTTTGTTAGAAGCAATATATTTCCATATGTATGTATGCATGATCGAATTAATTAATTAATTATGTTATGGAATTAAAGTATTTTTTTCTATTTTGATTAGCATTACGGTTTCGATGTGTACAAAGACAGCGAGAGCGCTACAAAATTTAATGCGATGAAAAAAATTATAAGGAACACATTTTGTTTATTTTTGCTTTGAACAAAAAGCAAAACATGCACAGTAAATTTATTCTTCAACTTGGCAAAAAAAGTTCAGTTTTTCTTTTAATGGTTTTCAGTTAAAGATAAATTTCACTCACGTGAAAGAATTAAAAAAAGTATGTACATAAGTTCATATGAAAAGTAACTTTTTTCTTATTTCAAACCCTTTTAATGGAATGTCATTAATCATTTTCTTATGATTATTCAGTCATTATTTATTGGTGTACTTACTTCTGATTACTGAAAGTTTTGGCATTGTACAAAAGCCGTGAACTACTTGTTTTTTTATTGTTAGGTCCTTGCCATCGTTTCTATTTATTTAAACTTTCAGATCTTTTGTGTACTCTCTATGCCCAACGCCATTTTTGTGGCAACGCCAGGCGCTAACCAATATACAAGATGATAGTTGAAACCCAAATCTGGTGTTGCAAAAGCCATTCAATCAGCACATCCTTCAGATGTGATGCATATAGCTAGCTACTTGTCTTTCTGTATGCCGGTGGATCAAATGTAAGCTTAATGTTTCTCCATCCCTCTATTTGAGTGTACGTGGAATGCTTTACGTTTAGTTCGATGATCGCTTTCGCTCATTTACGTATGGTTCATAAAGAATGATTAATAAAGAATGATCTTCCTTGGTGGTAGCATAGCGGACAAACTCATAAACTTGGCAAGTTCGGAAAGTGGATAAAAACAGTCGTGAAAAGTGGTCAGTTCTCGGCAAATCCTTGCCATTTAAAGCATTTCCAAGTTTTTTAACAAAATTTCCCTCCACACTCAATGTGAAACAAAACGAGCTTCCATATTTAACAACAAACAATCATTGAGTATTTTAATCGTAAAGAAAGAGCAACAACTTCCCTCTACCAACTAAAAAATACAATAAATTACATTCTAAAATCCAACAGATTGACGCTAATGCACCATTTTTCTTGCATTTCAAAGAACTTTTTCTACATTCCTTTTCTAACTCCATCAATTCAATGTCTGATTCCTCATTGCAGCGGCCGATATCACATCTTCAGGAACAACAATCCACACAAACATTTACGCGAAAACCTTCAAAATGCATTGGAAACACATTTGGACTTGTCTGACGGCTTCAATGTCATCCATTCGAATATTCAGCTATCTGTGGAAGCAACCTGCGATGAAAGCGCTAGAGCCACGATCTGTCAATAGGATAAGTAAAGCCCGCTATGATGAAGAGGAAGGCAAAGTAGCAAAAGCATTGGAGATTTTTGTTGTCAGAGAAAGTCTTGCTTATATTTTTGCTTTTATATTCACAACCATATTTCTGCGCGCACTGACACGCCATTTTATAAGCTGCCAAAGGATGCGAAAGAAATCAACTGCAATGGAAAGGCGGCGAACAGCGCTGCCAACGCCGAGACGAGCTTCCACCGTTGCAGCGCAACTAACAAGCAGTATGTTGCCGTCAAAGGTAGCAACTGCAGCAGCTGCTACGAAATCAACGACTACTGCCTCGATGATAGTCAAAAGGACATTGAAAGTACGAAAATCCTTTCATAATTGCGTTGGGAAAAATTTGAAATCATTGAGTGTGCGATTGGTGGGTTTGCTGTGCACGCTGTTGATGATGTTTATGCTTTGCGCAATAGCAATGGGGAATCCATTACAAAAATTACTACTCCTAAAAGAACAAAACCAACAAAAAGAAACGCAACACCCAAGCAGAGCAATACAACAGTACGAAGGAGCGCATTTACAGCGCAACGCAAATGAACAACTGTCGCTGACAGTTGCTGATGGGAGCTCAACACCTCCACTAACAACAACAACTTGCAATGTATGGACATTTGACACGGTGAGTACTACTGCTACCACGCTTACCGCGCCTGATGTGCACATCTCGAACACCACTTGCAACCCAGGCAGCGGGAGCAGCAACCATCAAGCAATTGCCAATTTCACTAAGGACACGTCAAAGGATCAAACATTATTGATGATGATTGTGCAAGGTTTTGATTGTCAACATGTTGACGATTATGTTACGCTTACCCATTGTGTCGACTGTGAAAGAAAAAAGCAGCAACAAAAAGCATTGCAACAACCAATAAAAAATTACGTATTTCGAGCGAAGTCGTTGACATTTTATTGGCAGGAAAAGTGCATCTCAACACGTTTTTGTTGTTGCAATTGCTGATGCTGAGAATATCGGCCATTCAACTAATTATCCAAAATGAACGTTAGCAAACAACTAAACATGTATGTAAGCTTAGTATAAATATATATATGAATATTAAAATTAATCCCATAAGCGCCGCATTCACATTGCAAAAATACAACAAAGAGCTAGTTAAATATAAATAAGAGAGGAGTAAAACAAAAACAATTATCATTAAGAATATGCTGATAGTGCTAGAGAAATCAGGGCAGTATATAATTTTAAATACATACATATTTACTTATAAATAAGTATTATGAAAAACCAAGTTGTGAAATACGTACGCTAATAATTGGGTTGGTTGGAAGAATAACAAAGTTAAAGTAATATTTTGATACTTGCTTAGACTTAGAAAACTCTATCACACTTCTTACTTCTGCGTGTAATTGTTTAAGCCAGGCGTTTTTGACTAAGATATTTTAAAATGAAAAGCCATGAAGAAATGGAAACGTTTTCCAAGTCAAACTGTTCCATGCACATTTTGTTTGTTTGTGGTTTTTCTTTTTCATCTTTTTGTTTTGACCTTGACACTTTGCTTAGGCCTTCCCTGCAAAAAAGTATGCGATTAAAAAAGAGTTGTCCCCGATGAATTCCTTTCATCAACAGTGGGCTGCAATTGATGCCAACTCTTTCGTTACCAGCTCAGTTGCGATAAATCAATTTTAATTTGTGTGTTGAAAGTAGACTTGTCCGACCGTAACCGTAGGGATTAGGACATGCTAAAAAAAAGGGATCAGTTTAACTCTTATAAAGGGATTTAACTGGCATTTGTCACATGCTTCTTTACGAGTCATCCCGGCTTTATCCAAGGCAAATAACATCTTTTTCAGGGTTGTGATAAGAACTATATCTTTAACAGATCTAAGGTAGAATTCTTTGCCAAATAAGTAGTCTAAAGCAGAAGCGAAAACTGACTGATAGATTCGCACCAGAAATATCTAATATATAGACAATATTCAAGTTATTCTGACAAAAACCAACAACAAATTTGAATTTAAAACTTTTGTTGCCACAGTTATTGCCGGGTGTGTTGCTAGGTGGACGGAAACGAATTTCCCCCTGGGAGCTTTCTACAATTTATTAAAGATATTAAAAAAACATCACTAATGGATAGATATTTGATAGCTACAGGATTTTTTCACCCAAAATTGCACAAAAGATTTCTTTGGGTGTAATACTCGTATATACACTTCAATGAATGGACTGTTAAAATACGATTAACCGAGATTATTTCCGTTGTATGTACATAACTCATACACCCCAAACAAATGTACTAAATATGTGGAAAACAGCTACTGAAATGAAGATACAGGGAAACAATAATATTAGTAATTTTTTCAACAAAAAAAAATTTTTTTTATTTGTTCTGTGGAATTTATCTTAAGAAGTGAAAGGTAACAAATTGTATCAATGCATACTATCGATCTACCGAACGAAAATACTAAGTTTAAAAAAGCATATATTCAATAATACTAATGGCAAATATTAAGACCTTTGGATAACTTAGCAAGGTAAATTGTTTTGCTAACAATTTTTATCATTTAGTTTTCATTCAGTTTTTTCTGAGTGTATGAAGAAAAAGCTGCAGAAATTCATAAATGTTACATTAAAAGCTCATATTTTAACAGTCAAGTTCAACAAAACTTTTGAAAGTGAACTCCTGAAATAGGACATTCTAGACTTCACTCGCTCATTGCTATAACTGCTGGTAGATAAGCCACAAACCTTTCGCTATGCTATAATTTTTAAAACACCCTGTGTTGTATACAATTTTATTGCAAGGTGGATACGATTATTAATAATGCTATTAAACTATTTTATTTAAAAAAATATATAATCAGGATATTGGTTTTTCAATTACATGCAAAAAGTGTATGTACACACAGAGACATATAGATAATTACATAAAACATTTGTGTAAAACGTACAGTGTAAATATGAAAAACTTCTAGAAAAATTTAGGCGCTATAGTTGTGAACCGTTTTTTGTAATAAAATAAACCAAAACGCTCCGAGTTGTAGGCTCGACTGTAAATGGTTAATGTCCTTAGTTGGTGCAGTGTTAGATACTCTCATAAGCTATAAAGCATGCAAACGCATAAATACATTTTACTACAAAGCTCAAAAAGCCCCAGCAATATTCTACTAATGTATAACGGAGTTGCATTCGATTCAGAAGTTTAAATTAAAAAAAATAGCCAGTAACATTTTTCCTAAAGGATTGTACTACTGCTGTACTGAAACCATAACTCATTTTTTTGTTACCAATTTGGATGGTGCAAACGCCGTTAAAAGGTTTTTATATACTAACGGTGCGAGAAACTGCAAATGACTGGCATTCCTAAGGAACTTGCTTCGTTCGAGAATCGTCGTCTAAATATGTGTATGCTCGTGCTTTTATATAAGTTTATACACAAGAAGATTGAGTAATTTGAGATCCTGGAAAAAGCTAAAGCAAATCAGCGGAATGTTGGCCTGCTTTCAAAAATTCGATTTATGCTTGAAGGCAGCTGGGGTTAAATTCATGGGAGAAAGACTTCAGCTTATATAATCTAAATTATAATTATAATAGGTATTAATACATATATAAAGAGACAAATTTACTCTCTTCGTTTTAAATACTTTCTTTACTTTCGTTCTCATTTAACCTCAAATTTAGCTAAACTTTGATATCCAGACATTATTAAATCCAACGGTAGATAGTTCCTTAAATTGGAGTACACAAATAAATAAACTTAATTCATATGTAAAAATGTATTATGCAAACAAACATAAAAGAAAAGAAAAGGAATGTTTTTACTTTGATTGAGCGTAAGCGAAGAAAAATTAATTAAATCACGGGCATACTCAAAACTTAAATACCATAAAAACGTACTTACATAAAACATAAAAAAATTATAGTAGAATAGAGTCATATTAAAGTTTAATAGTCACTACCACGATTGTCATATGTTGACTTAACAATGATAAATTCGTCAAAAGGACTACTTAAGAGCCTATTCACACTACCGATTGATGTGAAATTAAGACTCATATTAGTATAATACGAGTATTAAACAGCTAAGCAGTAGATTCTTATTTCTAGCCTGCATCTTTGTTTCTAATATGGTATATGGCTCTGTAGATTGTCCCTATCTCTTGGAACGACTATACTTTATTGTACCTATGCATAGTCTCAGATTTGTAGCTTTGTTTCACTTTGGGCTGGTCAGGTCAACATTTGTTCGAGTCGTGAGGACCCTTGCTGAGTTGAATCGTTTTCCAAATGTCCCTACCTACAATCGTTACTTCATGATCAATTTAATAATTTCGTTCGATTTAGAAAGTTAGAATTTGATGTTCATTGGACTACATACACCGAAAAATAAATAAATAAATAATAAATTGATTTAGTCGGATTGAGCTGTGGTATAAACACATGCCTAACTGAATGAAATCGGTGTAGCTATTCACACCGCATGCATGTCGGCCGACTAAATGCGTACAGTGTGTATACGTAGCAGAGCTCCTTGCCAGTCAAGCAGTTGCTTTTTAGTTTGAATGGAATCAAATCAACTACAGACTAAATCAGTTTGATCGGTAGTGTGAATAGGCTTTAAGACGACCCTACAGAGATGTCGACATCCACCATATTCGACATTCGATAACCGTGATAGTTGTGAATATTTTGCTAAGAAAAAAGTAAAAGCAAAAGTGTTGTAGATCTTAGCTACTTCTTTGGTTAGTGATGACATGTGCTGGATACAATTCTAGCAGTTTCTGGTTCAACATCCAGTGTTGACATGTATGTATGTATATAAGGTCGCTAGACTTAGCCAAACCTGCTGGGAGAATTTCGATAGTAAAAAAAAAAGAGAATAATTTAGAAATGTATACACCTTACTTAAGTTCGCTCATTAAAAATAATGAATAAAAAATACAGTAGAACTAAGAATAATAATTCTATTATGCTGTTATTACTTAATATATTAGAAAAAAATAAATTACACAAATTAGCTTATAAAATAAGAATTAAAAATGTTATGAACAATAAAGAAATACAAAATGTGAATAGTAGGAAATTAGAACTAAAATTATATAAGAAATATTTTGTAAGTTAGTAGTTGAAAATATGTATGTATGAATATCTAAGCTAAGCCAAAACAAAGAGTATTAAATGTAAAATAAACAGCTCCATTGACATAATTTGCATACAAACATGCTTATAGTGTAAACGTATTAAGGTAGGTCGAAAACACACAAAATATTTTATATGAAATTTGTAACCATTCAAAAGGCTCGGTTGAGACTCTAAGCACTAAAAGACTATCACACATGCCTATTTTGTTTTAATCTGTATATTTCACCATAATTTACTAATTTCCCTCATTTACATAAGAACAAATTTGGCCTAAAGACTACTAGTTGATAAAGTTCTGTAAATACCCTAAAGAAAGTTCTTCACCATACCCTTCCAAAACTGCATTATAACTCCACTATGTCATTCCGTACCACACATTGCAACTGCGTTGCCGTTTTGTACTCCAAAAGAGCCCACCGGATCAGCCATTTTTGGTGTGTCTATATATAATTCTATTATTGTTGTTGTACTAACAGTACTTCGTCCTGCTTGACCGCTCATGTATACGGTTCAATCACGATTATGTTGAAATAACAGCCCTTAGTAGGGTAAAACGCGAGTAATTACGGTACTTACTTTTACTCTGGTTCTTTGGTAGAAATTTCCAGCAGCGGGGTTGTTTGCACTCTTGTTAAAACTTCCGTCCATTTAAACAGTCATCCAAACCTTTTATTTAGTCTAAACTTGCGAATAGATCCCTCTTTTCAACAGTTTTGTTACAGCTTTTGGCTTTATAAATCTGGAAAATTGTAGCCACTATGCAAGTTTATTTAGCATTATATAGTGATGAATATGAATGATTACACAAAACCAATCAAGTGCAAATCTAGTGCACCTTTAATTTGAAATGACTAGAATTAACCTTCAGCACAAGTATATTTAGTACCTAAATTATATCACACGAAATTTATAAACGAATTGAAATTGGCTGTAAAGACCAAAATAATTCAGGTATAACTTCTAAACCATTTTTAGTAGAGGTTTTGAGTTTATTGAACAAATACCCAGCATGACTTTGATACCAGCAAAAAGTATGAATATGTTGTGAATGCGGTCAATATCAGAAATTTGTATTAATAATAATGGAACCAAACTTGATGTGAAATATTTTATGGTTTTCTACCCGTCCTAATGTGTGTACATACAATAAGGTACAACAAATATACAAGATTCAAAACGAAGAGTCTAAAGAAAATTAAATGTAAAATATAAAAATAAACGATTAGACTAAGCAAATGTAAGCGAATGTTTTATTTGTAAGAATATTTATTTGGATGAAAGCTGAATATAATTTTATTATTATTATTATTGTGGATAGCATGATAATTTCAAAAATTATCAATAAACGAGAATCGATAAGTTTATGTTTGTTTTAGTAGCAAATAAAGATAATTAAAAGAATTGTGAATAAATGTATATAATTATACAAATACAAAAGCGTTTTTAGTGTTTTGTATGGTATGGGCGTTGCTCAGTATTACCCAGTACCCAGTAATTTTTAAGATTTTTTACTGTACTAACTGTTTTTTGGGGGCTTGTTTAGTAAGTAGGAGAACAAGTACCGTATTGATGGCTTACCAATTGGTATCAATGAACTAAGCGCTCAAACAACGAACAAGGTGACCGCAGTATAGTTTTTACATATGTTTCACTTTCTTAAATTTCGTTGTATGATATTTCAGACTCTGTTCTGTGCGATTCTACTACTTTATAAAGTACTAGCTGACCCGCCGTACTTTGTTCCGCCTTAAAATCACAAATCATACAGTCACCCTGGGTCCACATTTAGGTCAATAAATTGGGAGCCGGGTAAGATATCGCGGTGAAAGATATCTTACATTTTAGGAGAGACGTCTAGAAAATGATTATTGAAAGTTTCATTCATTTCCATGCAGTCGTTTTTGTGTGACGAGGGCGTTATGGTAAGAAAACCACATTTTTGGTCACATTTTTCCCACATTTTGGTCAATAGCTCGGGGACTGGATGAGATATCGAAATGAAAGTTGTCCTAAATTTTAAGTTAGACGTTAAGTGATAGAATGGTGAAAATTTCATGCAATTCTATTCAGTAGTTTTTGCGTGATGCACGCACAATCATACAGACGGACAGACAGACAGACAGACAAAAATTCTAAAAATTGTAGATTTGGGTTCCGCTGGTCCAATAACGACCTCTCCTATCAGTTTTTCTTGAATATCTTCAATGTACAGACAGCGACCTGTTACAATTTTATTATATATACGTCTTCTGAATGTACACGGGAACCTTTTGATACCTTTTGTCCTTAATTCAAAAAAACACCCTTTTTATTATCTCTACCGATAATAAATTGTAACAGGTCATTGTCTGTACATTCCATATATTCAAGAGAAATTGGCTGGAGGGTTAAACATAACTAAATTAACCCTTTCATAAACCTCATGAAAGATCGTTGTAAGCCTTTTAACTTTAAAAGTAAAATGCAAATGTTTGCACGAATTACGAAAACTGCTGTTTGTAATTTTTTTTTCAACCAAAAATTTTACAAATTCGTGGCTAGAAGAATAAACACAAAAACATAATTTAGTATATATGTATAGAAAAACAATTTCAAAAAGCTTCATTTGAATTTTGTAAAGCTTTACATTCATAAACTTCGAATCAACGTACCATTTCGATTATATAACGCCCCTTTTAAAAAATCCACGTTTTGTAAGCTGAAAGTCTGTGACTTTGTAAAACGGCATAACACGTAAATGCAAAACCACCAAGTTATATCTCAGTGTGGCTGTTTTGCCACTACAAATTCCTTATTTTTTAGACGAATATTGACTTTATGGATAAAGCCAACATGTAGTTTTCTAGAGAATAAATGAATAGGCCTGTAAAAGTTTTTGACACAAATGTCACTAACGCGGTTTTGCAGAGTGACCGATGATATATAGATATCTTCTTAATTTTTTTAAATCGAATAAAATCATACTCTCAGGTTCACTTCAGGTATAAATCGCTTTTAACTAATAAGCAAGTAAGAGTATACCCGCTTTTCAGACTCATTGCAATTACCTGCAAAAGCAAAAATTCATGGAAATATCAATAGGACAGGACCCTCTACTCTCCCATACTAATAAAAACAAATTAATATTATTGCTTCATTGTGATTTTGATTTATTGTTAATTTTTTGTTGTTTTAATTTTTTCTTTTTTTCTTAATTCAGTTCTATTGAGATTTTCCTCTTTCATAATTTTTTTTAGACTTATAGTTTAAGACAATACACAATTTGAGCATGCAAAATTTTATAACAAAATAAACATGTGTATAAATAACTGCTATTTTATATATTTTTAGTTTCAAATATTTTTTTTTAATTTTATATAATTTTTAATTATTTAAGTTATTCAATAAATATTCATTTAATAAATACAAAATAATAATGATTATAAATATGTAAATAATGTAAAATGAGATTATTTTCTCAGCTTGACCACAACAGCACAGCTGTGTTAATTTCTACAAAGCGAAAGCATGCGAACCATTCGAGAGCTTGATTCCTTGAATGCCGTTATTCTACCTACAAATACGTGTATAAGTCGTTTTTCTGTTCCAGCCGAAAGGATGCTTAATTGCATGCAGTTAAGTTTTTTGTTTGGCAAGTGATAGAATCAATTTTGTTCGTGCTTCGTTTTGCTTTTATGCGATATCTGTGTTAATTTTTTTGTTTTCAATTAGTTTGCGTTTAAGGTGTTAAAATACAATGCATCGATGTTGCGTATCGAAATATTTTTAAAGTAGATAGGCTTACAAAATAATACAAATCAGCATGCAAACTTAACTCTAGAAATTTTTATCTATAAATAAATTAAGTATAAAATTGTTCAACAATGAATACATATTGGATCAGTTTTGTTAAATCTCAGGATTTCTTCATTTAGAAAAATTGTTTCCGAGTTTTTTTTTCAATTCTCAAAATATTATATTCAGTGGACTGTCTACCACTGATTTGAGGGGCGTCGTTCGGCACCAGGAGCAGCTGAACCCGAAAAGCGTGGTGAAGAGCTATTGGATTGAGACTGCGTTGAGGGCATGCCTGCACGCGCCACATCGCCGACTTTTAAAGCGTTAATAGCCAATAGTAACTTCCTGCGGGCACCAAAAGCGGTTATGCCCAATTCCAGTAGGTTTTCTTCACTCAGTGTTGTGAACATTTCGAAATCGATTTCATTGGTAACGAATGTTTCTGAAGTAGACAAAGAAATAACCTTTAAGTTCTTGTAACACAATTCTCCTACAGCGGCTAAATCAAATACTCACTTATGTAATGTTCTAAGCCGAGGCTTGTCAATAGCGTATGTATGTCTTTGTGTTGAGACAACTTTAGTCGCCTATTCGTTGGTGTGGCATCCATCAAGCCAACTGTTACACCCAAACCATATGGGGATATGGGTGGACCACCTGCGCCAGCTCCACCATTATAATTCAAACCGGAAATATTACGTGGCCACAAACTATCATCTGCGCTCTCTAATGCGCCCGCTGTAGTGCGACTCAATGCCATACCAGCCCAGTTAGGCGTTGGAGTACGCAATTCACCGCTTACTGGTGGACGTTCCATTGCCTTGAAGCCCATTGCGCGCTTCATATCGAAATCGAAAATGCGACTTTGCTGTAAGAGCAAATTTAGAAAATTTATTTTTTAGCACAACAGCAAGCCATGGCACTTAACTCACCTTCAAATCATAATGCAAGTTGCGATAACTCTCCGCGCTGCCCGGCAATAATGGCCCGCCTAGTGGACCTGAAGCACCCAAGCCCAACAGTACGCCATCACTTGAACGTCGCCCCATACGACAAAAGGCGCCTTCGCCATTAAAGGTTGAGTCAGGTGAGTACTGACCACCACCGCCAGCATTTGGTATCATCAAACGGTTGCTTGTGCCGGCACCACCATTATTACCATTACCACCTCCGCCATAAGGTGGAAATGTTTGCTCTAATGAGTTAGAGCTGCTGCTAAAACTTTGGTAACCGCTCGTATTATGACAACTGTTGCGAGGTGAAATCTGTTGTTGCTGTAAGGCTGTCTGCTGTGGACGTGGGTGCGGCATGTTTGGTGATGTTGCGTGTACGAAGTTGTTGTTGTTAAGATTCTGTTGTTGGTGTCCAAAGGTATTGTTGAACATGTTCACGTATTTTTGAGTGGTTGAACATTTATTGGTTGGTGTACAAGGACCAAAGCCTGGTGGATATGATTTACAAATGCCGTTACGATTATCGTTATTATAATTATTGGTCAGCAAATTGTTGTTGTTGTTGTTGTTGTGTTGTTGTACATTGCTGCCATAGGGCGACATCTGCAAATGAGCAGTTAACAGCCCTGGCGTTTTCGGACTATCGGGATAGCCAGCTAACAAAGATGTCAACATCGTACGATAGTCAGTATTAAGTTCTCTGTCCTTTGGTGCCAAATAACTTTCGGGTACAGCTGCTTTAATAAGCGGGGTACTTAAACGCAAAATCTCTTGACGCGCCTCATAAATTTTGTCTGAAAATAAAGAAGAAAGTAGAAACAAGCTCAACAGCAAAAGGACCAACTCACCTATTAATTTTTCAACACCCTTTATAACAATGGCCAAAGTGCTTTGTCGTTGCTTTTGACGCAATGAAATATAAACTCCATATTTTGTGCTGAGTCCTATTATTTCAGAGGCATTGTTTTGATTGTCCGGAAAATCGAAAATCAATGCTATAGGCAAATTACCCTTAAAACAAAAGATATGTGTTTGAGAAAGAGGGCCTAAATTTATTTTTATAACTTTTTTGTGTAAACTTACAAGCAATTGTTGTCGCGCCTTGTAGACACTGTCAATAGTCCCAGTAATAGTCACTTGAGATTTCTTTAATGGTTTAACATTCAAGTCCGATAGATCAGGGAAGATAATCTAAACCGAAAACAATTAAAAGGAACATGTTGAGACACTGATCTGCTTCATCCAAACTGACCAGCAGTCGGAAGATTTAAATACCCTACTCTGCACAACGATAAATAATTGATCGAAACTGTTTCTTATTATTTTTGTTCTTTAAGGAAAAATTAAAAAAAAGTATCCTATTATAATGAAAAAGAAGGTAAATATTGTTACTAGTGTCCGACCGATGCCTAAGTTTTGGCCGAATCTGATTCCTCAACAAAAAGCACCTTAAAACACTTAAAATCCATTCATTCAAAAATTGTTTTAATAAACTTATTAAAAACACAAAAGAATATAAATAAGCCAAATAATACTCCAAAACAAATAAAAACTCAGAAATATATTCACGAATTCATTTTCTCTCATTATATTATATTATATATACAAATTATTCTTGAACAGGTAACAACAATTTAGGTGGTTTCTCATAAATTCCGCCATTACCAGCATAGTATCAGAAAGTATTCTTTACAAAAACGCCACAGATCGGAGCGAAAAAGCAGCTTCTAGTATCAAGCTCGGCTAAGGCACTGGGTCCATGGTATCAGCGAAAGTACCCAGCCTAAATTTCCACGAGGAACAGGGGAATATACAAAACGAAGCAGGAAACACATTTATTACAGGAGGTTCAGATGAATTTATGTTTAATTTAATGAATAAATGTTTAAAAGTAATAAAAAAAGCATGGAATGGCATTCCAAAACGCAGAAAGAATCGGCCAAAAATCAACGATGCCGATTCTTTCAGCCGATGTCGATTAATCGGAGGGACTCTAGTTTTTACGACTTTGGACAAAAAAAAATTTCCATTTCAACTAAAATTTAATCATTTCAAAATCAAGTGGGTCACCTCAAAGGGTGTGTAACTTTTTTTGTTTTCTTTAATTTTCTTCTTTATACAAATCAGTATAATGCTGCGCGAAAAAATTAAATTGCTACCCACCATGATTCCAAAAATATTTACCTTAGTCCTTGTACGTTCCATAATACCAAGCAGATTTGTGCTGTTTTTGCCCTTCACAATTTCATGGTGCTGTGGAGAAATTTCTAATTGCATCTGCACCTGCATTTGGTTCTGAAAGGAGAGCCAATCTCTGTTTATTTTATTACTCATTTCTAATTTTTCTGGCTCACCACAACATTTTCGCATGAGAAATTGATCAGCGACTGTGTTGCGTCCTGCACTTTAGTAGCCTCCTTCTCAGATCCTTTGACAAGCACCAAAGATGAGTGAAGCTTCGGGCGAGATGAAAATATAACCTTGGAATAGAAAAAAGTTTCGATAGATCATTATTCACATATCGAGAGTAGATCAGTTAACTGATTTTGATATCTTTGAGTATTTTATTTCTCACCTGCACATTATATTGTGTCTCAACCATTCTTACATATGGCGTATCATGATCCGGTTGTGGGTGACCTGGTGCCATGATTGGTAATTCAAAAGAGATTAGTAATGGTGTCGAGAGGCGAACGAGCGCGCGTGCGCGTTCAACGCCTTCCAGAGACCCACACAACGAGACTTGGTTGGATTTCTCAATTGGATTTGAACGATTTGAGTCTGGAAAATGAATATGCGTTGAGGTATCTTCCATGATGCGCTTAATGTTATTTCCGCCACGCCCAATGATGTATGAATGGTCCGTATAAGACACGTCCATTTTCATAATAACGCGTGTTCCCTTTAAAAAGTCCAGTTTACAAAATTTGAATATTAAATAGCTGCAGCTGTTAAAAGCTTACTCTTGAATCCAAACTCGCGAGCACACGCTCCTTGGCCTTTTTGACTTCTTCAGTGCGCCCAACAATTCGAACGTGAGGATCTGAAATTGGCATTAATTTAGATTCACGCCTTAAAATATTATCCTCAAAAAAACTTACCCTTCTTGCTTTTAGCGCCAATTTTAAGACGACACGGCCAACTAATATAAGTTTCAGTGGATTTCATAACCTAAAAAGTTGAATTAGTTATTTGTTAGGAATTGTTAGGCTAATGTGCTTTTAGTCTTTTAGTTTCTTACACTCTCGAAGAAATACTCAGCGCCGTTCATGCCCTCAACTAGACTCTCCTCTACGAATATCAGATGTTATTGTTACTCGCAAGTTTTAAGAACATATCTCATACTGACCTTTCAGCATCTGCTCCAACTTCTGACGATCTACTTTGAAACGCTCCGTATACAAGTCATCTGGATTAGCTACGCCTAATTTAATAGCAATCGCTCTTATATCGCTCCAATCGCTATCGGCAGACGAGATCTCACTTTGTGTTTCACTCGGTGCTCCACTAGATCCGGTACGAATAGAATGTGGTGCACTTGAAGTAGCCGGTGCTATGGTTGTTACTCCCCCATTGGTGTTGGAGTAAAGTAACTTATTTATCTGCGAACAGGATAACATCGTGCCCTGCTTCTAGTTTAAGTTATTTGTATTTTATGGATGTACAGTATCGTTGTCCTAAGCAAGTTTTTAATTGTCCGCTCGGTGAGATCGCTTTGCAAATTGGTCGTTCAGGAGTCTGAGTTATTTGTATAATAATGTTTGAAGTGTTTTTCTGAAAAGGAAGCAATGAATAAAAAGGATTCGGACAAACCTTTAATGTTTCTAGAAAAGTGTTCAATTCTGATCTTCCCAAGTATTGAAGATTCCACTAGTGTGCTATTCGATATTTAGACAGCTTCAAAAGGGGCTACTTTAGCAGCGGAAGTGAGTAATTGATGGTGGTTTTGGGACCAAAGTGGACGAAGGTGACTACAAGGGAAGGTTTGTAAAAAGCAGAAATACACTCGGGAGTACTTGTGACAACTGGCGAAAGCAGAGCCCACTTTTTTTTTTAAAGCAGTTGGATATTTTTATTGTGGCCGACTATAAGAGTCTTAAAAGATTCAGGCCTATTGAGTATAAAAAGTGAGGAAATCTTGTGAATGGTAGTAAGTATGTGGAAATATGGACATACAAAATAGAAAAGGTTTCTAAAGCTTTTTTAAATGTAATTTCCATACAAATTGCCAGCAAGAGCTTTTTAAGCACATTTTATTTTTTACTAGAAAATCCGGCCTATGCGTCTTAAAACTTATGAATAGACTGAGTTCGATTTTAATCATTTCATCTCCGAAGTTGAGGTATGGAACGGTCGCACAAACATTCAGACAGACAGACACAAATTATAAAAGCTGTTGCGCTGTATTCTATTGGCTCCTCCTATCAATTTTTCTTGAATATATGTACTGTACAGACATCCATCTGTTACAATTATATTATATGTAGAGATGAACTTAGGAATTTGAATATAAATTTGTTTCCAGACACGTTTACCGAATTTGAAGGTCGATGTTTTATTCACTTTGTCAGTATAATTTTAGTTCATGTATTTTTTGAGGTTAATTAGGGTACACAGTTTTTGGTAGACCAGCACCCTTTTCAGATTCATGTGTTCTCTCATCATGTAACAGCGACCTAACTAAAAAAAATAAATATTTTTCTTTATCCTTTCTGAGTAAGGGCTGGCTATTTTAAGTTTTCACTGAAGGTTAGGGACGAGCATAAGAATTGATCACATGAAACCACAAGTCGCAAATGTATTACAAGCTTTTAAATGCCAAATGTGTGAATAAAAACAAGATTTTCAATATTTGACCTTGGAAAATGAATTTAAACAAATTACTTGAAGTACATACCACTCTTGGAGCATCAATCTTAGTATGCGAACCTCGTTTGTCGAAATTTCAAAATGGTGGCCGCTGCACAAATATATATTATACCATGTGTTTCTTGTTTTTCAATCGAAGCAGAAGGCGCGTAATAACAAAATCAACAAAAAAGTTCGCTGACTTTAAATTGCTCCTTTTTATCTATGAATCCCTGCTGCTCAAGCGCCTAAACGAGGTTTGTCAGTCCCCAAATTGATTTGAAATCTCGACGAGAAATAAATATATATTAATCGTTCTACGTTTGAGAGACTACTAATAGCGAATTTAAATCGGATGCACGGGCTTAAAACAATTGGAATTTGTGCAAGAAACTTCCAGTTCATAACGGGTACGCCTTTTTGACTTTCGCGCCTATTAGCATTGGCAATACCACTCTGGTAATAAGCAAAAAAATGGTAATTTGGAGATTTTCATGCCTAAAATTGGGTATTTAACTGATATGAGATCTTCAGGTTTTCTTTTGAACGTTGATCGCTTCACATCAGACAAAAGTTGTGCAGCCATATATACAAAAAATCTTTTTCAAACGCATTCAAACATTTTCGGAGAAATTACGACATTTGTGACTGCAAGAAAATGAATACAAATTACAGCACTTGAAGTCTTTCAGTAAACAAAATTTAAAAAAAAAATCTTGTTTTTAAATTTCCCAATCAAGCAAATAAGTTTTGATGGCTGTGTTACACAAAAACAAAAGTTTCAATCGAAGGATCCGATTCGAATATACGTATATATAAATACCTATGTATGTATTTATGTACGTAAATGTTGTATTTGATGGAAGTATTTCTTAAGTTGGGTCAATGAACTAACAAACCATATGTAGATTGTGTGGTGTGGTGAGAAATGCTGGCTAATATTATCAATTGAAAACAAACAGGTGTGGTGAATTACACTTTGTTATTGTTAGAGCCAATGTTGGGCAACTTTGTTAAATGTTGCGTGAGCATGTATTCCGGCAACAATGTAGCAGAAACTTTTTGCTGAGAAGCCAACAGCATTGTGAAGATAGAGAGCCACAATTAAAAAGAAAAGAGCTTGAAGCAAGAGAATCATTCTTTCAAAAAAAAAGTAAACTTTTCTTATTAACAATATTTTCTGCATTTTTCTTTAGATTTGTGGAATTGTAATTATTTTTTGCAGCTGAACATTTCTTTTTCAAAAATTTCTTAAGTAACACAAATTTTTAAAAAACACAGCACTCACCTCACAAAGCACAGCATTTTTTATTAAATTTATCTTGGTCACAAAATTACGTACGATAATATTTTATGTATTTTTAGTTTTTTTACTCAATCATGAAGTTAAAATATTGCACAGAAAAAATTGGTCTACACGTGGAATTGTTTTATATACATATTTACATATTTTGATTTGTCATTTTGCAATTTACGTTAAAATTAATTTTACAATTAATTATTGTCAATTGTTCGTTAAAATGTGTGAAAATCGTAAAACAGAGGGAAGCAAGTAGTTTTTCAATGAAAAAAAAAATAACTTCTTCCAAAACATGTGATTATATATAACGCGTGATTATATTGAAAACACAGAAGACAAGGGGTTTGGACAGTCGTAGCATTGAAAAAAGAACAACATTTTTATGAAACAACGATTTCTTAAAACTAATTCTTTAACTAAAATTATAAATTTTTTAACACGAGGTAATAAATTCTTGCGATTTTTTGTTAATTCTCCTTTGACTTAATTGTTATACGATTAGCTGTTGTTTGCGTTTTGGCGCGTAATTTAATGTAACTCGAGCGAAGTGGAGCTAGTGTGAAGAGTGACTGATCCTCCCATACGGCATTTGAAGGGCATTCTTCTACTCTTGCATATATACTTATGTACAGACAAACAAACATTCATATGTAAATGGTTCATTCGATGAACTGCAATTTTGCTTTTTTTGTTAATTATGAATGTAGTACTAACAATTACTATCAATAGTTGTTTTTTACACAAATCCAACGGTGTTTGGAAATAGTGTGTTTATAGCACAGTGTCTTCTGGAACGTAATAAAGATCATTTATTTTAAATATCATTATTATGTAAATTATTATTGGCCTTCAATTATTAAAATTTGTAAAAAGTGTTTGTTGAGCCCAAGACCTTTTTCAAATTGAAATACAATATCAAATGTTTTGTTTGTATTTCTGCTTTTATTTGTCGATATTTCGATCTCACTCTGAGATCATCATCAGGAAACAATTGAGTATGTTTTACCGACAAATAAAATTAGAAATACAAAAAAAGATTTAATGTTGTATTTCAATTTGAAAAAGGCCTTGAGCTCAACAAACACTTTTTATCATTATTAAGTATTTGGGCTTTATATATAATGGTGGAGGGATTCTTCTAAACAAGCATCCCCCTAATCAGTAGCGTGGGAGTAATTTAAGTCGATGTTATTTCGCTGAGCCGTATTGAATAATTGGCCGGCTTGAATTCAAATATCTTTTGAAATATCAACGAAAAATATCATGCAATCTGAGCTAAAGGAATAAATCACGACATCTATATGTGGCCGAATTACCAACCATGAAAATAAGCCATAATCTCGCAAATGCAGCGTAGCTAGCGAAACTTGTTAAATAAAATAATTTAATAGATAAAATTAAAAGCTTTATCAGGAGTTTGATATCTTTAGTGAACTGCCATATTTCAATATTGACGCAGAAATATTTCAATTGAAATATTTATAGAAAAACAAAAATTAAAACAGATAATATTCGGAAAATAAGGAAACCCGAATTTAGAAAATTTTTTAGTTTTTCCCTGTAGATTATGATTCCGGCTCTGGCCGTTATGTTCCTCTGGACAATTTCGTTTTAAAACCACATAACCACTCCAAGCAAATCGACTAACAAAAATCGGTAGAAGGATTTTTCCGGTAAACTCCACATTTAAAGCTAGTTTTGCCATAATTCGGGTCATTATAAATGAAAATAAATCGAAAGGTCCGTTTTTTGGATTCAGAGTTTTCTTCGTAATACATTTTTACTTTGCTATTGTAATTTTATGGCGGCCACCGTGGTGTGGTACCACACTCAAAGTCCCAAGCTTAGATGCCGGTACACGTAGAATCAAAGTATAGGGACAAGTTTTGTTTTTGTTTTTTGTCACGAAAAAGCTTTCACCTGTCTTCGTAGGTGTCGTTCAAAGTCGGAAAAAAATATTTTGGTGCCTTCAATTTATGGGATAGAAACAGTACACCACAAATTAGAAGTGAAGCTCGAAGGTACATATATCACACCAGAATATAATTATTATTGTAATTTTATCTGTTATTTGCTCCTCAGTATTGAAACATTTCCAAGGATATTTTGTGATTCATTAAGATGTATCAAATAAATGACCATTAGTTTCTTTGTGTATTGCATCTCTTTTGAAGTGTTTTGCATCTCGTTTAGCGAAAGAGCCATTACATCTTATCTAGGAACATAAAATAAATAACATCACAATTATGTTAACACCATTCTGGCATTTTTTTTTGCAAGGTACAGTTAATGTGCTCCTTAGGAACCACACTCAAATCACCAGCAATTTACACCAATATTTTTACTTCTTTTTTGTAAAAGAAGGCTTAATTAAGAAATAACACCTTGGATCGCCATACATGTACATATATATTTTATTCATTCCATATAGGGGTACTG
Organism: Merzomyia westermanni; assembly: GCA_949987695.1. Lineage (NCBI taxonomy): Eukaryota > Metazoa > Arthropoda > Insecta > Diptera > Tephritidae > Merzomyia > Merzomyia westermanni. The sequence goes on along the minus strand of OX465289.1, from coordinate 200,935,034 downwards.
GACGCGCTAAAATAAAAACTATCATTCGCATCATGGAAACTGGCGTTTGATAGATAAGGAACTAAGATTAGCTAGCCGATTCTGTACAAAGAAACGTACAATTGGTCCAAACGAGCGTTGAAATTTTTTTTCCTATCACTGAGCTCAATTTCAAGGGTCGTTTGGACCAAATGTACACAAACACACCCATTGACAAATTTTTTCTCTACAACAAAAATGTTTAACTTTAACTCTGTGTATTGCTTGAACCGATAATTATGCTACCTACTTGTAATTGTACTCTACAGTGCGCTTAAAAAAGTTTCACAGAGCTCACTCATTAAAAACCATTCGGCATTTGTGGATACTGTCAATGCTCTGCCGATTAAACCCAACACCTTCTAGGCGGTCAAGAACTGTGTGCCCATCCAACACAGACTAGTAACCCGTGGATGCAAGTTTACTAGAATGGAAACACACACATAAACATTTTTATTCATGGAAGCTGGCTAGGTGATAATATTTATTATTAACCCTTTGCACTCCAGCGTAATAACTCAAAGGATGTTTACGAGTATTTACATACCTGTGATGTAGAAGAAAAATTAAGTCGTTTGAATAAAACAAAATATTTATTTCTTAGATATTTTAAAAAGAAACATATTCTAGCTTACTAAATTACTATGGCAAAAACGGAGTGGGAACGGTTAAATTATTAGCACTAGAAAAGTAGAAAATTGTTGGAGAGTACACGTAGCTATTATTCACGGTTGCTGTCATTAGAAATCCAAGTTATCGGATTCTATTCGTGAAACAATAAGAAGCAGCAAATTATTATTATTGATTGCTCTGCATCGAATTTCTACACAAAATGTGAATAATTTTTTAAAATAAAATACTTGTAAGCGTAAATATACACATATATGCACTATCACTATATTTGTGGACATTACTCATATATGTACATTAGACTGCGCCAAAATAAAAAATGTTTTCAAAATTTGTTTGATTTTATTTTTGGCGGAAAAATATTGCAAAAGTCTATGACTTGCAAGTTAAATATTTATGGCAGATCTCATTTTAGCCCTATAAATATCAAAATATTTAAGTAAAAAATTTAGCTGCAGACAGTTTTGAAGGAAACTTTTCCCAAAATAGTTATTAGTCAATCTTTTAGTTAGGCTGGCCTAGTAATTGAGCTTTAAACATAGGTATTGTTTTCTGATTCCTCTTTTTTGCTTTGCGGTTACGGACGAACCTGGGCCCGTTAGCCAAACTCTGATGGCATATTTTTTTTTAACCACATTTTGAGCAAGAACAAGATTAAGGATGGTCAAAACAATTATTTTAAATTTTTTGAGAAATTTCCCAAACCAAAAATGTAAAAACAGAAAATCATATTAAGGTTTAAGGCTTGATGTATATTGGAACGATTTTACGTCATTCTTTGTCAAACTTGGTTAAGAGACAAAACGATTTCGGGCAATGTGCCATTTTCATTTTCGTTCTGGTTTCTCGGGAATGCCCCGCCTGACGAAAATGTTGAGTAAGATCATTTTTGTTGGGAATTTCCTACAAAACTAATTGCAGCAAATGCCTTTTGACGCCAATGGTTCAGTCTTAAAAAATGTAAACTAACAATGATAGATCTCAAAATATGAATACTAATTTCTAGTATTTTATTCGAGGCGTTCTGAAAACACATAACTAAAAAAAATGTTGGCACAGTCTCGTGTTCGCTCATATACAAATAAAAGGTTAAGAAAGCGGTCAGTAAAAAAAGTAAATGAATAAACAAAAAACTATCCACGCCCGTTAGTAGAGACAAAATTTGATTTATAATTTAGTCCTGCAACCTTTTGAACAACCGACGCCAAATAGACATCGAGAGAATCCAGCTAGTCTGGCTGGTAGCCAAGTTTGTTAAGCACATAACCGAAGCTCTTTAGCAACTATGTATGTAAATAAATAAAGCATTAGAGTTGCATACAGACGATGCAGTATGCCAAAACAGATCCAGCTGTTGCAATGAAATTGGAATGTCAATAAAAAGTGAAATAAGAAATGAGTGTTCTATTACTGAGACCGTATTAAATTAGAAGATTAAGCAGATATGAAGTTAAACCTAGACTGGAATTTTACCCAGAGCACACATTCTATCCGCCATCCGCCAGGCATGGCCAAACTTTAGGTCGATATAAGCTCCATCAAAATTTTCAACATCACAAAGCTTTGTAACTAGTGTGCTCAGCAGTTTTGATGTGCGCTCTCCTTTTAGAGAGTCAGCAGTAGAGTCAGAGCATTCGCGTATAGCCGCTTCCAGTATTTCTTATAAGTTGTCAGGTACTGATATCAAAGTTCAATTTGATTAAAGACCTTCATTATCTACTTGTACAGTTTTTTTTTGTTTATTTGGCTAAATCCAATGAAACAAGTATATGTTTGTTAGTGCCATCTGGCGACAGCAATCAAAAGTAAGTGAAACATTCGAACCATCGGAAATAAACTTAAAGGAAAGCTTTATTTATTATGCAGGACACCAACACAGAATGCAAAAGCTTACTGGAACTGAGAGCCAACATATCCACGTTAACACACCGTTAAATAAAACTATTACTACCGTTAACGAAACTATTCGATGGCTTAGCAATTTTAAAAATGTTTGTGTAGTAAACTAGAAACTTTTTTATTCACTACTGCCATTTTTAATTTCTTTTCGCTTAGATTTAAATCATGACTGAATAAGAAGTCTAAAATCTTAAAATATTTTGGATTATTTTTATACAACCCAGTCGCGGTTGGTTGACTAAAATTGTTTTCACGAGTAATTCTCCGAATCGCAAAACTTTAAAAAAAGTGTGATGTGCTAATTGAAATTTTTCTGACGGAGCTTTTGTAGAAAGGGAAGTACGCCTGGATACACTTTTTCTCCTGGATATATTCCAAACATTTTCAAGGGAAGTTTATAAAAAGTCTACTTTAGACTTTCAAATAAATTAAAACAGAAAAAGCTTACAAATCGGTTATTAAAGCCCATTTACTTAAAATTATTTTTAAAAACGTTTATAGAAATGCCTGATGGGTAGAATCATTTTTAACTACATATTTTGTTGTTTTTGTACAAATTGTGAGTAGCTATCATATATATAATACTACTATATGGCGTGTTTCCTATTTTCCCTGTGTGCAAAAGTTATGTCAATCATTATTTGGTGAAACTGTGCAAATGTAATTTCTGCGCATGCGCGGGTTTTGTTTGTGTTAGTGAATTGTAGTAGCGTGTGTAAAAAAGTATTAAAGGGTTTACAGCGGGTCACTATCCCCTTTATCCAACTTCTGCATACGAATTGTTATAAAATCTCAGTTTAGTCGATTAAACAATGAAAAGGCCAACAATTACAATACAAGGCTTGATGTATTTATTATTTAAACATGGGATGCAGCTATACAAAGTACATTACTTACATAAATAGTAAAAAAAACAATGCGAATAATTCATATTTTTGAAATGAAAAAATTTAAAATTTGACTTATTCTGAGTTTTTTAAATTAATACTTACATAACTGCTAAAAAAAACAAGGCGAAGAATTAAAATTTTTTAAATGAAAAAAATTCAAATATACATGAGTAAAAATATACTTATACATACATCCCAACAAGCATTTCTTTAAACGTTTTTAAATAATACTTTTTATAATTTTCTTTTTTTTCTCAAACGATCTTTTTACTAGTGCTATAACACGACTGGCACGACTTGGTGTTGCGACACCGTACAGGCGTACTTATTTCTTCAGCATCGTCACATGGTAAATGTACGCAAGTTTCTTCGCCTGTTAATCAGTTTTTTTTTATATTCCTGTCTCAAAAGTATTAAATATACTTACATGAAGAGCGCACATTTCGGCTTGAAATACAAACATTTATTGAAGGAAATGCGCCTTTCATTAATCGACCTATACTATTGCTTGACCCGGTCTTGAAGTCAGTCACTTGGAAATGGTTGCTACAAATACGCATATTTTTCAAATTAGCACTTGCGGTTAGACCGCATGCCTCAACCCATTTCTCGCAAGTTTCTGCATCTTTTGGAAAGCTGGGGTTTAAATGAAAAGGCCAATAACAAGTTAAAACAAAAAATTGCGCAATTTAACTAATTCACTTTCTGCAAAATACTCACGAATGCTATATTATTAAACTGGTCTCTCTGTTTATCACACAAAAAACACCGCTTCGACATTTTTGATATTAAATTTACTTATAACAGCTGAAAATCTTACGACCGCTAACTAGATTTCTTTTCAATTTATGCTATTCGTGGCGCCTACGCATATTTTGTTACTGTTAATTCTGTGCATTAGAAATTCGTAGTTGCCAGTTGGCATTATTTGCTTTTTTTTGTCGCTTTTTGCTCACTAAGGGCCCATTTACATACGTATATCTGCGCACTCAGCACAAATCGGTAATGCTATTCTGCGGAGTTCTTAAAACAATAAAAATTTTATAATATTAATGGAAAAGAAAAGCTAACTTTTTCATTTGGAGATCGAAATAGCTTAATGTACAATGTTGATAGCAGTAAGACGGCTTGTTGAAATATACATATATTTAAGCCCCTTTTTTACAAAAATTTAACGACAGCCTTGAGATTTTGTCCCCTCTCGTTGTATGTATATCTGTACTGTAATGTTTGACATGCGGCACAGTTCAGTAGTACTGATATAGAAGTATTACATACAGGGAGGCTGATGAATTTTGCTACATTAAGAAATAATTTTTTTTTCAGTGTATGGAATTCATTTTTCTTTTATTCATGTTAAAGCTCATTAAATTTTATTAAATATAGCTTAATTAGTTTTAAAAATAATGGAATTTGAATGCCCCCCCTGCTCGTCGATGCATGTGCGGCATCTTACCAAAAAGTTGTTCATTACTGCTTGGAGAGTTGAGACAGGAATAGCCGCAATTGTTTCTCGAATGGATTGCCTTAGTTCATTCAAATTTGTTGGTTTTGCTTTGAAGACTTCCTGTTTGCAATAACCCCACAAGAAAAAGTCAGGTGCAGTAAGGTCAGGCGACCTGGGTGGCCAACGGAATGTGGAGTTTCTGGATATCAGCTTATTGGGAAATTTTCGTCGCAATTCTGTCATAACAGGTTGGGCTATATGAGGAGCTGCACCATCTTGCTGAAACCACACAGAGTTGAAAGAAATTCTCATTCGGCGTAATTCTGGATAGAAAAACTCTCTCAACATGCTCAAGTAACGGTCTCCAGTAACCGTAACGGTGTGACCGTTTTCTTCGAAGAAGTAGGGCCCGACAATGCAGCGTGATGAAACTGCACACGTGACACGAAGTGGATGCAATTCCGTCTCATGGAGTATCTGTGGGTTGGAAGCACTCCATGTTCGACAATTTTGTTTGTTTATGTTGCCGTTTAAATCGAAATGGGCCTCGTCAGACATGAAAAGACAGTTCAACATGTTTCCATCCTCTTCCACCATTTGAAGCATCTTCTGGCAAAATTCCAAGCGAACCGGCAAGTCTGCAGCGTTCAGTTTGTTGGCCATTTGAATTTTATATGGGAATAAGTCCAAATCTTTGTGCATAATTGACTGTAATGACTGTCTGCTTACACCCATTTGAGCAGATAAGCTTCTTGTCGAAACACGTGGATTGTTTTGTATGGCAGCAGCTACAGCAGCGATTGTTTCCTCCGTTCGAACTGAAGGGTTTCGATGGCAAGGTCTTCTGTTGACTGTCCCATGCTCGGCAAAATTGTTTACAAGTCTTATTATGGTCCATCTGCTCGGAGGATTGCCGCCAAACGTGCGCCTATACTATCTTTGAACCTTAACTACGGACTCCAGTGCGTGATAGCGGCGGACAATCCAAATTCTTGTTTCAGTGTCCCAGTTATCCATTTTTGTTAAATGTAAAAGTCAATCTGCAAAATAAAAAAAAAGTAACCAGATTCATTAAATAGAAAAAAAGTTATTTAATTTTTTTTTGGTAGCGGCTTTCATTAGCCACCCTGTATATGGTAGCTATTAATGTATTTGTAAACAAATAAACTATTTTCTAAAAATGTTAACAAAAACACAGTGGCACGGCAACTCTCAGCGTATAAAAATTAACGGAATATAAATCTGCCTAACAAAAGGTGAGCAGAAAATCATAATGTCAGAGCTAATTTTACGCTCCCGAAAGCTTCGACGGTAGTACGAAATCAATGCATTCATAGCAGTATCAAGGAAACCTGTTGCATCTTAACAAGTAAAATTATTACAAAAACGAATCATCCCTTTATTATATGTGTAGTACATAGAAAATTTATTTGGAGGAAAACAGAACAATTGTCAATAAGTTGCTCTCTGTTTACAAACCAATGCGCTTGATTCATTTGGCTTTCAAATACTCGCTCCAACTACTCAGCCTAACTTCGTTTGAACTCGTTTAGGCATGGAAATTCAACACACCTGAGCATAAAACTGTATTCTCTTATCACATTCTCTCTATCTTTGGTAGGTTAGTTCCAATTTGAAACGCATTATTAATAATAATAATTTATTATATTCGAACGAAGGAACGCAGTGCGATTCATGCTTTCGACTTCGAAAGATGTGTGACGCTTTATTTGAGATTCGAGTTAGCACGTGATTCTGGCACGATGCGTGAACAGAACAAAGTAGCCTTCTTCTTTGGTTTTTTTTTATTAAATATTTTTTTTATTACGTATTTTTTTATTTTCGAAAAGCCTAAATAAAAATTTGTTAATCAATTAATTAACATGGGAAGTTAAAAACGGTCTTATATAAATTTTCTGAGAATAAAGTGTGATCAAAACAATATGTTATTTGTACACTTAAAGCTTAATAGGAATTAATTTAAATATAAATAGGTTCACCTACTTTCTTATGCAAATGAGAAATGCTATCATGGTTACTTTTGATGCGTCTCACTTACCGTATTTTCCTTCATATGGACATCAGTCAGTGGTCCGAAAGTTTGTCAAAAAAACCACAAAAAAAATAAAAACTTTGAACGCCTTGGGAATTCAAAGGTTATCGCTCACAAGAACATATATTACTTTTATATGAATAAATGAATATTCACGTAGTGTATTTATAAATACAAAACCAGTTAGAGAAATTTTGCAATTAATGTTTTCGAACTACTTCAAAAAGTATCAAACTTTCCTATTTTTTATAAAATATCAGTGACGGGCAATTTGAACATAAATAATTACTTTCCTCATAAACAAAAAAATTTAATTTTTTAGTAATACAGAAGAGCCAAGAGGTTTACAGTAGAGCTTTTTAAAATTTAACATTTCCTGCACCAGACCTCGAAAGTATGATCTTTTCCATGGCTTCGAAAATTCGATGGCTGGTCTACTGAAATGCACTTTCCAGATATTACTTTCAGACTCCTGCTTTGCATTCATGTTTGGTGGTGATGCTAGCCGCAAACCTCTGGTTTTTAGAACAGTGAGACGACCTAGAAAGCTTGACCCGGACAAATCTAACCGTTAGCACGACAGGCCTGTTAGCATAAGGTGTTATGAGGCAGACTACTGTAAATTCAGTATCTCACAACACTTGCGTGAACGTTTTTGAAACAGTAACGATATGTGCCATAAGATTCTCGACAACTTTAGGTTTGACATTATTTTATTCTTATCTAATTTGTTGTGTTCACCTTCCGACAAGGTAGTAAGCTGATTTTTGTTGGAACGATTTTCCGTCATCCCTTGTCAAGTTTGGTTTTGTGACAAACCGGTTTCGGCGTTCTACCATTTTCAAAGCCTAGTTTCGTTCTGGTCTGTGTCTATCCGTTGCGTTGCTTTTATAGTCCATGGGTGCTGTGGCAGGTAATGTCAATCATATGTCCGTGGTAGGTAACGTTAATATGCGTGTGTGTGTGCGCGGAATTGATACGTCCGAATTGTTATCTGTCCCAAGGGTTGTTTTGTAGGTATGTAGACATACCGCTCAATATTCCATCTTTTTCTACTTCCATTGTGAACTCTATGTTGCTATGTTGCCTGTTGAGGAACTCTAGTATTTGCTCTTCGTTATCATGCAGATAATGTCATCCACGTATCTAGCGTAGAATGCCACACCTGACGAAATATTTGAACCCTTAAAACTAATTTACAAAAAACAGCACAAGCCAGCAGGTACAGCAACCAAACACGTAACAATGAACAAGCAAAAACGAAATATGAACCAAACTGCAAAAATCACCGATTTCTACCTACATCAACCTACCGCTTAGCTAACAAGCGGTATGTCTACATACCTACAAAACAACCCTTGGGACAGATAACAATTCGGACGTATCAATTCCGCGCACACACACACGCATATTAACGTTACCTACCACGGACATATGATTGACATTACCTGCCACAGCACCCATGGACTATAAAAGTAACGCAACGGATAGACACAGACCAGAACGAAACTAGGCTTTGAAAATGGTAGAACGCCGAAACCGGTTTGTCACAAAATCAAACTTGACAAGGGATGAGGGAAAATCGTTCCAACAAAAATTATTCTTATCACTTTACTCCACATCTTTCGACTTCCGATTTTGGTAGTAAGACAAATTTGAAACATTGAAATCGTCGTCTTGACTTTTTCATGCGGCTAGAAAGGTGGAAGATTTCTGCACTTACTGGTGAAGTAAAATTATGTGTTCAATGTTAAGAACCAACAAATTTCTAGAAAGAAAATCTGCTAACTCCAAAAAAATTTATGAAAAGCTACTAGCTTCCATAATTTTTTTATATATTTTGAAAGTTGAGAGTATTTCTTATTAAATAGAATTTTTCGGGTTCTTTTATCTTGTTATTGCGTTGCACACCAGCCAGATGAGGCGAATACTGTTACACTCCTTTACTAAGAAATGCAAGATTTTTATACAAAATGCGCTACAAAGAAGCTTATTGAGAAGCTGCAGCTTTATCCTTAATAACCTGAAAGTTTCATTTATAACAAAGCCGTCAGTACATACATACAAATATGTGTGTAGCAAACAAGTTTCAAGGGCATTTGCTGCAGGTATAAAAATGTTTTATGTTTGCGAAAAATATTGAAGATGCATTCTCACTAACTATGTATATATGTACATACATTATGCATATTTCCCAACGGTAGCTTAAACCATTTCCAAGAAAGTGAAGTACTTTTGTCAGCATAAATTACGTAACAATAAACAAATCCCTTGCAGTTTGAGGCAGAGACAGAAAATAAGTATACGCAGCGAATTCAAATCTGTATTAAATTCCATAATAAAGTTTGTACTTAATAACATTTGTACTCACACATTTTCAAGTCGACACATAGACATATTTGCAATTACAGCTTTGCATTACCTTAATCCGATTTGGTAAGCTTCAAGTCATATGCATTGTTAGTGTCTGCATAAAGCATCCCAGCAGTATGAGTGGAATGAAGTAAAAATGATTAGCTTTCGCCACAAAACTAGGTCGGAAGGTGTTACGACTACTGCTGAGCGGTGACTGTTAAGCATTTAGCAAAAAAAATCCAACGAGGATCAGCGAGTATCCTGCTGGGAAGCTAACTTACGTGAGCGCACTTCTGAGCCCTTTGCAGTTTTGAGCTATGCGTTATTTAAACCAGGCCTGTTAACTTCCTATGAGAATGAAGAAATCAATTGATTGTGTAATGATAAGGGAGGCTGATCACATGGTTCCCACAGGGCATTATGTGATCAGCCAAAATACTTCCCGGCATAACAAAAAGTTGTCACTTCGCTGGACAGGGGCGACACTATATGGCGCGTAAGTGTTATACGCTATGTTGGCACCTGTCCAGAGAAGAGACAACCGATGACCGACAGGAACGGTATGACCGTGAAACGTTCGGGTTCCACGGACATGTCGTTGCTGGCGGCCATCAATTAATCATTGGCCATCAAAAAGAAAACACTGTTTCTAAAACTGAGTGGAAAAGTAAAAAAAAAAAGTTTTAACAGAAAACTAAAAGTATAAAGTTGTTGTATTCTTTATTCAATTGGATGAGTAATTGACTTCCATTGGAAAAAATTAAACATAGTCAAAAAAAAATCATGATTCTTTGTTATAATAATTATTAAGATAATCATTAAAACCAAAAACAATGGGTAATCAATCATAAGAAGGCTTTTCTGGAAAATAATCAATCAAAGCAGTACTCATTACAATTACGATTAATAATTATTACTTAACAAGTCTGTATTAAACTACTGAAAACTGTTTTTTTTTTACTTTGAAAAAGTGATTAAGTGCTCCTTTGTGTCGATACAATAAAGTTCTATTATCTTAAACTTCAAAAAGTATAGGTTGACCTCAATATCGGAATATTTGAAATTAGTTTGAGCTTGAACTTTTAAAATTTGTTATTAATTCAAAGCTCACTCTAATGCACAAAACATTTTTCTCACGTCAAAGTTCCGTTAGTTCTTAAATTTGTTTTTTGACTAGAAATTCGAAAACTCTGTTGGCTGTTATCAGTTCAAAATCAGAAAAGTAAAAGCATTGCCGGCGGACAATGTCGTTTGTTAACTTTTTGACTTCAAATTGATTTCAACAAATTTTCTGCAAGTTTCCTCATACCTCACTGTCAACATTCAAGACATTTCTTTAGCCGCCAAGTTTTGGGCTCTGCGTGCTTCCGCTACTTTCATATGCGAACCACCAGTTAGACACTTCCACTTTCAATCATTCAAGATATTTATTATGTCCGTACGAGGACATATCTGGTTATGCAAAAGTTCAGACAGCATGGTTTCTACTTATGTTTGTTGGTTTATACTTGATACTTTGAATTATCTAACTTTCCATCGCTTTAGGGCAAGCTTTGTGCTCTGAAATCCGCATTTAATGGTTGATTTATAGCAATTCAATAAAATAATTTCTAATTTATTTTTTGAACTGAGATTTGTGTTAGTTTATCTAAACGAACAACAATTTATTGTCTTTTAACGCATCTTAAGATATTTGCTCACCGAAAATGGGATTCTAAAAGCAAGTTTTTCCCAAAAAGACTTGCTTAGTTATTAACTATATAAGAACTGCATGCTACATACGTGCGATTTCATCGTTTTCATTGACGCTTTGTATAATTTCAGAGATGCACATATAATAATTTTTTTAATTCAGGATGGTTATTCAATTACTGCTTGGTAAGGAGTGCCCTTCAGGCAAAAGAAAAACTGGTATTAATATAAGAATATAAAATAATTTGACTTAAAACTTAAATTCCGGTTGACTTAAGTTGTATAAAATTTTTAATTTATCATACTTATTTTTTGAGATATATCACATGCTTTGCCAACTTTTCTGCATAACATCCGATTGGAAATATGTCACTACAAGCAACCCGCCATAACAACAGTTCAGCCTTCCTGCTATTATCTTTCTTTTATTTCCTGCATTCAGCAGACTTTGTTTGGTTTTTGAACTGCTGTATAAATATTTTCGTTCTGTTTTGCCTTTTCGCTTACTTTTGACACAATTTAAAGTGACAAAGTTTACACTTTCACGGACGAGTGTGCAGCGACATGGTTGGTTGGGGGAAGAAAATATATTAGCTTCCAAAAATTTTTGCCGAAGAACTAGTGTTCTTTCTTTAACAAAAAAAAAATTCACTTCTTTTTTATTTGAAAAGTTGGCTTTTTTTTTGGTATGATTCTTTCAAGTAGCAGTAATTTTGTGATCTGCGGTCTTGTCTTTTCGCTTATTTATATTGAACAGACATTGTTTTTTATTTAGCTGCAAACTTGGATAAAGATTTCGATGCTTCGTTCTTATGTTCTTTTTTCTCCAAGGTTCTCACCTATGTGTGGACATGCATATAATAAATATATTTTATACATATGTAAGATACTTTGAAGCTATAATTTCCTACTAACCGCGTGCCCAGTACTCATTCAACATTTTTAAAAAGATTAGAGAATATTACTAATTTTCTTGGAATAATACAGTCTCTCCTATCGCTTTGACCTGTTAAACTGGGTATTAGTTATTCCCAAACTTGTGCCTTTGGCCAAAATATCAAAAAAGTTTTTCGAAGTGAGTTCGCTCCTAGGGTATATTTCTACCTTGAAAAGCTTTTCGCGATGAATAATTAATTAATTTACTTATTTACAGCTTATGTTAAGTGTGCTTTGTTTCTATTTACATTATATGCTACTCTAAACCTTACTATACATTTAACCTAGAAACATATTAAATCATATGTTCGTGGTAATGCTCCGATGAATCTAAAGCAAATCTACATGTCTGCGATACATTGGAGCCTCCTTTCAATTCCACTCGACCTATTTTTTAATACATATTTTTAAAAAAATTAGGTCCTCTACAGTCCTAAAGTCGGACTAATTTCAATCTTCCTCTTTGTTATCCCCTTGATATTGCTCGCAATCTTTTTCCTCCTTTCCCTCTGCTTGCTTCTTTTCTTACACACACAAGCTTCTCACACACATCCATTTTTATTTATAAGATTTGACTACATTCACTTGTCCCCAAAATTTTAGATTTTCCGGTTAGTCAGCTCCATGTCTGCTGAGTGTGAATTTTAAAACTATTTATGCTCATTCTACCGTAATAATAATACCAATAACCAAATGAAATAAAATGCACCAAAGAGTAACTTTTATCGAAGGCGAAAATAATGCATTCCTAAGTAGCACGCTTACCTGAAAAGAATAAACGTAGAGAGAGAGCTAAACTGGGGAGTGTAGAGAAAACATATTGCTTAAAACTCGAAAAGTATATGTATTTTTTTAATATTATAAAATATTTGCTATATTTGGTATATGCGTTTTAGGGACTTTAGGGAACTCAGTTTGAAGGAGCATTTGATGAAGCGACAGAATTATCGTTAAAAAACATGGAAAGAAGTGCTCGTATTATTGTCAATTAGGCTCGGGGAGCAACTCCGGTTTTAAAAAACTTTTGATGTTACAAATAAGAAGATTATTTCAAACTACAGACACAGGTACATAAAGCTATTCGATGTTTCACTGGCATGCTAGCGACAATGAACTTTGTTACAATTTTCCAGGACTTTTAATTCAAACCATAGGGAACACTGATTCCATGCATAAATTATTCATTTACACCTCACATACGAATATAATATTTTACAATCGCAAATAGGTCCTTACTTCATTTAAAGGCTAACCGTATTGAGCCTGGTATGGATCTCTTGCACATCTCTAACGTCACCTGGTGAACATTTTACGCTTTCCGTACGTTTAAAACTATATTCTTGTACGAACCATAGGGAACACTGATTCCATGCATAAATTATTCAGTTACAGCTCAAATACGAATATAATATTTTACAATCGCAAATAGGTCCTTACTTCATTTAAAGGCTAACCGTATTGAGCCTGGTATGGATCTCTTGCACATCTCTAACGTCACCTGGTGAACATTTCACGCTTTCCGTACGTTCAAAACTATATTCTTGTACGAAAATGAATTATTAAATATTGGGTTGGGTAAATTTTCACGCATTGTACCACATAAAGTTCTAAAAAAAAGTTCACTAGAGCATGGCTCTGAAGTTTATATGGAGACTGCGCAGGTTTCAAATATCCTGAAGTTACAATTTTTATTTTGATAGCATCATTGAAACACGGGAAAAGTTTAAACAATCACCAGAGTTAAACTTCACTCACATGTACTTTTGGCGGCACTCTGTCAATCACTTGGCCTTGAGTCCTACATGAAAGCTCCGTCGCTCCCCAACAAGCAAAGTAAACGTAAAGTAAGTATTTAAAATGCTAATTAAAATAAACATTGAAAATATAAAATTGAAACCCAAAAAAACCTTCATGTAAATGTTTTTCTTAGTCTTTATTTAAACTATCTTTTTATTTGTTTTAGTAAATTCACTAAAATAAATTTCTTATTTTCAAAGATGTATATTATAACTCCAAATTGTGGGAGGGCTTTAGATGCATGCTTTTTTGTGACCATTCCCATGTACAAAATTGTGTGAAAAGAAATAGTTTGGGTTGAAAAATTAACAAACATATATAATTTTCTGAAGTTTTTTAAACATTTACATTTCGCTTTCAAATATAAGTGATTTATGATAATACGTTCATGCAGTTTATAAAAATTTTACTTAAATTTATTTTTAAAAACATTCACAGAAATGTTTGTTGGGTGAGCTATGGTACATGCATACTAATAGTTTGTAATGAAATTTCTTAGCACGTAAAGTCATTATTATGTCATAAATAACGTAATCAGACAAAAGCAGCGGTAGCCCAGTTGCGGGGAAAAACTTGCGATTGCAATGCCAATAGATACAGACACGCCTACAGTCTACACTGGACTCGCTTTGAATGCAATAAAAAATCATCACGCGTGCTCACAAAGGGGAGCAGATTCCGCGCTGCACGTTGGTTCTATAATGCGGGGCATGCTACAGAAAAGTATGCAAATGTACTTGTATGTTGCACTGGTGCGAATAGTAAAACACCACGCCTAACAAAAAAAAAACCACGCTAATTTTACCAAGCACGAACTAAAGTGGCAATAATAAGTGGCAACAATACAAGTTCAAATAAGCTTACTAAGGATTCTTTGTATGGCTGGAATTGCATGCAACCTTGAAATGCAACCAGCTTCTCGCATTCACGCACTCATACACGCATAAGTTTGTGTGCATTATGTAAAGATATGCGCATGACTGGATTTCTTTGAATTACGTCTCGAAGTCGAGGTCGAGGAAAGAACCTAGCCATTTGCCTTGACGGAAACCTGGCATCTCACCCTGTAGGGTTTCCGAATATACTTAGAATGCACCACTAGTGTGTGAGTTTGGTCCAAGCAATTACGAAATTACAATTACATTTAGCAGAGCATGCCCCAGATATGGTAAACTGTCCCCTTACTGCATGAAATTATAACCAACTTTAGGTCAAAGGACACCTTTTGAGGTGGGTTTGTCGATGGCTGGAAAAGCACTCAGTCAATCTAGAGTGGGGTGGGGGTTCCACTTTGCTTAGTAATAAGAACACGGTAATTTGATGGTGTCATTAAAGTCGGTTATACACACATACATAAAAACACACCGGAGAGATGTATCTAGCCGGGTAAGGTAAAAACAACTTATCGGAAGATGCCGGTTGATGATGCGGTATCGGTGAATAGTTATGACTCGGTAATGCAGGTAAAACGGTTGAGTTCAGTAGTTGTATTGGCCTTTTGACTTTTGCAATACATTTGAATTCTACCCAAAACTAATACGGGTGTGCAAAAAACGTAAGGGTCTTAGACAAGATGACCGACTTTAGATTTCAAGTTATGACGCATTGTAACTATATCTTGTGAGAAAGTTGGGCGCCATCCATTTTTCGAAGACCACATATGTATATACTCTATTCTATCATCAGTAATCACTACGAAAGTTGCGTGAAGACCACTTTAATTGAGGACTTTGGACCCCACACGGCCACCCGTATTCATTTTGAATTATAAAAAAAACACTTCCTCGTGAATGCTTCAGATAATTGAAAGCTAGTGAATTTCTAATATTGCACTCAATTTAATTCAATAGTACAAATAAAAAATACGTAACTATTTATGGTTATAAAACTGCGATAAGAAAGCCAATAAACTGCAAATCTCAAGTGACAAGTATATACATTTGTTTGTATGTATATAAAACAAAGCGAAAGATGAGTTGCAATGAAGTGGCTGAACTACTGAGAAACTATTGAGGCGTATTTACGTTATTTTTGTTACATTGTAAAATGGTTGTTGTTTTCTATTGAAAAGTACTTAGAAAGTTATGTGCGTAGTTACTTTATAAAAGTTCTATTTAAAAGAATATTTATGCAAAAGTATGTTTGTGGGCGTACCAACAGAGCCAATAGAGTAGATAAGGGAGTGAGCGGTGATAGCGAAATAGTTTCACAAGTACAAAGTGCTGTATTAAATAATAATATTTATATAAAGGTCTAAACTCCATAAAATGAGCGCAAGAAAGGCTATAAACTAGGGCTCTTGTTTACAATCGATTATGCGACTAATCGATTAGTCGAATAGCAACTATTGAGCTGTCTGAAAATCGAATATCAAATTTTCGATTTCGACTAATCGACTAATCGAATACTGCCGGTTATAAATAAAAATAAAAAATTCAAAATTTTCTATAGTTGCAACAATGTTTATGAAGGTGATGAACTCAGTTCCACGAGAATAGAGCATCCATTGTCAAAAAAAAACCCATCTAGTCGAATGCAAACGCTAGACTATTCGATTAGTCCAGTCCATTATCAAGAGCTCTACTATAAACCCGTAAATAAAAAACAAGATAAGTACAAAAATGTTAAGCGAAATGAAAAAATGCAGGCTTCTTATATCTAACAGTTTGGAAAATGGGAAATCTTGTATAATGATTCCGGATAGGATTTATTTATGAAAACATAAAGAAAGCGTGAGTAATTACATATTTTAATATCTTCCTCACACACAAGGAAATTGGATCCAATATACTTTTGTATGTTGTGCCCTGTGACCTACTGAAAGTGCTACGGGACAAATAAAAGTAACCTTAATAGCCATCATACTATATATTTATGAATGTACTTATAGTAAGACTACGAGTAAACAATTACTATTTGAATTAAACAAACACTTGAGTTGATTAGGAGTGTAAGGATGAGAATAAGAAGTATTGGCTTGTACATTTATGGGTTCCTATCAATGTAAGGAGCTATAGTCTTAAGCTCCCTGTAATGACGGTGCGAAGATATTAGGCGTGTTCCAATCAGGAGTGATCCAGATCCAGATAGAAATTTTGCATGTAAATGCAACAACAACGTTGTGATCTTGATATTTATCGGATCCGTATATAAGCTCTGTTCGTTTAGTTTTTTGTAGAAGATTTTTTGACAGCCAACCCTTATTTGTTTGGTAGCACAGATATACATATACGAGTATAAACACACAATATACACAAACAACTCTCATACAACTGATCCGTATCGTTCCCGTGAGATCTTGATCGTGATACTGATCTGGATAGCTGAATGGAACGCAACTATTGTATTATTGATTACACTGGTAAACACGATAGCTGCAGGTACGCATAGGCACTGACACCAAGGTACCTTTAAGGCCATAATAACCACAGAGTCTCATCTAATAAATATGAGTATGGCATGCTTGTAGCAGGGATCTGCTTGTTAGCACGAGGTTGGCACCTTATATTTTCTTATTTCAATGAAATAGAGAGAAGAAGAATGAAGCAATATAGTTTTTATATTTTGTCACCTTTCAAAATCAAACATTCAAATTTAGAAAAGAATCTTATAGCCAAGAAAATAACCTGAAATTAAAAAACGAAAATTTTTTGTGACTTAATTGGCTAAACCTCATGCGGTTCACTATAATTTATTCTGGTTAAATTTTATTTTCAACGAAAAAGAAGGACAAAAGAACCACTTCTCCACGATTTAACGTGTTTTTAATGCACAGCAGCTGTCTTGTTCTTGCTGCGCAACAGGATAATAAAATGATAAACTTACTATATTACAACCAAAACAATGAGCATCAATTTCTGAAAAATCACGTAGTCCACTTCTATGCACTTAGCTGCATATTTATATACCCGATTGCATGCTTATAATCCGCACATACTGGAGGCATTTTAATTATTTATTATTACGGCTTCATTTAATAAATATATTATTCAAGTGGATTTTGAAACCACTTTGCACTTTGTCAGCTGACAATTTATTAGGCTGTTTTTTGGTTTTTCATTTAAAATAGGAATTTTTTAAATATCGTTAAATGCCTTGTATTTTTAAATATTGTCCAGGAAGTTTAGAACATAACGTTACTTTGCTCAATTCGATTTGAATTGAGAAATAACAAAATTTGAGCGAAATGATAAATAGTTAGTTATAAAATGCCAATATAAGTGGTTTGTAAATATGAGCTTCACCGCGAATAAAGTTTGGGAATTATTATTATATATAAAAGCGATATTATCTGTCTTTAGCCACAGATTTGTTGGCGTACAGCGCTGATTCATTAGTTAGTAACTTCTCTGGCCGACATTGACAGTTTCGTTTAAAATATGTGCAATGCTTGCATGCTCTTGATTTCCTGCCACGTTTGTAACATCAGCAATTATAAGCCCGAGGCTCTAGCCTCGAAAATTTTCAGAATCCATTTTTAATTTCATACATCAATTTTTACATCAAGTCTTACATTCTTCGATATACTCAGGTTAAACTTGTAAGAGTGATGTACACTTTTCTTGAACATTTTAAGAGACCTTTGTTTCTTCTAAGCTGGTTCAGCCTCTGGAGTGTTTGAAGTATTTAGTGCTTCGTATAGGTAAAACGTGAGTCTGATACTATCACAGGACCCAAAGTATAAAGACTAACTGAGCGTATTACAACATTTATGTTCTTCTTATTTGTCTGCTGACTCACATTAGGATTCAAATTTGGAAAATATTGAAAACGCCAGCATATAGCATTAAATAGGACCTAGTTTTGCCAGGTCTCCCCAAAAAAGGTTGCGAACAACTACGATAAATATCATAATCTTAGTAATCTTGATTAATGTTCATGACTGTTGAAAATGGTGTTGCGTGTATGCGACTTGCGTTGAAGCTTCACCTGACAATTTGAATTTGGTCATTTTATTCATATATTTTATTTGTCTTATTTATTTATTCAGTCAATGAACAACCAGTTCTTACAGACTACTAGCATTGACTAGAGTATGAATAATAAATTCTTAGATACTAATAACAGAATATAATTGAATAACATAATTGAATAATTTAATGAAAATTTCCTTAGACAAGGAAAAATCAAGCTCGATAGATGATGAGATCTGGTTAAATTCGCTCAAAGCGCGTGCAATTCGTCCTAATATTAATGCTATAAAAAGGGCAATAGTATCTTAGTTCTCTTCTTCTAACGTTAAATTTTATTTTTTCAAGAAGGGCAGCGCAGTCTACGTCTATCTAGATAGTGCTATACACAAAAGTCAAAGAAAGAATATATATACTGGCTTCTAGGGGTTTAAGGTTTGAAAGAAGTAACAGAGCATTGTATGAAGGAAGAGGGTAAGTAGAGCTTAGTGGCCGTAAAGTGTACTTAATAAATACTTTATGTATTCGGTCAATCCTGCTGATTGAAAGCATTTGGAAGGGACGCCAAATGATGATGACATATTTAGGATGAGATCGAGCAAAAGAGCTGTAAAGCAATTTCAGTGTATATGGGAGAGAGAATTTAAAACTGTTACGACGGATGAAACCAAGCATTGCATCAGATTTAACTACGATAAGGTCAATATAGTTGTTGAAGGTAAATTTGATATCATACAAAACACCAAGATCCTGGATCTTATCAATAGTCTCGAGCGTACTGTTAGCAATGTTATAAGAACCACTAAAACTAAAGCGCGATTTGGAGAAGGTTATGTGCGACATTTGTTAATATTTAAATATGAGATCTAACCAAGAATAAAGTTTATCAATTGCACATTGCAGATTTAATATGTCATGCGCGGAATTTGCAGCAGAGTATATTTTTAGATCATCAGCATACAACAGAAATCTAGCATACGAAAAACAGGAACTTATATCATTGATGAACAAGACGAAGAGCAAAGGGCCTAAAAGAAGACTCACCATCAATAGAGACGCTACATCATATATTACATAAAAATTATGTCAGCCATTTCAGAAATATTGAGTGGAAGCCAAGACAGGATAGCTTATGAATGAGAATCCTATGCGATACTTTATCGAGCTTTATCAAAGCCAGCATATATCCAGTCAACATTGTAACCTGATGAAAAAGCTGAAATACAATACTCACTAAACTCTGTTAGGTTGGAACCTGTAGAACAACCAGCAACAAGCCCATGCTGTTAATTACAAATTAAGATCTTCACTGAAAAATAAATTTTATCTTTGACAATGCATTCGAATAACTTGGAAACATTGGTGAGTTTCGATATCGGTCTGTAATTGCAGATATCACTCTTATTTTTAGATATGTAAATAGGAGTTATAGAAGCAAATTTCCAGACATCTATAATTTCGGCACAATGAGAGACATGTTGAAAAGTATCTTAAGTGGCACAACTAAGGTCGAGCACCTTTTCAACAAAACAGTCGAGAGACCATGAATATACGTATTAGCGGAGTGTTTTAAATTAGAGATACCACTGGTGATATCATCGGTTGAAAGTCACATTGAACCAAAATGAAAAGAAGAATTGATACCAGATAAAAAGTCAGGAGATGGGACTGCATCATCATGGGCAAAATTAGAACTAAAAAAAAAAAGTATGCAAAACGGGTTAGCTATATCGTGAGGAGTATTAGCAAGTTGCCTTTGTAAAATATAGTAGTAGGTTCCGTGGAACATGACTTTTTTGAATGAATTACATTCCAGAATGCTTTGGAATTGGACTGGATATTCCCCTTAAAGTTCGCAACATGGTTACTGTGAAGAAACTTGTCCAGGATTTCAATTTCCTTCATATAATGCTTGTATTTATTAAAAAATAACGGGTTTTTGGTGTGTTAAAACTTTTTGTAGAACTTGTTTCTGAAATTCTTTAGCTATTTTAAACTCTTTATGTACTATGATAATTTATATGGTTTTCTTTTTAAAGCAACTAACAACATCGGGATGGGAAAGCAGATTATCCCAGTCTATTTCCATTCGTATATTAGAGATGGCATCTAATTATGATTATGTTGCAGTGATTAATGGTAATCAGTAAAATCTATTTATAGCTAATTGTGCTGCTTGTTTTTAGGTGTTTAAATATCAACGTTTTTATTCTTTGTATTGTAATTTATAAACTTTTCGGATAGAATTGCAGATATGTCGGAAGAAGGTAAACAGCTGATCACAAGTGGAAGGAGCAGCTCAGTCTAGTAATTTTCAAATATCAGCTGCTAGTTATACAAATACCTATTTTTTTTATTATCCTGACGCGTTACATTCCTTACTACGTACGACATTTTTGTGTAAGTGATGCTTAATAAAAAATTGTGAGAAACATTACTTGACTCTTAAGTGTCTATGTATGTATGTATGTATGTAGGCGCTTCCAGTCCTTGTTTTTGCCCACTGCGTGACTTCGCTGAAAGTGGCAATATTAAAATTGTGTTGGCGGTAGTAAATTATGAAGCATATAGCTAGGTGTACAAGCCCACACCTTAAGGAAGCGCAGAAAAACAATAACAAGAAGCAAACAAACAAGAAAAAATATACATTGTGCGAATATGAATGAAGTATGTTTGGGGAAAACTTTATCATACGAAAGCGTCTGAAGAAGAGGGAACAAGGCTGTACGCAAATAACACGTGAGCTCTTGGGTAAAGTTTAGAAGTAGACATATTTTAAAACTCATTAGGGCTGAAATGCGTGTCACTTTAGTGGCGCACTGCTGAGATTCTTATGGTTTTATAAGTCTCGTCATAGCAGGAGACCAAATAATATGACGCCTAGAAGAATGAAAATTTTTATTGTTAATTTAAAATCTTGCGCGTTTGTCAAGTTTCTGTGCTGTTTAGCTGAAGTAAGCTAGTTTATTTAATATGCTTGTAAATAAGAATACTAAGAAAACTTTATGGTTAATGTCA